>CM026177.1:2241043-2695940 GCA_014825975.1 Bombus haemorrhoidalis
TTTTTTTTTTTTTTTTTTTTTTTTTTTTTTTGTAAACGTTAAACGATTCAGATTACGACCGACTGTTGAGGAGTTGTTTACGAGCGCTAGGCGTGCGTAGACGAATAAGGAAAGCTGAATCTGACAGTGTTTTATCATCGAAATTCTTGGAAATAAATATGCGCATAGTGGTAGGTATATGAACGATGTCATCGAATGAAAAACTGTGTATTAGGAGGAGCTCGTCTGCTTTTCAGCATTCAGAAAATAACGAAGGAAATTTCAGTCTCGTAGAATCTATTCCCCGGAATGTTATTGCTTCCTATTCCGGTGGAGTGGAGGAATGATCAATTCATAACTCTTTATGGGAATTTAGATTATCCGCAGATTTTCAACGGTGCATTTGTAGGGATTTAAATAGATTTACAATACATTTTCGAGAATTTGAATAGTTTATGGCCTGGTGTGTGGATAAAGGCTCGTTTTATCCTATCACGTGCTTCTTCCTATATCTCTCGTTTCGATTGCTTCCCTCACTCGCTGGTAATTCCACAATGAGAAAGAAAGAAATAAACCGATCGGAGCTTTGTTGTTCGATAATAACGTCCACTCATTTCTTTTATATTGTTTATTCTTTAACCGATAGATACAACAAGTTCTCAGAGATATAGATACTTTAGTTGCTATTATTGTTTCGTGCGACCCAGTTTCTCGAATTAGAAACTCGCAACAGTCGCAAATTGATTGTTCTCTGTCAGAGATCAATATTCAATCCAGGTGTTTCTGGCTTCTTCCTCGTTTTCTTTCCTCAGGGCTTTCTTTCTTTTTTTTAATAAACAACTTCTCGAATCGGAAGAATTCAGAAGAGAAGCAACATTCGTAGCTGAAGAAAAAAAATACGGGAATGTTGTAATTTCGAATTGGACTTTTCCTCTCTTGTTTTCTGCTCAAGTTGATTCGGCTTAAAAAACCAAAGAAGAGGATACCTCGAGGCTCTTAAATCGACACGTGCCTTAGCAAGCTTTATTTCTTTATACGCGTAATAAATAAATTTCCCATTAAAAATAATTCGTTTATGTATATTTACTATAGTCGGCTGATCAATTTGTAATTTCTCGATAATAATTTTCATAATTTGTAGATTCTATCCACTAGATGATCACCTCTGTTTCTTTTATCTTTTTCATAATTTCTGCTTAGATCAGTTGTTCTAATCGCGTAGGTAACAGGCTGTTCATTGCCATTTACAAAAATTCATAAAACCGGTGTTCACCCTTTGTACTGCGAATTTTATTTCCAACGCTTTTAGGTGTTTTATTTGAGATTTACTTGAACTAAAAAATGAGCCAATTTAAATAAATAAAGGAAGAAAGAAATTCAATTAAATACCACTTTTATTCACACTATTGTTGTATTTTCTAATTTTTAAGTATATCATATATCTTGAAACAATTTCCAATCCTGCTTTTCTAAGACATCTATTGATTTGCACATGAAAGAATGTCGAGTGGGAGCTCCTGAGATAAAAACTAATGTCACACTCGACATAGAAGTGCAAAGTGCTAATTTATGACAGTAACTAACGTGGCAAATTTTCGTTTGGATATAAATAAAAAAATGTACTATGTAATATAATTATTTATACCTTACACACATGTAATATGTATATACACATAATGCAAAGGTGACTGATCTATTCATCAACGACCAGCCTAACCCGCTGTGTCTAGAGACATTAAATTTGAAAAATATATCTATTTTTTGATATTGGATAAGAAAGGATTTTTAGAAATGCGGATTTTAAAGCGACAAAAACAAGGTAAAATCTTCTACCTACCCGATAATTCCATTTCTATGTCCACTAAAGTTAGAGACCTGAGACCTGAAATTCAGCGTGTGATCTCATGAAAAATGAACAAACACGTGTTCCGAGGTTTTTCAAAATCCAACCCTTACGGGGGTGAAAGAGGGGCAAATCTGCCTCCAATGGTAACTGAACTCAGAAACGTGAAATTTGGTATACGATCGTTTCACTAAAAATAAGCAAACACGTGTATCAGCGTTTTTCGAAATCCTGATGAGAGCAAAAAATGCGAAAATATCAAATTTAAGTGAAAAAACCAAAGTTGCATGCTCGAAATTTGACGCATCTACTTCCCATTACAAATACGGCTTGTCTTTGTGTCCATGTAAGCTGGAGATTTGGCGAACGAACTGTTCCCCAAAAAAACCCAAGTTTTAACGTTTTTCGAAATTCGACGTCCAAAGGAAGTTGAAACAGACGCTAGAAAATATAAACTGGAACATTGTGCGTATATTTAAAACACACCTTTCACATCTGCCGTTGCTGCGTAGAAATAACGATATTTATATATTGGCTTGGCAACTAAGTGACTGCGGATTTTCTCATTGCGTGGTATTGACAAAATCCGCAGTCACTTAGTTGCCAACTCGGTAGAACACATTTAGAACGAGCGACAACGAATCGTTTCATATTCTTCCACGTTCTCCATCTTCTGTCTGTTCCCCTTTCGCGTCTTATTCGATGCACGCTAAACGCTAAATCCTCCCTCACGCAACACCGCTAAGCGTGACTCTTACAAAGATCGCAATTTCAGCGACAAAATTGCGAACGAGGGGTAGCGTACCAACGCTTGTGTCACGTTCCATTCCACGTAAGGAGCAACCGCGAATGCAGCGCAGCTGCAGTATCTCGATTTCCCCTAAATAGAGTGTCGCAGCACCGTAAGCTCTTACCACGAAAGCATTAATTCGATCCCCTTTAACACTAAAACTACCGATAGTTACCACGAAGCTATTTCTACCACACCAGTGAAAATGTCTGGTCTTTAAAAAAATACGTAATGATAGAATATTTTTACATTTATTGATTTATCACTTTCTTACACAAGCAATTCCATGTTATGAGGTACATTTTTGCTATTATTAATCCAATTGGGACCATCATCCCTAAACGAGGATTGCCACATTTATAAAATTGCAGGACCAGTCGTTTTCACTGCTGTGGTATTTCCATATATATATATATATATATATCCAGCGATCGATCCGGAATTTTCCTGATAGCTGATACCATCATATTGAATGATACGCGGTAAGAATTTGAGAAACGCGTGGCAAGTTGCGCGAAACGAGGAAGCTGGTTAATTGGGCTTCGATAGACAGATTGCAGGACTCCTGTACACTTTGATAGGTGCCAGTCATTTTCACTGCTATTGGTATAAGTAGCCTTGATACAAAGTTATTTTCAGTTTGAATACATAATTCATTATATTATTCTTTTAGTTATCGTTGCGAAAGTCATCACAATATTGCGGAAGAAGAAAGAACAGGAATTTTAAAATAAAATTGGAAAACCAGTCAATATGAGTGGCGTGGTAGTTCTCGTGTTAATTAAGGGCTCGCTACCACGCGCGGACATTTTTGCCCACCTTCTACTGTCTTTCCATCCTGGAACACTATATCCAATGTCGTTTTATCCTGCTTTATCTTCCTCGAAAGCAGAGACGAGAGAAGATGATCGGCCGGATGAAGCGAACATTCTAATTCGAACGCAGCGATATATTGATCATGCAACCGCTTGATGGATCCTGTGTCAATGGATCGAGATTATCGATAGTCCCGATTGGATTATGGACGTTGCACGACGCATTCTTTGGATAATTAGGGGCTCGTTGTTACGAGATGCACGTAGGAAAAATGCAATTGGAAAAAGAGGCTTTCCTGGGTAACGTTTGTTGCAGGGAAGTTTCCAAGGTATTTGGTTGCGTAGATTTTGCTGGAAATTTAGTTGAGAACTCGAGGCAGAAAAAGGCGAGCCACGGTTTTCTCGATTTTTGTAAGGAACAGCTTACTTTAAGATTCGGTTCTTTGATAACAGCGATGTGTTTCGTTAAAAGTACCTAATTTAAAGTGCTAATTTAAATTAATTTAAGCGGTTTAATTATAAGTAAAACACTGGATCTTCTCTGGGATTACGAGTCTTCCTGTTTTGCTGATTATTATCTAGCTATATTGTATAATACATCATTTATGCTAATTTATCGCTACCTTGTTTCCTTGTATTCTAATTTACAGCTAACTTACGTCTACGTTATTTTCCAACCATAATTCCATAATCTACAATATTAAATAGTGTACAATTGTGCTGCTTCTTACATGTATACTATCCTTAATATTCATGTATTGTGATAATAAAATTATTGCAAATAATCTTCTATAATATTTGATGTTAAAAACAGAAACTAATTCTGCTTCACTGCCAATTAAATCAAACGATTATTAGAAACTTATTTGCAGTTAAAAATATGCATTTGTCCTACCCTTCTGAATAGTTGAGAAACGTTAATTGTCAGAAAAATTGTTGCAAATAATCTTCTATAATATTTGATGTTAAAAACAGAAACTAATTCTGCTTCACTGCCAATTAAATCAAACGATTATTAGAAACTTATTTGCAGTTAAAAATATGCATTTGTCCTACCCTTCTGAATAGTTGAGAAACGTTAATTGTCAGAAAAATTATTGCAAATAATCTTCTATAATATTTGCTGTTAAAAACAGAAACTAATTCTGCTTCACTGCCAATTAAATCAAACGATTATTAGAAACTTATTTGCAGTTAAAAATATGCATTTGTCCTACCCTTCTGAATAGTTGAGAAACGTTAATTGTCAGAAAAATTGTTGCAAATAATCTTCTATAATATTTGCTGTTAAAAACAGAAACTAATTCTGCTTCACTGCCAATTAAATCAAACGATTATTAGAAACTTATTTGCAGTTAAAAATATGCATTTGTCCTATCCTTCTGAATAGTTGAGAAACGTTAATTGTCAAAAAATTATTGCAAATAATCTTCTATAATATTTGCTGTTAAAAACAGAAACTAATTCTGCTTCACTGCCAATTAAATCAAACGATTATTAGAAACTTATTTGCAGTTAAAAATATGCATTTGTCCTACCCTTCTGAATAATTGAGAAACGTTAATTGTCAGAAAATTGACTATTAGTATTTGAACAAATTTCCTAAATTCGCATACTATTTATTCCCATTTCAATTTTACACTTAATTGGTTCCTTTCAACCATAAAATAGGCGGTCAAGAAAAATGAACCTATTTTGTCCTGTGTAATCAAATTAATCGTTCGCCTGTGGCTTTGTCCGTTTCAGTATTTGTTTAATAACAATTTATGTCTATCAATCTGCGTCTGAACAGCCTTCAGGGGTTGCATTGAAACACGTGTTCATTTATTTTTAATTAAGAGCTTGTTTGCCTGATCCGAAATCTTCAGTTTTAGCGGATATAATGATACGCTTGTCCTTTGAGAAAAAAACACGGCTCTTTTTCACCCTCCTAAGGGTTGAATTTCAAAAAACTCTGGACCACATGTTTATCTATTTTTAATGACCAGTTCATATGCCGAATTTCAAGCATCTAACTTTAGTCGATATACAGATACGCTTACCCTTTGAGAAAAAAGCTTGGCACTTTTTCACCCCCGTAAGGGTTGACTTTCAGAAAAACCTTGGGACACGTGTTTCTTTATTTTTCATAAGAAGTTCATATGGCAAATTTCAAGCCTCTAACTTCTGTGGACATAGAGATACGATTATCAGGTAGACATGAAATTTCACCCTATTTTTACTACCCCTTTAAAATTCGCATTTCTAGAAATCCTTCCCTATCTACGTCGTGAAACAGCTATGCTGTCCAAATTTCATGTTTCTAGGTGCAACGGTTTGGTCTGGGCGTTGAGTGAATCAGACACTTCTGCATTTTATATACCGGGTGAGCGAATAAGAAGTATCATCCGAAATAACTCCTTAGCTATTGGCTTTGTCGAAAAACGCAGTTTTATTTCCTAGTCTCTTGTATTTTCATCGAAATATCGAGATAACCTCGAGTATTCCAAGTGACACTGTATATTTCTTACGACGTTGTTCGATCCGATCGAACATTTTGTATAAAAAAGAAGAAGCATTAAATTATAATGAAAAATGTGCAGAAATGAAGTTGAAATGCGCTTTGGCGGATATTTCAACTACAAAAACCGGGGAACGACGCGAGTCGCTATTTTTGCGTTTACGTTGTCCTTGTCTTTTACACGTCAAATTTGAGAAATTCAAGCTAAAATATTTGCCACACGGTAGGTATTTCTTGGATATAAATACTTCCTTAATTAATTAGTTATTAATAGCTTTTTTCATGGAATATTCAGTTCGGACAAGTAATGTCATGAAAGATATACGGTGTCACCTAGAAAAATTGAAGTTACCTCGACATATCGGAAAATGTGAAATGTAAAAAGATAAAATTGAAATATAATCTAATTCGTTTAAAACGTTTCGGTAAAACCACTACGTCCATTATTTTTCATAGTACTATTTAGATATCAGTTACGTAAATATCAGCTATTGATACTTCTAGATAGATGTATTTATTGACTCACCCCCTATATGGATAAGCAGATTCTTTTTAGAATTTTATTCACTAGGAAAGTCTATTTTTGAATGTCTTTTTATATCGATACGTATTTCGGGCTTGTCTCTTTTCACCACAATTGTACATATTCGCTGATAACCGAGTGAAATTTTTCAACAGTTTTTCTTTGACGAACGTTTTCGCGAGGCTGATATTTCCCGACGTAGTCAGCGCCTTACGAAATTATGGGACGACAGCGACAGACATTTTCGGTAAGTTAAAATAATAAAATAATAAAGTTAACATCAACTTATGACAACTTACTAATGTGGAAAATTTTCATTCAGATATAAATAACAAAATGTACGTAATCGTGTTTCAATCGTACCATCTTGTTTATAATTGTTAATATCTTACATATATGTAATATGCATATATATGTTGATAATAACTTTCTATTAACAATAATTCGTTTATGTATATTTACTATGGTCGACTGATCAATTTATAATTTCTCGATAATAATTTTTATAATTTATAAATTCTACCCTCTCTCTCTCTAAAAGTGTACGTAATAATTATTTATATCTTACATACATGTAATATGTATATACACATAATGCAAAGGAGACTGATTTAGTCATCAACGTCCTGCTCAAACTGCTGTACCTACACACGTGAGATTTGGAAAATATATTAATTTTTTGACGCAGATGTCGGGTAAGCAAGGATTTTTAGAAATGCGGACTCTAAAGGGGTAGAAAGAGGGTAAAATTGTATGTTTACCTGATGATTATACTTCTATGCACACTAAAATTACAGGCTTGAAATTTGGCATGTGAGCTCCTCATTAAAAATAAACAAACACGTGTTTGAGCATTTTTCCAAATGCAACCCTTATGAGATAGAGATGAGCAAAGGGCAAGCTACTTCCTCAAGGGACCCTGTCTCTACATCCACCAAAGTTAGAAACGTGAAATTCGACGTATGATCTTCTCATTAAAAATAAGCAAACACGTGTTTGAGCATTTTTCCAAATACAACCCTTATGAGAAAGGGATGAGCAAGGGGCAAGCTACTTCCTCAAGGAATCCTGTCTCTACATCCACCAAAGTTAGAAACGTGAAATTCGACATATGATCTTCTCATTAAAAATAAGCAAACACGTGTTTGAGCATTTTTCCAAATGCAACCCTTACGAGAAAGGAATGAGCAAGGGGCAAGCTACTTCCTCAAGGGACCCTGTCTCTACATCCACCAAAGTTAGAAACGTGAAATTCGACGTATGATCTTCTCATTAAAAATAAGCAAACACGTGTTTGAGCATTTTTCCAAATGCGACCCTTATGAGAAAGGGATGAGCAAGGGGCAAGCTAGTTCCTCAAGGGACCCTGTCTCTACATCCACCAAAGTTAGAAACGTGAAATTTGGCATATAAACTCCTCATCAAAAATAAGCAAATACGTGTTTGAGCATTTTTCCAAATGCAACCCTTATGAGAAAGGGATGAGCAAGGGGCAAGCTACTTCCTCAAGGAATCCTGTCTCTACATCCACCAAAGTTAGAAACGTGAAATTCGACATATGATCTTCTCATTAAAAATAAGCAAACACGTGTTTGAGCATTTTTCCAAATGCAACCCTTATGAGAAAGGGATGAGCAAGGGACAAGCTAGTTCCTCAAGGGACCCTGTCTCTACATCTACCAAAGTTAGAAACGTGAAATTCGACATATGATCTTCTCATTAAAAATAAGCAAACACGTGTTTGAGCATTTCTCCAAATGCAACCCTTATGAGAAAGGGATGAGCAAATGGCAAGCTACTTCCTCAAGGGACCCTGTCTCTACATCCACCAAAGTTAGAAACGTGAAATTCGACGTATGATCTTCTCATTAAAAATAAGCGAACACGTGTGTGAGCGCTTTTCGAAATGCAAGCCGAGGCTGAAATTTCCCGACGTCGCCAACGCCTTACGAAATTATCGGGCGACAGTAACAGATACCTCGGGTGGATTAAAATAAGCGTAATCCATCGAGAGGCGCGTGGGTGGACAGGCGCGAGGAAAGTGGCTTATTTCACCGAACGCGGAGAAGATTATCTCGAGCTCGTCCCGAGCAGAAACCTCCGGTTTCCTGATTCATAGGCTGCCTCGTGTTACAAGCTCCTCCTGTCTTCACCGGCAGCTCAACGAGCATCTTACACCGTGCTCGCTAATTAAAATTACGCCCGGCTGAGCTCGGCTCGCACGCCTATGGCTATCGCGTGTACTATAGGAAATCGTAATTGGTACTCGTTAACCGCCACCGTAAACGTATCACTATGCTTCGTATCCGTGGCCTGTTTACGCCAGAGAGAAAGTATCCTGCCGGATTCTTCAATAACCGTATTCTTCGCTCTTGATAACTCTCTGTTGAATCTCTCGCATTTTCAGCAAATCCTGCGCAACCGTGTGTTACTGTTCGATATTTCCCGTATCGTATTATGTGAAAATTTCATTGAGAAAGTTGCTTGCGAGGGAAAACACTTGTGGTGTCAATTTGGCTGTTAAGGGGAAATTGGCGAAGCAATGCGTGAGTATTGCATTGTTACAAAGTAACGTTATTTAAAAATAAATGCAATTAATTAATAAATGTCAAATTCCTACTACTTTTCCCGCAATTATGTAATGAAAATAATTTTCTATCAAGGCTACTTGTATCAATAGCAGTGAAAATGACTGGTGCTTGTCAAAGTGTACAGGAGTCCTGCAATCTGTCTATCGAAGCCCAATCAACCAGTTTCCTCGTTTCGTACAACTTGCCACACGTTTTTCAAATTTTTACCGCGTATCATTCAATATGATGATATCAGCTATCAGGAAAATTCCGGATCGATCGCTGGATCGCTAGGTGCTGACGCTAGAAATACCACAGCAGTCAAAACGACTGGTTCCATAATTTTATAAATGTGGCAATCCTTGTTTAGGGATGATGGTCATCAATAAACCAGTGATTTTCACTGATTTTGATAGAAATATCTAACTATAGTAGTATCTAACTATAGGTAGTTCTAGCGTTAATTATGTACAGGTTATCGATTGGCAAAGGTAGAAGAAAAGTGTTAAAATAACAGAGACGATACGGGAAGCGTGTTGAAAGTGAGAAAGAAGTTCTACGATTGGGAAAAGAATGTTTGTAAAAATAGCAGATCGTCAGTTAGTCTGTGGAAAATAGCGTTCGGGCGCTTAATTGCACTTGGATTTCCTGAAATTTCATAAAATTGTAGCGTGTAGAGGGAGGAAGAAAGAATAAGAAAAATAATGTTAAACAAACTCTTGGAATTTTACGCTTTGATTTCTTGAGGTTTCGTAAAATTGTAGCCCGTAGGAGGAGGTAGATAGAGTAAGAAAAATAATGTTGAACAAGCTTTTGCAATTTCTTTGTATACCGCGAATTCGACAGAAAATAATGTGAACAGACGAAAAGAAAAATACAAAAGTCGACTAATTATTTCATTGTTATTGTCAATATTACTTATGAACGTAATTAAATCAATAGAATCTACATAGAAATTTCTTTCGTGTAGCAGAGTATCATAGTAAATGCTGTACTTCAAGTACCGCGTATATCTTTGCATATTGCACGTACTATGCTATGCAAGTTTTTGGAGTCTGAAATTTTCGAGAAACGCGTAAACATCCACAGTCTAAACATAAGCGTAGGTACACGTCTTTTGAAATATTAGACCGCAGCTTTTTTAACGCGAATTTAGATTTTTCTATATATCGTTAAAGAAGTAGGACCTAAATAAACGTTCTCTTCAGCCTCTAATTACTATAAATATTTTCTCAGGATTTTTAGAATTATTATTTTCATTCATTATTATTACAAGGTGTGTTTACAAAAAAAAAAAAAGAAAAGGAAAAATAAGCCACAAAGGAAAAGTAAGATTTTTCCGTTGAAAGCTCCGTTTTCGAAAAGAACTAGGTCATTTACCACAAGACAATTTAGGTCAACGAGCTGACCTGTGGACAGCATTTCCAACACTTGTTACATTAACAAAACGATTCTCAAAAAGCACTAATCTACAGATTTGACGATACAGACAGAAGTTTCAGCTGCGGTGACTTTTTTTAAAATTCATTTTTCATTTGGAACTCATTTTTCTCGAAAACGAAGCCTCGAACGAAAAAATCCTACTCTTCATTTTCCACCTATTTTTCCACGCAGAATTACCATTCCATCGCTTGTAGAAGAACGGTTTTGCACACTCTCTGTATAATCATCTTTATTTCCTCTTACGTGTGTTTCGTTACAAATAATCATAGGAGACATATAAATAGTCAAAATTTTATCAAAAATCCCCGATTTCCAGTCTGGAATATTTCATTGTAACAATCGCTTAATACTTTCGTTACTTTCATTGCATCATTCACTTTTAATAGAAATTAAAACTTCAATAAATAATGCGATAAAAACTTAATTACAAATCAATTTACTTAGAATCCTTTTGGTTCGTATTGTAGATACAGTGTCGAGTCGTCGATAATGTTTCATTGGAGTTTCGATCGTCAATCTAACTATGACAAATATACATAGGAAGTCCGTCTTAATACTCGAAAATGGGCATATTACGTAACTTTAATGCAAACCGAGAAGCAATTTCATATGAAAAAGGCGTCACGCGTTTCTTACATCAGCGTGTGTTATTTGCAATGGAAGATAATGCGTATGTTCGGCATTGATTCTGAAACCGGCTGAAAGGTTGTGGGTGTACGTAGAGCGAATTAGAATTGGAAGCTACTCGATGACTCGCACGCTTAGTCACCTGATGAATATTATGGCTGAATGTTCAGGTGATAGCGACACAAGAAACGACCGGCAGGTTGTCATAAGTCTTTTCCTCCTTCCGTCAAACTTCTCTCTTTTCTATTGCCATTCTATATCCACTTGCAAATTAGCAATAGCTATATAATGACAGTATCATTTAGTCGTCATTACACAGGTATATTGCAGGTACAGTCAGTCACAAAGGTATTCGCACACCCTTCAATCAGCGTTGGCTGTTTGCTACCTTTTTGAAAACTTTGGGAAGGGCGTACGTGAAACGTGTGGCAAAAAGTAAGCGATGACGAGTATACTCGTCGAGCACAGAGTATGTGTGATTGTTATAATGTAGGATTTATTTTTAATGAAACGACTGTTCTTTCATTTTATTACTACAATTTACTGTGATTCCTAAACTGTGCAATTTAAACAGCAAATACTAACTATTTTTTAAGCGCGACGAGTATACTCGTCGAGCATAGAGTATGTGTGACTGTTATAATGTAGAATTAAGTTTCAATGAAACGGTTGTTTCATTTCTACTTTTCTACGTATGGCTCGTGTGACACAGAATATTGCCATTTCTTCATGACGAGTATACTCGTCGGAAACAGCTGCCTCGTTACAATAGAATAACTTGTCTAAAGTGGGTCAAACGACTGGAGCTTCTTTGAGAAGCTAGAAGCATTAGGAAATTGAATTAGAATTTTGAGAAGATTGAAATTAGATATAATTAGATAGAAAATGGTAAAATTCGCGGTTTTTCGCGACTTTCACGTAACCGTAATAAATTTAAAGGTTCCTTTTCAGAGATCTTTCGCAAGATTTCGAGGAAATTTTCAGCGTGTACTCAATCTACACAGATCTATGAAAAGTGCTTTCGAAATTTTCGCTACAAGTTCGGATAAAAAAAGTTATACATGGTGACTTTTACTACTTTTGTCGTCATTTATTACCAATTTCAATTTCCTCCAAATTTCTTTCGCGCGTCATTCAAATGATCTAACGTTAGCTTCTTGAGAAGGCTCAAGTTGTTTGGTGCACTTTAAAAAAAGTTATTCCGTTATAAAGAGTGTACGAATATTTTTACGACTGATCGTATATTATTAACGTTGCTGTATAATAAAATGTACCTCTGGCCGATACGTATTACAATTTTTACTTAGAACGTTGTTATAGCAAAGTTTTCAAGCACAAGTAGAAGAATTTAATGATTTAGTAAAATTCATCAACCGATGATTGTAGCTTTGCTCGTATCGTAATACAAAATCTCTTTATTGTAATACAGTGCAGTTACATTACGATGTTTGATTAATTAATTAAAGATTAAATTCTGAATATATCAGCACCTCAACGAGCAATTAACATGCTTTCTCGAACTTCGCATAACGATTAACATGCAACAATATTATTCAATGGCAGTGCAGTTATTTACACGTAACGATTAATGATAATAATATACAAGGAATGTTAAACAATTAAATGCGTGAATCGGTATTCGGTAACCAAGTTCAAAAACCACATTTCTTTCCTCGTGCTCTCGCCAGTGCGAGTTTCTTTCTTCCTCTGAACCAGCTAAGCGCGTTTGACGAGTATACGCGTCGCACAGAAACATTGCTTCAGGCTGTATATATTATACAAGTAACAAAATAAAATAACTAAGAACAAGATGTTTAGCATTATACTATAATTAACAATTTACAATAAATTGTATAACATGTATTGTACAATACAATGTACTTGTACAATGTACATTATATAAAATGATATATATATAATACATATTATATTATACATTATTACTTTGTATAGTATATATTATACAAATAACAAAGTACAATAACTAAGAGCAAAATGTTTAGCATTATACAATAATTACTTGTACAATGTACATTATATAAAGTGATATATGTATAATACATATTATATTATACATTATTACTTTGTATAGTACATATTATACAAGTAACAGAGTACAATAACTAGGTACAAAATGTTTAGCATTGTATTATAATTATCAGTTCACAATAAATTATATGGTATTTATTGTACAGTACAATGTACTGGTACAATGTATATTATACAAAGAGATATATATAATACATATTATATTATACATTATTGCTTTGTATAGTATATATTATACAAGTAACAAAGTACAATAGCTAAGAGCAAAACGTTTAGCATTATACAATAATTACTTGTGCAATGTACATTATATAAAGTGATATATATAAATATATAATACATATTATATTATACATTATTGCTTTGTATAGTACATATTATACAAGTAACAAAGTACAATAACTAAGTACAAAATGTTTAGCATTATATTATAATTATCAGTTCACAATAAATTATATAGTATGTATTGTACAGTACAATGTACTTGTACAATGTACATTATACAAAGTGATATATATAATACATTTTATATTATACATTATTGCTTTGTATAGTATATATTATACAAATAACAAAGTACAACAACTAAGAGCAAAACGTTTAGCATTATACAATGATTACTTGTACAATGTACATTATATAAAGTGATATATAGATATATAATACATATTATATTATACATTATTGCTTTGTATAGTACATATTATACAAGTAACAAAGTACAATAACTAAGTACAAAATGTTTACCATTGTATTATAATTATCAGTTCACAATAAATTGTATAGTATATATTGTATAGTACAATGTACTTGTACAATGTATATTATACAATATGATATATGTATAATGCATATGTTGTACATAACATGTATCGTACAGTACAATGTACAATAAGTGATGTATATATAATACATATTATATTATACATTACTACTTTGTATAGTATATATTATACAAGTAACAAAATAAAATAACTAAGAACAACATGTTTAGCATCACACTATAATTAGCAATTTACAATAAATTGTACAACGTACAATTGCATTGTACGTACAGTACAAAATATACTTGTACAATATGTATTATACAAAATGATGTTGGCAACTAAGTGATTGCGGATCTGGTCAATACCACCTAATGATAACATCCGCAATCACTTAGTTGCCAACCCATCATAGAAACACTATTTCCATAGGAAATGCAACAAAGGAGACACGGTTGTCCATTTAGAAAATTTGAAATGCAACTCTCGCTGCATAATTAAGAAAGACTGGGCGAAGCTTTGAATCATTAATGTCTGTAACTGCTTCAACGCCGAACAATGCGTACACGAATTAAAGCGGAATCGCCTACCGGTTCTAAACGGACGTGTGCCTTTCTAACTGTTGGCGGCGCACAATGGGCCGAGGGGAGGTCCGAGCGAATAAAAATTTGCGCCATGAATCACAGCTCACAATAACAGAAAATTTTGACTGGTCCTAATTTAGTCGCCAGATAGCCTGCTGCTGTAGCTTTAAATCTTCCGCCACTCGCATAATAAATGATGTCCGTTTTCAAATTAACTATTGTCCGGCGTTAGGTAAGAGGGTCAACTAGTCTCTCGGCTTTGCTTTATTTCCTCGAGGAGTATCGTTCTCGCGTGCTGTTAGCGATACAATGAGGTAGCAGTGGTGGAAAAATAACTCGACCTAAGGCAATAGCCAAGCACACACACCACCTTCACGACGTTACGATAAGTTTTACGTACATGGCTCGTGGCAACTAAGTGATTGCGGATTTTGCCATTAGGTGGTATTGACAAAATCCGCAGTCACTTAGTTGCCAACCCAACACAATGCGCTTTATATGGCGAAAAGGTTTTATCACACGAACGATATCGAACGTCGTTCGTGTGAAAGCCGATGATGAAAATTGCTATATATACGTTCTTTGCTATTCTTCGTGTATCGTTAATTTGCATGTGGCTGGAATTATCGTTCGTTGACAGATTGCCTGTGTTTCAAAGAATGTCAGTTCGTAATATGCACGCGCTACTGTTTATCGGTATTGTGAGATACTTGCACAATGTATTATAGAGAAGTATATTAAGTATATTAAGTTAACGTGACTGTGGCGCGACAAATTGACGCGATGCTGCGACATCGATGAGATGAAAAGCTGAATAATTCATTTCGCTGTTGTTTGTCGCTCGCGTGCATTCGCGCTAATTCTGCCTTGCTCTTCGCTCTCATTGTTTTCAGTTTCGTTCAGTTTCTCGTGACGGAAAAACGAACCAACAGAAGGTGTAATTTTGATATTGGAAACTGTAGGAAGAGTGGAAGAATTTTTGCTATATCTTGAAGTATGCTTGGCAAAAATGAAAACTTTAGAAATCTAATTAGG
This sequence comes from Bombus haemorrhoidalis, assembly GCA_014825975.1. Classification (NCBI taxonomy): domain Eukaryota; kingdom Metazoa; phylum Arthropoda; class Insecta; order Hymenoptera; family Apidae; genus Bombus; species Bombus haemorrhoidalis. Next base: position 2,256,566 of record CM026177.1, read on the forward strand.
TGGCAATGACAAAATCCGCAATCGGTGAGTTGCTAAGCCAATATTTCACTCACTTGTTTGCATATCCTTGCTCATTGTATTATTAATGAATCTTTTTACAAACGTAACAATAGACAAATAAACATTTTGGACGACCTTTTCCTATGCACATACACCGAGCACAACGTGGAATTTGTACGAGCATTGGAAACAAAGAGCAAGGTAACAGGCATTTTTCCTGAAACTTGATATCAGAGGATCGGACGCGTGCAAAAGTCTGTTTATCACATCCTTGTTAGTAGTTTTCCTCAGTGAAAGTATCTGGAATATCTATTTCTTTGTCTGACCACACACGGCGACGCTTAAGTAGCGTCGATGCCGAGAATAATCTTCCCATCTGTTGGTGAATGCTACGCAAAAATCATTTATCCTCCCTCTCGTTCCGACAGATATTAAAGTTGACATTGAATAAAAGAACAGTGTTCTGCCTTTTTTGTAAATTGCTCTTTGGACAAAGGAAGAAACTTCTGAATTGGAAATTTTAATTGTACGTATAACATTTCTATATTTGCAGCACCTAAACGTCCCCTTTTTAACTTCACTAGCCATTTAAGCGGGAAAATCTACTAATTAACTTAACTTAGCTAACTTAAGCAATAACTATTGGGCTGGCAATTTTATCATTACCATCTAACGACAAATCACTTAGTTGCCAACCCAATAGTACTTCAAAATTATCAAAATCAGAGAAGAGGTAGCTTTCCTGCAGTTCCTGCAATTGCTTCATTGTTTGCTGTGCGATGTTGCTGGTTAATCCAACGTTTCCACAAAATGGCACTTGTTCCATGCTAATAATAAAGAGAATTCTAGGTCCAAAATAATAAAGAGAATTGCTGTGGACGTTTCACGGTAAATGTCATAATCAGCGCGCATCCTCTCGACGAGGATGACTCAATAACTGGAAGCAAGGTCGCGTTACTTTCCTCGGCTCGAAACGGATCGAAGTTTCAGCATACTTAGGCGAGTAATCGGTTTACAGTTACTTCGAGCGAGTAAAACGACTACGTGGACCGATGCTGTCTATAAATCACTTGGTTCGTACAACGTTTCCGTTTCGTCGATGAGCATGAACGATCAGGAGAACGTTTCCAACGTGTTCGTTTATCGATGGCACTTGGCGATACGCGTTTCGCACGTTCCTTTTCGCCTCTTTAGCCGGATGCGACTTAAAGAAGTACTCGTGGCCATTTATAGATTTCGAAGGAGGCGCCGTCGTCTTGTGTACGCTCGTTACGCGCACGATCCATCGCGGATTCGCAATCGATCATTTCGACGTTCAACCTGCCCGTCTCTTCCACTCGAGTTCCTAGACGAAGCCTTATAGGGATGCAAGTGGCAGGCTGTGTCTGTTGGCAGTCGCTGTGGGACCTAAAGTCGCTCTAGAGACTGCAATTTCGATCGTGTCCTGCTCGCCATAAATTACCTTCGCGCCGCGATTATTAATTTAAAAGGGTAGCTTCCTAGTTGCTCGTCGAAATGGACATCTCGCTATCCATTTCCACGCCTACGTTTATAATTAATGGACCGCTCGTTGCGCCTATTATACAGCGCCGTGTTATACGTCCGCTTAGACGTTTTCGGATTAACTATTATTAGACTATGAATGTTTGCACAGACTAATATTCTTATGAAGAGATATCTCGTTTCGTTTGTTGAAACGTTACGTTGCGTAATAATACACAGGGTGATTGTACTTTTCCCTGTGAATCTACATCAGCATATGCTACGAGTCGAGATGAGAGAGAAATATCGTGTGAGTGAAGGTTTCGTTGATACGGTGTTATGTTACCTGTTTTTGACGAGTATACTCGTCACGAAGAAATGGCAATATTTTGCGTTACGACCAGAGCTGGCAGTAATCAAATTTCACAATAAAATAGTCCTTTCGTCACAACTTGATCTTATTCTTAATAGCCACGCATATTCTGTGTTTGACGAGTATACTCGTCACGAAGAAATGGCAATATTTTGCGTTACGACCAGACCTGGCAGTAATCAAATTTCACAATAAAATAGTCCTTTCGTCACAACTTGATCTTATTCATAATAGCCACGCATATTCTGTGTTTGACGAGTATACTCGTCACGAAGAAATGGCAATATTTTGCGTTACGACCAGACCTGGCAGTAATCAAATTTCACAATAAAACAATCCTTCCGTCACAACTTCATTTTATATCAAAACTCTCTGTTTGACGAGTATACTCGTCACGAAGAAGTGGCAATATTTTGCGTTATGACGAGACCTCACAATAATCAAATTTCACAATAAAATAATTATTTCGCCACAACTTAATTTTATATCAAAACTCTCTGTTTGACGAGTATACTCGTCACGAAGAAGTGGCAATATTTTGCGTTATGACGAGACCTCACAGTAATCAAATTTCGCAATAAAACAGTACTTTCGTCACAACTTAATTTTATATCAAAACTCCGTGTTTGACGAGTATACTCGTCACGAAGAAGTGGCAATATTTTGCGTTATGACGAGACCTCACAGTAATCAAATTTCGCAATAAAACAGTCATTTCGCCACAACTTAATTTTATATCAAAACTCTCTGTTTGACGAGTATACTCGTCACGAAGAAGTGGCAATATTTTGCGTTATGACGAGACCTTACAGTAATCAAATTTCGCAATAAAACAGTCATTTCGCCACAACTTAATTTTATATCAAAATTCTGTGTTTGACGAGTATACTCGTCATCACTTGCTTTTTGGTATTACTTGCTATTAGATACACGCTATTCAAGGAGTTCGCAATTGGTTAAAAGATCGTGACAAAAATACGAAATAACAGCAATGGTTTCTACTCGATTCGCGGAGCTTGTCGAAATTTTTCATTTAATCTAATCTGATACTTAGGTTTACCTTCATCTTCGTTGAAATTAGAATATGAAAGAAACAGAAAACTTGAAACAAAAGGAAGAAAACTTTAAAACTGAAAACTGAATGTGATCGCTAGATTGCACGTCACAAAACATAATCGAAGTATGCATATTTAAATTTGCCATGGTATCGTGCCTGGACTACTCTTCTGATCCTTCTTTGGATCCATTTATCCTGCAGAATCTTCGAAATTTTCAATATCGTATCGTAACTGAGAATTTTCCTCCTAAAAGTACTAAATTTTTCCCCTATTTGTTCATCGCGTCACATAAATCGGCATAAAATTCATTTTATATTCTGATAGATTCCCGCTGTTGTGTACGTCCCTTAAAGGTATTACAAACTCATATCGTTCCTATTGTGTTTCGTGTAAACCGAGATGGACTGATCGTTCGACAGTTAACGTACAAAAGTATCGTGAATTATAATCGAAAAATATTTATAGAAGACACAAATGCAAAGAGACGAGTTTCTCAGGAAGAAAAGAAAGCTATGCATTAACGTGTTCCAAATTCATGAAAAAGAAAAGCCTCCTGTATGTGCCACCTTTTACGACTAATCGCAAAGGAAGCTCAATATTTCGGTCGCTTAGATTAAACAAAATGATATACACAAAAATGAAGAAACAATTAGCGAAGAAACCAATGTAGAGACGAGTTACATTTTCTATCATTATTAATAATTATTAGGTACACCAAAAGTTTCTTTCATTGTATGCGGAAATAATAGATAAATATTTTTTCTTTCGTACGATTTATTCTGCAATAATAAAACAAATATACTGTGTATATATTATAATTCAATAAAAAAATATTGCGCATCCATTATTTCCTTATAAAGCGAAAAAAACTTCTCGGACCATGTAATATCTGACAGCAGAAAATTCCACCTAAACGCTACGGTGTTTTCATCAGTGACAATCCAATAAAAAAGATCAAAATTTTTAATTTCAGCTCTTACAGCGTTTTCTAGCAACACTGTTCGATATTGTGGATCGCTGCGAATAGAAGAGCCGACACAGAAAAGAACGCGTAGTGTGTCGATTTACGTCTGGTTCGTACGAAGTATGCAAAAGATACGCATGAAGATCCGCCAGCTTAGACTCGCAATTGGACTATCGGTCGGAAAGTTTTTGCCGGCGCGGCCGCCTGCAGTAGGAAAATTTTCACCCGCGACGCTTAAGTGTAAGGAGCCGTGACTTTCTGTTTTGATCCGCTTGAACTGGTCGCGGCCACTAGCTCTGTCCTCGTCTCGGTATATTTGAGACACGGCTGGTGGGAGAAGGACGGAGAGGGAGTCGTAGGGCCAAGCAGAGTGGGATTTCGCGCGAGCGAGGAGAGAGGGATGGCGGAACTGTCAGTGCTACATCGGTTCTCTTCACGTAAGGACGAGCCACAGGGATCACCTGCGAATCACCTCTCGTCGGGACACCACTTCTCAGCCAGGTGAGCCTTTGCTCTTTCTCTCTCTCTCTCTCTCTCTTCCTTTTTTCCACGCTCGTCGCAAGATTAATCGTCGCGGATTCGCTTGCCCGCGAGTTGGATAATTTATGGCGTCTCTGGTGGATCGGTCGCTTTGTAAACACGAGTAGGTATTTTGTCCGGCTCGGGAGATTAATCGTTCGACCGGCAGCGAGCTGAGTTTTGTCAGGCGAGGGGAAGGTTTTAAGGGCCCGGAGATTTTCCCCAGGTTATCATTACATCGGAAATTTAGTCCGAGGTCTACGGAATTTGGGAATTTGTCATCTCCGCGTCGCTTGATAGATCGTAGCTTGGCCATCGAATGTGCAGATACACTGGCTGCCGTGACTGCACTGGCTCGCCAAAGCCGTAGAAAGCTTCTACGCCTGCCACTATACGCGCGAGAGATTTTCGCGTTTCATTAGGCTACGTAGACAAAGTTTGAAATAAATCTGAGAACGAACGTAGAAACTGTAGGATATTTATTGCAAACCGTATTTCGTACGCCAATTAGTATACAGCATGAATAACCGGCTGAAGCGTGTAAGTGTTAGACATCGTAAGAGATCGCGTCGAATACCGAGGTTTGTTAAGACAACGTACAGTTCATTGTTTAAACACTCGTGTGATCTCTACGATTCTACTAAATGTTTATTAAACAAATCTGGTTAATATATATGTCTCTATATATATATATATATATATATATATATATATATATATATATATATATATATATATATATATATATATATATATATATTTCTACATTTGCGTGAAACGTCATGAAATGAAAGGAAAAAAAAAAAAAAGAGGAGAACGATCATGAAAATCGACGATTTTCCCAAGAACATTGAAGAAAATTCTAAAACGTCTGGTATAACAGCTATATTAGAAATACGGACCTAATATGAAAAGTATAAGTATAGTGTAGTATTGGAAGGAACTTATTTAATGTTCGCGTGTATGCGTGTTGATATAATACCTCAACCGGTTTCAAGATACGATTATATCGTGCTTAACTGCACATTTCGGTTCCACTGACACTCTTACGGCGGCAATCGTGCATTTTAAATCGACTCTAGACTTTATTGCGCTAATATTATGTCATATTACGTTAGAAGATATTTCTGGTTGAACTAAGAAATTAAGAAAATAAATGACACAAACGAGATATTTGAACAATAGCAAGGGTATTCATCTGAGAACTGCAGGGAAGGTTTGCTCGTTTCTGTGCAGTGTCTGTCTTTATCGAATACTATAGTTGACTATTTATTATAGTGGCCTTCTTTTTTTTTTTTTGTAAATGTCCACTATACGGAACGATGCGAGTACAGCTCTGTAAATGGCCGTGCAATGCGCTGATCGTGTCGTTCCTGCACTCCAATTCACTCGAGCGATCTTCATGAACGCACATTGTAAATGCACTTACGTTGTTCTCAGAGACGAGTCTGGGTTTAGTTCCTCGCAAATTACGACACGTAATATATTGTCCCTATAATCATTGATTTTAACGGCACATTTGCAGATAAAAATCTCTGTGAACGAGACATGTGTCGCGCAATTATATTCAAACACACATTTGCAGAAAAGTTGAAAAATTATTGAAACTTGAAACTTCTGCTTTGAAAGAAATTTCGGACAAAAGTTCACACATTTATAATTAATATATACAGTATATGTCTTTATGCTTGATTATTATATTGTGTTTATTAACTGATTAATTAATACAAACAATATCAACATGTAAGGTTGATTATTATATACAACGTATACAGTATCAACCTTTATGTTTGATTATTGTATTATATATATATATTAATTATACAACAAGATTGATTAACGTGTACATTATCAACCTGTAAGGTTGATTGTTATATACAACGTATACAGTATCAATTTTTATTTTACGGTATCAACTGATTAATTAATACACACAATATCAAATTGTAAGGTTGATTGTTATATACAACGTATACAGTATCAACTTTTATGTTTGATTATTGTATTATATACATTAATTAACGTGTACAATATCAACCTGTAAGGTTGATTGTTGTATACAATGTATACAGTATCAACTTTTATTTTACGGTATCAACTGATTAATTAATACACACAATATCAACCTGTAAGGTTGATTGTTATATACAATGTATACAGTATCAACTTTTATTTTACGGTATCAACTGATTAATTAATACACACAATATCAACCTGCAAGGTTGATTGTTATATACAACGTACACAGTATCAACTTTTATGTTTGATTATTGTATTATATACATTAATTAACGTGTACAATATCAACCTGTAAGGTTGATTGTTGTATACAATATATACAGTATCAACTTTTATTTTACGGTATCAACTGATTAATTAATACACACAATATCAACCTGTAAGGTTGATTGTTATATACAACGTATACAGTATCAACTTTTATGTTTGATTATTGTATTATATACATTAATTAACGTGTACAATATCAACCTGTAAGGTTGATTGTTGTATACAATGTATACAGTATCAACTTTTATTTTACGGTATCAACTGATTAATTAATACACACAATATCAAATTGTAAGGTTGATTGTTATGTACAACGTATACAGTATCAACTTTTATGTTTGATTATTGTATTATATACATTAATTAACGTGTACAATATCAACCNTGTAAGGTTGATTGTTGTATACAATGTATACAGTATCAACTTTTATTTTACGGTATCAACTGATTAATTAATACACACAATATCAAATTGTAAGGTTGATTGTTATATACAACGTATACAGTATCAACTTTTATGTTTGATTATTGTATTATATACATTAATTAACGTGTACAATATCAACCTGTAAGGTTGATTGTTGCATACAATGTATACAGTATCAACTTTTATTTTACGGTATCAACTGATTAATTAATACACACAATATCAACCTGCAAGGTTGATTGTTATATACAACGTACACAGTATCAACTTTTATGTTTGATTATTGTATTATATACATTAATTAACGTGTACAATATCAACCTGTAAGGTTGATTGTTGTATACAATGTATACAGTATCAACTTTTATTTTACGGTATCAACTGATTAATTAATACACACAATATCAAACTGTAAGGTTGTTTGTTATATACAACGTATACAGTATCAACTTTTGTGTTCGATTATTGCATTATATAAATATCAATTAACGTGTACAACAGCAAGCTTTCAGGTTGATTATTACATTGCAAATATTAATTACGCAGTATATAGAATATCAACTTTGATATTTATATTCGATAATTATATTGTATATAATATAGATATAATGCAATGCAAGTAAATAAATAAATACAATAGAATACAATAATCAAGCTTAAATGTTGATGATAAATGAACATTGAAAACTTCATTTCGCTATTGATAAATTAATATTAACAATACACTTTCTTTATCGCTCGTGAATATTTCAAAGTGACAAATGTGGAAAGTGTTGTGCGATATTTTATGTGAGGAAAAAAATATTTCCTGCCACTGTAAGAAATATCTGATTACATTTCTTATGCATCCTAATAATATCTTTATTACCTGAAATTCCAAGATAACAGCCGGTCTAATTTATTTACTAAGAGAATGAAACTTTCTACTAAAAACGGCGTTCCATTTGCATAAAACGTATATAGAACACACCATGTTTCGTGTACACTTATTATACGCGAACGAATCTACGAGCTATCGGTGCGCTCCAATTCCCTTGAACAATTCTCTCAGACTGTGTATCGCTTTTTTTTCAATGACAGTTATGGCTTTAATAATCCCTTGTTAATCAGCGTCAAAATTATTGCTAATCACGTTTCTATAAAACGAGCTAGAAAATTAATTTTCAACTCTGTGAGCGAATATTTCCAGTAACTTATTACGTTGGTAACTAAGTGATTGCGTATTTTGTCAATACCATGTAATGACAAAATCCGCAATCACTTAGTTGCCAGCCCAATGGAATTCAACTAGTGAAATTTACCATTTAAGCTCAATCTTCGACGTGTAAGATTTTATTTTCAAAACGTTCATCGCGTATGACATAATCTTGGAAAGACAATGAAACGTCTTAACGTTAATAAACTTGTGTGAAATCGGTTTTAAATCATCTACGATTCATTGACTCAAATCATAACAGCTGACGGTGGAAACTTATTCTAAGATATAGAGAAATTTCAGTGGAGAATCTTGACGATAGTACACAGAACACGGAGATTACGGTCACTTGATAATTAGCATACTGTAAATTTGCATATTATGTACATGCTTCCTAATGTTGTTATTATTAGACTTTTATGCAAATTCCTATGTTCGTGAATTGAATTAAAGAAGCGAAATCTAAGCAGAAACACGAACAGATATGCGCAAATATTATTATGCATATCGTGTGTATACACTCTGTGCATTGTTGTTATTCCTTTAAATTTCCCATAAATGCATAAACCGTTGTTTTCACTCTAATCGTTACATTCCTCTGATCCTTTCAAACAGATTTGTAAAAACGCAATGTGTAGCAAAGCGCTAAGCTCTTTATCAATTCTTCGCATTACGATCTTTTCAATGGCTGCGCACGTTAGCATCAGCTTACTCGCTGATTTTACACGGTGTCAAGTGCAAAACGTTGAAATATCGCATATGACTGATAACAATCTATCTGAGAGAATTAAAATCACTGGGAAAGATAAACAAGGTCAAAGATAAGCTGAGATAGCAATAAAATAGAAACACGATAGAATAGATTAAATAAATATGCAATTAGATAACTAAGAATGGATGGTAAGCCAGGTATGATAAATATATAGAAAGATGAATAAAATAAATGATATAACGAATAAATGAAGAATAATAATGGAAAGTACAGCTAAAATGAAAGTTTATTTTATTACAAACATATTTTCTTTTACTCGCTTTAATTAATTTTTTCTAATTTAGTTCTTTATCAAGTGGAAATATAAATTGCTCTTTTTATTTCAATCCTCAAAATCATAGTTATGATACTAGTTGTAAATGTCTAATTTATTATTGGGATTCGATAGTGCAACAGCCTTTAGGGCTGAATCCGCGTTTCACCTAAATTACCTGTGTTTCATGTTCCTACCTGAACATAATTCTCTTCGTACGCTATAAAATCAAATTTATTATCACGTCGTACTATATGATACAATGAATTTTGTATTCAAAACCAGGTTTCTTGAATAATTTAATTAATTGAAACTATCGAAAGTGTACAAATTTGAGCAATTTTTATATGTTCAATGAAATAGGCGGATATAACGAACATTTTTCTACAATTTTCTACAACTCCACAAATTTCACAGCTAAGACCCACCGACCAGCAGCAATTTTTATTTCAGAAAATCGCTGGAATTCATTTGCAAAATGACATCTGTGAGCGTGAAATTGACAGAGGATAGACAAGCGACGTTACGCTACAAGCAAAGAGAGACAAGTACATACACATACAGTGATCCACGAAAGTACGAACACTAAGAAAATTCTTCCTATGAATTAATTACGTGTGTTGTAGAAAACACTGTCAAATTTCACTCACACGTATATTCTAATAAAACACGACTAATATGATCGTATTGATGAATTAAAAAAGAGGATCCTAAAATGTACGGTACATCCGTTTGAAATGTATACGCGCGGTTATTTCTGTAAGCATCTGAGATGGGGAAAAAAGTTTCGGCTGAAAGTTGCTTGACTTCATAAGAGAAACTTAATAAGATTTTCTTTTTTTTTTTTTTTTTGCATTCTTGTCTAAGGAGAATTCAATGGGAAGGTAACTTCTTTTAGTGGAACCATATATTTTTTTTTATACACCATTTCTGTTCTCTAGAGGAGGATGTTAAGGTACTTGATGTTAAGGTCGAAGAGTGACTAGTTTAAGAGATATTTTAACTTTCATCCTTCGAAGCTTATCGTCTGAAAGAGCAGGAAAATATAGACAAAAGCAGCGCGTTGTATTTCCTTCGCTAAATATTTCAAACTAATCATAGTTCGACCTTCATACCTTTTTCCAAGTGTCTTGAAACTTTTTTTCTAGAGAATTGTAAAGTGTAAAAAAAGGGTAAAAAAATGTATAGTTCCATTTAAAAAAGTTACGTTGGTAATTGGGATTTCTTTATGTTAAGAATATTTTGAAAAAATCGAAATGTCTTATTGAGTTTGCTTCTTGACGAAGTCAAATATCGTTGGTCTGATACTCAGAGAAATAGTCTCGTGTATGCACTTAAAGCGGACGTACTGTATACTGAATGTACGATATATTTATTTTGAATAAATACATCGATTAATTAGTGAGATTATATTTAGATCTAGTTAGTAATTACACGGTTAAAATGATTATTCATGTTGTAGGAAATGATTTTATGATGTCTAGAAAATAGGTGTTCGCGGTAAATATCTTGTATCTGTTATGTCCATATCCAAATTTGTTCTAAACTCTAGCCACGTAACTATAATAATCGTGTTTTCCACTAAAACGTTAATGAAGTTGCAAAAAGTTTTTCATATATCTATAAAAGTTTTCTTCATGATATGTGTTGAAATACTTTAACAAAACAGCGTATGGTTGCAAGGCAATATAAACTTCATGAACGAATATAATTACATGTTGTAATTAAAACGTTGTTTTTTCTGCTACGATAACGGATTAAACCATCAAACGTCGACAGTTTGTCGATAAAACCATTTTATCGGATTTCTTCTTCTTTCTCTCTTTACGGTTCAATCGATTTCTTTCCTTTTAAGGAAGAAAAACAAGGAACTGTTGGAGACTAGCCTGATACAACAAATCATAGTATGGCCAGACAAACGATAAACAGAATACGCGCCATCCTTCGCCACCCTTGTACAGAAACGTCTGTACGAAAGAAGCCAAATGACTCACGCTCGTTTCAACGATCCTCTTGAGCGGATTCGCGCGATTAACATTCGTGAGCACGCGAACTCCGAGAGAGTTCAAGAATATTCAGTGTCTACAAAAAGCAAGTGTCTGAAATTTGGTATCATTTAGTAGTAGTTTCATATGACTACAAAAAGGTATTGACACGCTATTCTGCATATTTCTTAGCTTATTGTTCTACTGATTAGTTAGATTCAATTTTTGTAATATTTTCGTACGACTACGAGGAGTATTGGCACGCTGTTCTGCACATTTATTACGTATGTAAATTTCATATAATTTAGTAGTAGTTTCATATGACTACAAAAGGTATTGACAGGCTATTCTGCATATTTGTTATCTGATTGTTCTACTAATTAATGACATGGAATTTTCATAGTAATTTCATAGGATTACTAGGTGTATTGGCACGTTATTCTGCATATTTGTGAAATTCTTTAATTTCGTATCATTCAGTAGTAGTTTCACGTGACTACAAAAGGTATTGACAGGCTATTCTGCATATTTGTTATCTGATTGTTCTACTAATTAATGAGATGAAATTTTCATAGTAATTTCATAGGACTACGAGGTGTATTGGCACGTTATTCTGCATATTTGTGAAATTCTTTAATTTCGCATCATTTAGTAGTAGCTTTATATGACTACAAAAGGTATTGACAGGCTATTCTGCATATTTGTTATCTGATTGTTCTACTAATTAATGAGATGAAATTTTCATAGTAATTTCATAGGACTACGAGGTGTATTGGTACATTATTCTGCATATTTGTGAAATTCTTTAATTTCGCATCATTTAGTAGTAGTTTTATATGACTACAAAAGGTATTGACAGGCTATTCTGCATATTTGTTATCTGATTGTTCTACTAATTAATGAGATGGAATTTTCATAGTAATTTCATAGGACTACGAGGTGCATTAGCACGTTATTCTACATATTTGTGAAATTCTTTAATTTCGCATCATTTAGTAGTAGTTTTATATGACTACAAAAGGTATTGACAGGCTATTCTGCATATTTGTTATCTGATTGTTCTACTAATTAATGACATGGAATTTTCATAGTAATTTCATAGAACTACAAGGAGTATTGGTACATTATTCTGCATATTTATTACGTATGTAAATTTCATATAAGTAGTAGTTTCATATGACTACAAAAAGTATTGACACGCTATTCTGCATATTTGTTATCTGATTGTTCTACTAATTAATGACATGGAATTTTCATAGTAATTTCATAGAACTACAAGGAGTATTGGTACATTATTCTGCATATTTATTACGTATGTAAATTTCATATAAGTAGTAGTTTCATATGACTACAAAAGGTACTGACAGGCTATTCTGCATATTTGTTACCTGATTGTTCTACTAATTAATGACATGGAATTTTCATAGTAATTTCATAGGATTACGAGGTGTATTGGCACGTTATTCTGCATATTTGTGAAATTCTTTAATTTCGTATCATTCAGTAGTAGTTTCACGTGACTACAAAAGGTATTGACACGCTATTTCGTATACTTAACCCCTCATTGTTCTACTAATTAATTAGATGCAATTTTCATAGCAGTTTCATATGACTAGAAGAAGTATTGACAGGCTATTTTGTATATTTGTTACCTTATTGTTCTACTAATTAATTAGATGCAATTTTCATAGTAGTTTCGTATGACTACAAGGAGTATTGGCACGTTATTTTGCATATTTATTACATATGTAAATTTCATATAATTTAATAGCAGATTCATATGACTGCAAAAGATATTTTCAGGCTATTTTGTATATTTGTTATCATATTATTCTACTAATTAATTAGATCCAATTTTGAAATTTTATATCATTTAGTAGCAGTTTCATATGAATACAAAAATTTTGCACTATGAGAATACGATGCAAATCCCGTTCACATTAGCAGAATTCGATCAAGACATTGATAGTCTTATCATATTTTCCAAATTTCGACTGAAGAACAATTTTTCGCTGTTCATTCTTTATTCCTACATTATAATTTATCTGTAATTTCATCTATCTGTAACAAATAGCAGACATTTAAAAAATCTATACAGATTTTTAGAATGTGATAAAAAAAACATACATTCAAATCGCTCGAACATGCCAACATTGAACAGAAAATACACAACAATGAAGGTGTTTTCCATTGTATTAACCAGCAATTGTCACACTTGTTTTACGAATCTCGGTTGTCACACTGCATCACCCGAGACCTATTCGATTTTCGAATAGCTGTCGTTCAAAAAATATCGCTGATATCGAATCGAAAAAATTCGGCAATGTAGTTTGAACGTCGAATATGTTTTGCTAAAACAGGGTTAACAAACAAAGTGACATCACTCTCAAAAAAAAAAAAAAAAATCATTCCTACTATATGTTTCGAGAAAAAATATTTTTACGATAACAAGCTATAACTCCTTCATATTTTAACATTTCTCACCAAAAAATTTAAGACGATGCTTTCGAGGCGTGTTACTGCAAGAAAATTCATAGTTTGCCGGTGCGCGTTGCAGAAAAGATACCTACTTCAATTTTTCATCAAGAAGAGCAGCTCCTGAATAAGGAAAATGATGCAATTATACGAGAAAATCAAGTTATTCGTAGACTCAGGTAGAACAATCTTTCATTATCTTCTTATATGTCGATTTACATGTGAAAAAATATAATCATGATTTCAATCAGTTCCTCCATAGTAATTGCACAAGAGTATGTAAAATTTGCACGCAAATAAAATACGTCATTGCATCAAGAAATACGTCTTTGTCGCACTTGGCTCAACACGGCGCATTAATATAACTTTAGAGAGTTGTCAGACGCAAACTGACGGGATTCTTAGCAGCGTAATCATCAGACATTATAAAAAAAAGCACTTGGAATGAATGGTAAATTGCACACGTAGATTCCATTATAAACGACGTCTCGAAGACGTGCCTGTGCAAAGTAAGACTGTGGGTCATTTAAGACCCGTAATCACATCCGTGGTTTAAGAGAAACTTTTTACTTCAGTTTGATCCTCCTGCGTTGCGAATTCCATACAGCAAGCAATTCCTATAACGTGGAACGTATCTCTCGCGTTAAATCGGGTCCCATCGTGTTTGCATTAATTTGCGATAACTCGAAAGCGTCGAAAATACAACGGCTCACCCCACAAGTAACGCGGTCGTTGGTCTATGCTACGTTAGTTTGATGGAAACTAACCGACTACTTTTATTCTTGTTTATTTTATTTTTATTTTATTACCAATCGTAATTATCATTGCGCTGAATGTTGTATTTTTTACAAGTCGCTATCCTTCTCTATTAACTTCGCGCTCTATGTCGAATGTGGCTCGATATCAGTTTTTATCTCAGGAGTCCCACTCGACATTCTTTCATGTGCAGATCAATAGATGTGCTAGAAAAGCAGGATTGCATGCTGGAAATTGTTTGGAGATATACGATACGCTTAAAAATTAGAAAATACAGGAATAGTGTGAATAAAAGTGGTATTTAAGTGAATTTCTTTCTTCCTTTATTTATTTAAATTATCTTACTTTTTACTTAAAGTAAATTTCAAATAAAACACGTGAAAGCGTTGGCTGATAACGAAATTGAAATAAAATTCCCAGTGCAAAGGGTTAATATTCTTCTATCCGAATTTCATAAAACTGCGATGGCAATGACGGAACTTGTGGACCGAGGCATCTGTCGTTCCCGGAAAAGTGTGTTGCTCGTGGCATGAGTCGATACTTGCGGACGACAGTGCACCTGCGATATAGTCGCGCGGTATATCACGAGCGCGTCCGCGCACGCGTTTAATCGCCGAAGTGGACAAAGCGAGCCGCCTAAGTATCGCATCGCATCGCGGTTAATTAAAGACGATGCAACGAGCACGAGGGGAAAGGAAGAGGGGCGCGGCTGAAAAGAAGCGGAGAACTACGTCCGGCGCGCGCCACCGAAGAGAATCGCGTCTGCCACACGTCTGCTTTGTGCTCGAGCCATGATGAAAGATAGAAAGGCTGGTCGCCTCGAACGACCAAGCCATCTCGAGACGCGGCTACCTAAGTAATTGCACGCGTTACGTGTCGAACGACCAACCGTCAAATCATCATCATCGCGCGTGTCGTACAAACTTTCCACGAATTTTCCTTTGTCGCCGAATTTGTCACTTCCTTGGTCGCCGAATTGCAACCACTGAAAACTTTCGGTGCTTTTTTTTACTCCTTTGGTCAAACTAGACAGTTTTACACTTTACCGACCGATAGCTAATTGATCGGCTTTTTGTCGCTAACGTTTACCGACCCATAACCTCTTAATCGGCTTTTTGTCGCCGACGATCTTTCTCATTATTTGAGCACTAATTTGTTATTTAGTACTAAGGTAGCTTGCTCAGTTGCGTCAGTTGCGTTGCTTTGTAAGCTGCCACAGTTTTATACCAATTTGAAAAACTTAGCGTTCGCGATGAACGGAAAGAATGGTATTAGAGAGTCTAAACCGAAACAGAGCCGGCGCCAAGCAGAATCTGCGTCTGAGATGCCGATGTGCATGTACTGTTGAATCGCTAGCGGTCGGTAAAGTGTGATGTGCGTTTGACGAGTATACGCGTCGCAGAGAAACTTTGTGTCGACGCGTTTCACGTGTACACTAGTCGTGTGAAGTAAAAAGATTGCGTACTATGAAACATTTACTGTAAAAACTACAAATTTTAGTAAGTATTTTAGTGTACGTTATAAGTATTGTGTATTTTTATGAAGAAAATTTGGATCATTTGGTATTATTTATTTATTTCCTGTGTAACGTATTTCTTTTTACGAACTCACGTGATTATTTTCACCGTTATTTTTATTTTTTAATATTTGTATTGCGATTAATTAAGTGGGTAAGAAAAAGTTTTTTTTATTTTGTTCGCTATGCACGCGTTTATTACATTCTTCGTTATATACTCGAAACTCGACTGTTATATGTTGCTTCCATTACAGTTCTATTACATTATAGTAGGTTGTCCGAAAAGTTTCTTTCGTTTTACAAGGAAATAACAAACTATACAGCTGTAGGACGACTGAACATAAAAAGACAGTAACATTTGACAAATTAGCTTCCATATTTGTGCAAACATTGCCAGATAAAGCAACCTAGTACAATGTTGATTATTTCTAATTATTTATTTAATTTAATTATCAGGCAATAATTTTTAAAAATAGTAATTCTTGTTGCTACAATAATTATTCGATTTTAACTAATTCTTATCTTATCAAGACGCGTCTATTATTCGCATTAAAGTGCTAAAAGCTGACCGAACAAAACAAAAGAGAAGAATATCGCTCGTTCATCGAACAAAAACTGCTCGTTCTTTCACTTGTATCCATCTGCAAAGAAATGTATTCTCAATGTGTCGAATAATCTTTGTTGTCACGTACTACCCACACGCGCTCATTTCTCATATGAATCCATCGTACGTTTTGACACATTCAACGTGTTACACTCGGCCTACTCCTTTGTCCTGCTCGTAAAACGCGTTCATTTACAAGCGTTCGAATATTCACTCACTCTTCCACGTACGCGTAACTGAAATCTTCTTCGCCGGTTAATTAGAATACCTTTGGTGGTTAGATCGGACAGATTTCCATGGCAATGGTCGGAGTAAGCGAACAGGATTAGCAATCGATTAGGGTACTGTATCAATTAGCGGCAGGAAAATAGGATTAACGCTGGTGTGCACCGAGCAACAGTGTTTTCTGGTCGCTTCAAGCAAACACGTGCGTGCCATGTGCGAATGCGTGGCTAATTGTACATGCGGAGCACGGCTGTTGCGTTTACGTTCTACGTGCTTTCGCTAGTCGAACACTGTAAATCATGGTTTTTAGTCGCTGCTGTCTCGAAATCTCGTCCGGTTAACGTTAATCGTCGTTCTTAGTACAATACACACTACGTTAGGCGATAATGTGTTTTGTGAAAAATAACCTACAGTCGGTAAGTGATATTATTTGGCAACTAAGTGATTGCGGACTTTGTCAATACCACCTAATGGCCAAATCCGCAATCACTTAGTTGCCAACCCAATAAGTTTCTGCTTATTTCACGCAAATACGATAATCGATAAAGCTCGAACGAACGACTAAATCTGAATATAATTTCAGGCGAAGTTCGATATTCGGTTATTTGTCAAAAATCGATTAAATCACAGAAAATATTCATTGTTACATCTCGTTTCAATCTGCATACGTTAGAATTTAGTATTCTGTTATGGTTTCTACTTGTTTTACGAATTATTTCAAGCGGATGGAGGTCGATAAATTGAATAGAAGGAGTTCAATGATAAATGTAAATTTCCGCGTCAAGTGGCGTCTTCGTGAAAATTCCAAGGAAGCTGTGGAACTGTGTAATTATACAATTTGACGAATTCGATAGGAAAAATTCATGACAAAGGTAGGTTTCCGCATCGGGTCATTTCTTCATCGAACATTTCAACGAAGATACACAGCATACTGTTGCAGTCTTATTATATTCATCTTATTGGGGTTAGGTTGGGGTTAGGTTGCCATTAGGTGGTACTGACAAAATCCACAATCATTTAGTTGCCAACCTAATAGAAATAAATGCTATACGTGGCATAAAAATCAACGAACTGGAGTCGGTCGATTCGACTCGTTGGATTTTTCTCGCGCGATCCTCGAACGTGTCTCGTACGAAAGTACTGGCATGCTGCGATCATCTTTAGAATCGGCGGGTTAAAATCGACTACGACGAATTAGAAACGAGCTACCACGTGTCCGGTGTATTCCGAATGATCATTTTGCACTGACGCGTTAATATCTCGAGCACACCTGAGAATTGGACTATAAGCGGCCTGGTCGAATTCCATCGCAAGTGGCCTCGCGTTCACGCACGTTTAATTATAGAAATGAAGTCGTGTACCTGGCCTAGCCATACTCATGGGAGTAGCGTATGGTAATCCTAGCGAAGTAAGTTTTAGTAAAACTATAAATAATCCCGGCAATAAGACGAGTGGAACATGGTGAAATACCTGGGTCAGCAGACGTTCTGGTTTAGACGGTTAGATTTAAAGGCTGCGGTGTTCTCATCTTCGCCTTCGAATTTCCTCCCACGATGCGCAGAAAAAATCTGTAAACCTACGCTCGTTATACGCCGACGTTGCCCAAATTTCCAACCTACTCGTTCGGTCTGAAATCGCCTCGGAATCTGTGAATTTAAATTTAATCTGGACCCTTGCGACAATATGCAAATCATCGATCTTTATCTGTTATGGTAGATATGAAGTGATCAAAATTTAAGACAGTATCGTATTTAAAATCGTTGCGCGAGTTCCTACGTCCTTTTTTCTCAGTGAGCCAAGTTTGAAGTTTCGATGAAATTGGTCGGCTCGATGCGAATGTTGTGACGTGTTTTTTTTTTTATTTAATTTGTACTATACAATTTGTCCAGTTGGTCATATAATGTGTGGCAGCAAGTAAGCGATGACGAGTAAACTCGTCAGGCACCACAGTGTGTGACAAAAAGTAAACGATGACGAGTAAACTCGTCAAGCACCACAGTGTGTGGCAGAAAGTAAACGATGACGAGTAAACTCTTCAAGCACCATAGTGTGTGGCAGCAAGTAAGCGATGACGAGTAAACTCGTCAAGCACCACAGTGTGTGGCAGCAAGTAAGCGATGACGAGTAAACTCGTCAGGCACCACAGTGTGTGACAAAAAGTAAACGATGACGAGTAAACTCGTCAAGCACCACAGTGTGTGGCAGAAAGTAAGCGATGACGAGTAAACTCGTCAAGCACCACAGTGTGTAGCAGAAAGTAAGCGATGACGAGTAAACTCGTCAAGCACCACAGTGTGTGGCAGCAAGTAAGCGATGACGAGTAAACTCGTCAGGCACCACAGTGTGTACCAAAGGTAAGCGATGACGAGTAAACTCGTCAAGCACCACAGTGTATGACAAAAAGTAAGCGATGACGAGTAAACTCGTCAGGCACCTTAGTGTGTGGCAGCAAGTAAGTGATGACGAATATACTCGTCAAGCACCATGTGTAGCAGAAAGTAAGCGACGACGGGTATACTCGTCAAACATTTGACTGTTATAATATAGTTATAATATAGAACTAGGTTGTAACGAAATGACTGCCTTATTTTTTAATTGCAGTACTGCAATTTACCACAATTACTAAATTGCAATTTCAACAACAAATTGTAACTACTTTTTACGCGTGACGAGTATACTCGTCACAGTACGAAATATTGTCATTTCTTTTTAACGAGTATACTCGTCGAAAATAACTAACTGGTTAAGGATTGAACGATAAAATTCGATTATTTTAAATGTCGATAAGCGAAGAAGAGTAGAGAATCTTCGCTTAATTCGCTTAATAGGGAAAATAAGGTGAGAGAAACGTAGATCGAACGATTCGTATTCTGAAAATTCGTATTAATTACAACTTATGGTCGTTTCTTCCGACTATTCTACACTTTTCATCTGAAATTTTATTCCTTCCACTACTGTAGAATTTTTCCTATTTGTTATTAAAATATCCTTGCAACGCATCCTGTGCTTCATCCTCGGTATTGAGTTTTTCTGTTCGCAAAGGAAAAATGAATTTTCTACCTCTCTAAACGAAATACCAATCAATCTGGAAAAAATCCAGAAAGCTGCCTCTGTTGCAGTCTATTCGATATTCGTACAAAACCCAATCCCTAAAATGCGCGTTGTCACAGAGAATGTAGTTGTGTGACGTTTGCTAACTGGACTCTCAATAAGAAGTAATTTTTCTAGCGATGTTACGCAACTTCGAAGCAACTGTACGACCTCCGACTTTTAATCAAATTAACTAAAAATAACTCATACTATCGCAAACGCTATTTTTCTGCCTTGTACTCGAATATCTAAAAGATATACAAAGCGGTGAACATGAAAAATGCTTCAGATCTCCAAGGACAGATAGTGCGTTAAAACCACTGTACAGTTGAACATATCGTACCAACTTCCGTAAGCGATAGTTCCATTTTCTAAGTAGATGATATTCGAAATAATAGAAATATCTAAAATAGGCAGAATTTCTGCGACGAACTGTACACATGATTATAATTAACACACACAAAAATCGACTTAAATTTTCTGAGAAACACGTGCGTGTTCCCAATGCGTGTCAAAGAAACGAGTCATACGTTCTAACATTCGCTAGATGTCAACCAACTAGCGTAATTCCATTAATTTTATTAAGCCAAACGCGCAGAGTTATTAATATCAAAAAATTGTAGAATCAAATTTTACAAATTACAAGTCGCTACCCTATTCGACATAGAATCGTAAAATGGCAAAAATCGTAAAATGGAAGTGTGTAACCTGCAATTCGTAATTTGTCAACTCGCTAATATCGCTAGTTGGTTATTGCGCGAGAAAGTTCTTACGGCGTTAAAGCTTCTTCGTGCTTTACCTATTGCTTAGCTTTTAGTCTTCGAATCGCAAACGCGTGCAAACTAAGTGATTGCGGATTTTGTCAATACCAGCTAATGACAAAATCCGCAATCACTTAGTTGCTAACTCAATAAATATCTCAGCAGAACTCCGCTGCTTTCGTCAACCTAATGACACGGTTCGACGTAGACCTTCGACGATGATAACGAGCGGAGATCGGAGAATGAAACGTGCGTGTATATGGTGGTCGATCAACGAGACGCACTCGCCGCTGCTTTCTCCCTAAACGAGCTAAGGAGGCTTCTAATTGCAGCCAGCGATGACACGAACGAGTTTCCATCGTTCGACGAATATATCGAAAACGAACGACGTTGAAGTCGGTGTCGCTCGATTCTTAACCATAAAAGACCATCCGCATTACGTCATGAGACGTGACTCACGATAGCTACTGGCCTAAAAACACTATTGCGACGACAAACCACATCGTGTCGATATAATTTCCTGCAGAGAGCATCGTCAAGGCTGTGCACGTTAATTCGAATTTAAAGGCGAATTTAAAGGATTTGTCCTTCTCCGCCGAGCCGAGCGAATACACCGCGCGGATCCACCGATCGATCTGCTTTTGCATTGAATTAGAAATGGCAATCGATGAAAAACTCCTCGATCGCCATTTTTGGTACGAAGCTTTTTACTAGTTGGCTGTTGCAATCTGTTTTTCAAAAGTGTGCAACTAAAATGTGTGGGAGAAAGTAAGCGACGACGAGTGTACTCGTCAAATATACAGAGCGCGTGTGGCTGTCATAAGGTAGAATTGACTTGTAACGAAATGACTGTTTTATTTTTGAATTTCATTGCTGCAATTTACTGCAATTCCTAAACTGCAATTTAGACAGCAAATGGTATCTACCTTTTACGCGTGACGAGTATACTCGTCAAACACAGAGTATGTATGGTTGTCATAACATAGAATTCAGTTGGGACGAAACGGCTGTTTTATTGTGAAATTTGATTACTGACAGGTCTCGTCGTAACGCAAAATATTGCCATTTCTACGTGACGAGTATACTCGTCGAACACAGAATTTTGATATAAAATTACGTTATGGCGAAAGGACTATTTTATTGTGAAATTTGATTATTGCCAGGTCTCGACGTAACGCAAAATATTGCCATTTCTACGTGACGAGTATACTCGTCGAACACAGAGTTTTGATATAAAATTACGTTATGGCGAAAGGACTATTTTATTGTGAAATTTGATTATTGCCAGGTCTCGTCGTAACGCAAAATATTGCCATTTCTACGTGACGAGTATACTCGTCGAACACAGAGTTTTGATATAAAATTACGTTGTGGTGAAAGGACTATTTCATTGTGAAATTTGATTATTGCCAGGTCTCGTCGTAACGCAAAATATTGTCATTTCTTCGTGACGAGTATACTCGTCAGAAGCAGCTAACTGGTTAAGTAGGTTTCACTGATGATTTCCGTTTAAATCGACGCTATGTATTTTCAGTTGAATTCAATTTAGTTGTTGCTAAGAATATAATTGAAATTCCATTGGTTTTTTTAAAATAACAGTGTTCATCTCGTTTTAACCCTGCTTTCATAGTTGCGCGCTACAAATAGCAATGAAATTTCAAAAGCTTCACGCCATATTTCACGTATGTAGTACACCAGGAACTAGCCTGTCAAAAATGTTGAAATCAGATAGGATATTCGTGATATTCCGCTTACTTGGACCGGATTTCAAGAAACCTGCGACGTAAAACGAATTCAGTTAATATCGTCAGGCAAGGAGCGAGTAAGAAGGATCTTTTGGGACGAATTCTATTTCAAGAGAGGTGGATTTAACGCTTGAAAGCGGCACAAAGTATTCACACAGAATATACAGCCCGCATGGCCTTGTTTTCACATCATGCGTTAAAAATGGCTGTCTTTCAACTCGGTGTAAGTGTGCGCGCGTCTGATCATTAACCTTTGATAGGAAACCTTGAGTTATCATCGATATTAGAAGCTTTCATATGCTATTTCTTCGAACGATTTAATTTTAACAAAATCGATAAATTTATATTTTATATTCTACAGGATGTCTATAATAAACGTCTTAAATTCTTTTTCAAACGTCAAGTAGCTTCATCAAAGAATTCTTTATATATCTGCTGTAACATCCAAATTGATTATCGAACATGTTGCATACAATTTTCGATCAATTTTTTCATAATTTTAACTTGCTTAAAATTGTACAAGAAACGCGGCAAAATCTTTCTAAACGCGTAAGAAACGTAGAAATGCTTAGAGCTGATTCGATAAGTTGTATGTTGAACGAATAAACTGCAATATTAGGTTGGCAACTAAATGATTGCGGCTTTTGTCATTGGGTGGTATCGACAAGATCCGCAATCACTTAGTTGCCAAGCCAATATTATATTACATTTATTAATTGTATGGAACGTCGAGTATATTGATTTTTTAAAATTGTGATCTTCTCTCGTACTCTTTAACCGTCGAGCTTTCTTCTGTCCACCATTGTGTAATAATCATGAAACTCTTAAAAAATGTAATTTGTCAGGCAGGTAGAGGAACAACGTTGTAGTAGAAATAGAAACATAATGTTCCTGTCGCGATCTGACTTTCGTCGAAATTCGTTTGCAATTACGTCATCATTTCGAAATATATCACAATTACGAAATTGTGATTTTATGGTGGTGAAACGTGGCACACGTATTAACGTAAGTACAGTAACCACAGTTGTTGGCACTGTTATACGTTGTTACGCAATTAATAATTGATTTATTTGCGTATTTGATTATCGATTATCAAAAGTAATTATATTTGATTCCCGTGGCTGTGATGATCGAGCAATTTCCGCGTTCATTCGATTACGTTGATACAACGATTGAAAAGCATGGTGGGAATGATAAGAGCATACGAAGAGTAAATGTAATTAGGTTATAATTTGTAATAATATTTCATTGTAACATTATGGTCTCTTCCTCTTGCAAATATTACTGTAACGATGAATTGTAAAGTTAGACGTTAATGTATAATATAATATAAGATAGCATAGAATAATAGGCACCTAATTAATCAAGAACCAAGCTATGATAAATAAAATTGGACAAAATAGGTTACACATTGCTATATTAAAATAGAGGAAAAATCATAGATATAGAAGAAGTTTAATATTATAAAATGATATAGTGTCTAGCTTCTCTTGAAAATATTTCTGCAGTAGTAAGATATAATATTAGACACTTTAATAGTAACAGGTTTAATATAATAAAATAATATAGTGTCTTGCTTCTCTTGAAAATATTTCCGCAGTAGTAAGATATAATATTAGACACTTTAATAGTAACAGGTTTAATATAATAAAATAATATAGTGTCTTGCTTCTCTTGAAAATATTTCTGCAGTAGTAAGATATAACATTAGACATTTTAATAGTAACAAGTTTAATATAATAAAATAATATAGTGTCTTGCTTCTCTTGAAAATATTTCTGCAGTAGTAAGATATAACATTAGACACTTTAATAGTAACAGGTTTAATATAATAAAATAATATAGTGTCTTGCTTCTCTTGAAAATATTTCTGCAATAGTAAGATATAACATTAGACACTTTAATAGTAACAGGTTTAATATAATAAAATAATATAGTGTCTTGCTTCTCTTGAAAATATTTCTGCAATAGTAAGATATAATATTAGACACTTTAATAGTAACAGGTTTAATATAATAAAATAATATAGTGTCTTGCTTCTCTTGAAAATATTTCTGCAGTAGTAAGATATAACATTAGACACTTTAATAGTAACAAGTTTAATATAATAAAATAATATAGTGTCTTGCTTCTCTTGAAAATATTTCTGCAGTAGTAAGATATAACATTAGACACTTTGGCTTTCTTAAATTATATTTTGATAATAGGCAGCTAATTTACTAGGAAGCAAACAAGGGAAAATAAACTGAGGTAAAATAAATTACGTGTTACTGTATCAAAGTACAAGCAATGCAGCATGAGTCATAGATATAAAACAGATTTGTCATACAATGTCTGTTGAAAAAGTAATTTAGAGATACTTGAATGTCTTGGTAGAACCTGCTAGAATTGTAGAATAAAAGTGAAAGAAGAAATACCAAGAAACGAGATATTGTCTCAAATATTATCTTATTTATATTATATCATATATTACATAAACAAATATAGAATAGAAGTTAGGATTAAAGCGTAGAAGTTGCGCAAAAGAGATGAAAGCTAAAGGTAAGTAGAAAAATATACAGTGAAGGAAGAAAAATAAGTTTCTACATGTAAAACACGTTTTGCAAGAGAAATCATTCGAGCGTTGGAAAATCTACTGTTCTATGCAAATATATATAAAATTTCAACGTTTCTATAATTCTAATATTTACCAGATTCTTCGACATTAAAGTAGATAATTATCCAGTAGCGTTAAATTAATTGGAAAAAAGGGCAAAAGTATAAAACTATTTGTTTCTCATACACGACATAATCTGCAAATAAATTAACAATAAATTATAATAATATAGATGCTGAACATCGAATCAATTAATTTCATGAAGTTAATCATAAATTTAGATCTTGCCCTGGCTCCTCTAGGCGATCTCCTAGTTTACCGAAATCAAGAATCAGTCTCGAAGCTATGTATTAAACATCTGAGTAACCAGAAACTCGTTGAACCGAGTGATCCTCCATTTGCTCGCGAAGAACGCGTGTCCATTACCAAATGTAATTCGCAAAAGTTCTATACTCGAAAGAAGAGGAACGTGAGTTGAAGGTGGATCGCCAGTATCGAAGTGAACCTTCTCTCTCTCTCTCTCTCTCTCTCTCTCTCTCTCTCTCTCTCTCTCTCTCTCTCTACTCCGAATGAAGATCGAAAGATCTGTTCAATGGTGGGTGGGACGAGTGGGCGCATACAGCTTCGCCGCAATTACGTTTCCTCGTGCGATCGTTTTCGTGCTTCCTTCGTCCACGGTCATTCGAGTACTTGACCCCGGAACTGACACGGAATATCTGTTAAATACTGCAGCCACGACTGCTTAGGATCGATATGTTCGAGTAGCTCGATTAAAATACACGTAAGTTGGTGTTATCGGATAGCAGATATTCACCGAGACTTGTATTTCTCTGAATATAATCGAATCAATGGAGTTCATATATAGTAGTCTTAGTCAGATGTATTGGGTTGGCAACTAAGTGATTTTGTCAATACCATCTAATGATTGTGTACTGTACAAGTGAACATTGTGTACATATATAAAAGGACATTTCTCTATAGTTTGACGCATATATATAGAATAATATTGTATAATGCACAATAAATTTCATAACATGTAACAGTACAATGTATTTGTACAATATATGTTATACAAAGTAATATATATAATACATATTACATTACACATTATTGTTTTGTATAATATATATTATACAAGTAACAAAGTACAATAACTAAGAACAAAATGTTTAGCATTATACTATAATTGTCAATTTGCAATAAATTGTATAACATGTATTGTACAGTACAATGTACTTGCACAGTGTATATTATACAAAGATATATATATAAGATACATATTATATTATATATTATTACTTTGTACAGTATATATTGTACAAGTAACAAAGTACAGTAACTAAGAACAAAATGTTTAGCATTATACTATAATTGTCAATTTGCAATAAATTGTATAACATGTATTGTACAATGTACTTGCACAATGTATATTATACAAAGATATATATATAAGATACATATTATATTATATATTATTACTTTGTACAGTATATATTGTACAAGTAACAAAGTACAATAACTAAGAACAAAATGTTTAGCATTATACTATAATTGTCAATTTGCCATAAATTGTATAACATGTATTGTACAGTACAATGTACTTGCACAATGTATATTATACAAAAATATATATATAAGATACATATTATATTATATATTATTACTTTGTACAGTATATATTGTACAAGTAACAAAGTACAATAACTAAGAACAAAACATTTAGCATTATACTATAATTGTCAATTTGCCATAAATTGTATAACATGTATTGTACAGTACAATGTACTTGCACAGTGTATATTATACAAAGATATATACATAAGATAGATATTATATTATATATTATTACTTTGTACAGTATATATTATACAAGTAACAAAGTACAATAACTAAGAACAAAATGTTTAGCATTATACTACAATTGTCAATTTGCAATAAATTGTATAACATGTATTGTACAGTACAATGTACTTGCACAATGTATATTATACAAAAATATATATATAAGATACATATTATATTATATATTATTACTTTGTACAGTATATATTGTACAAGTAACAAAGTACAATAACTAAGAACAAAATGTTTAGCATTATACTATAATTGTCAATTTGCAATAAATTGTATAACATGTATTGTACAGTACAATGTATTTGCACAATGTATATTNATACAAAGATATATATATAAGATACATATTATATTATATATTATTACTTTGTACAGTATATATTGTACAAGTAACAAAGTACAATAACTAAGAACAAAATGTTTAGCATTATACTATAATTGTCAATTTGCAATAAATTGTATAACATGTATTGTACAATGTACTTGCACAATGTATATTATACAAAGATATATATATATATAAGATACATATTATATTATATATTATTACTTTGTACAGTATATATTGTACAAGTAACAAAGTACAATAACTAAGAACAAAATGTTTATCATTATACAATAATTAGCAATTTGTAATAAATTGTATAACATGTATTGTATAGTACAATGTACTGGTACAATATATATTATACAAAGTAATATAGGCAACTAAATGATTGCGGATTTTGTCATTAGATGATATTGACAAAGTCCACAAATCACTTAGTTGCGAACCCAATATATACTGTGTTCGCGTTTCGAAAGGTTCCGCAAATAAGGAGAAGAGTATTACATTTTAAGAATCACGTTAATAAAATGATTTTGGACACGTGTTACGTTAATAAAATAACACGTGTTCAGATCGTCGGCCGTGTCGAAAGAGAAGTCGGTGCCTCGAAAGATACTTCGAAAATCGTTCGCTTTCAAGCAAAGTGTTCGTGATTCTGCCTGTAATATCTGTTTCCGTTTTACTGCCTTGTAACAAATGTCTGTCGTGTAATTTTTATTCATGGAAGGTTTGAGTTAGGAGTAGGAGCATTGTTATTTGCCATGGGAAGCTAGCTAGTATTACAACAAGTATAATAACACAGCGGGGAATAAATCGCGTATATTACGAAAAAGACCGTGAAATATACCGTGTTACGTAGAAACCAAACAATTTATAAACTTGAATCTGTAAATTTGCGTCACGAAAAATGTAAGCGAGAGAATCGTTGCAAACTTTTCTCCTGCTTATCTCGATTATTAAAATCTTCCGATATTAAAGCTACCGCAATTATTAAAAATTCTGAATGAAAAGGAAATATTTAACTCAGTAACAACTCATTAAAAAATAAATACCAAGTATTTATTAAATACTAAACATACTTATTGGTAATAATAAGAAAATAAAATTGACAAATTCACTCGCAAAATTGAATTCTAAGTAAGCGAAAAGCTCACTTTTCTCTTTTCTTTTAAACGACAAACACCGCGTTCACTTTTCCCATTTCGTTTTTACTTTGTATTTGCGCATGAAACACGCTGCAATCGAGACACAACAGTAAATTGAAACAAAAGAGTTGTCCGATCGCGTGAGTCTGCTGCGTCCGGATTTGCGTGCACCAGGATGCAACGAACTGTATCCGAACTAATAATTATAATGAACGTTCAGGTCCCGGTATCCTTAAAACGTAAAACAGAGTCCGCTGATAATTTTGCTGTTTTCCATTGCTTTCAAAAACGCCACCGCGCTTTTCTGTTTTCAACGTACGTTGCTCGATTAGAACGTTTCCAATTGACTGATGATTTTATTCGTGAAATTTTCACGCTACGTAGATTGTTCACAAATGCAACGCAAAGGTCAGTCGTCGTTGCGGAATTTCTTTTCTACGTACGTTTTTCTGTACGTTACGAGCACAAGATAGAACGAATTATCGTGGACGTAGTACAAAATAATACATCGCATCGTATTTTATTTGAATTATTTTCGGCAAAATAAAGTGTCATAAAATTGCACAAAATATAGTATGCTTAATTATGTTTAATTAATCGCTCTTTAACCTAAAGTATTCAGTGTGTCTTTTCTTTCTATCCTTTGTGACACAGGAATGTTATAATAAATAATTTTTTGAGATCAACATGGTCGGTAAAAAGGTGACTAGAAAATGTAAATTGGAAAACCGATCGAAATTTCCAAGTGGAAATTTTAAGTGGGTTATTGATTAATTCGAGAACTGTGTCGTTAGAAATCTTCTTTTTCTTTTACAATTTTTTGATAATAATCTTTGCGTTTGAGAGATAATAGAAAGATAAAGAAAAATTTCTAAATAAAATAAAAGATGTTGCTTATTATCGAAAACAATTTTTGCACTGTGACATTCTTCGTATTAAATAGCGTAATAAATGTATTATTTTTCATTATCTCAAAAATTATTTCTTAAAATCAATACAAAACGAATGTATGTTTTAATGACTATTATTATCGCTCTGGTGCAATGCATCTTGCTGGCCGAACATCCAACAATTATTCACGTAATTCGAATGTTATCTAAAAGACACTAAGATAATTAACACTTTACCGACCGCTAATGGTTCAACAGCATACGCACGTCTGACCGGCAACTCAAGCGCAGATTCTCCCTGGCGCCGGCTCTGTTTCAGTTTAGACTCTCCAATACCATTCTTTTCGTTCATTGCGATCGCTACGTTTTTCAGATTGCTATAAAATTGCGAGAGCTTACAAAGCAACGCGACTGACGCAACTGAGCAAGGTATTTTAGTACTAAATAACAAATTATTGCTCGAATAATGAGAAAAATTGTCGGCAACAAAAAGCCGATTAATAGGCTATCGGTCGGTGATGGTCAGCGACAAAACACCGATTGATCGGCTATCGGTCGGTAAAGTGTGAATCTTTAGTTGAGCGAAACACCGTTTATCCAAGTTTCGCGTCTGGTCCAGAAATTTTATTATTAAAGGAAACTCATGTTTGGCCATATTTTGTCATGTTATGCATCATATATTTTCTATTGGTTTCAGAAAAAAAAAAAAAAACGGATCACCCGTCGAGTGGTCGCAGAACGATCGTCGTTTAAGCTACGATGGCAGCACCGCAGGCCTCTTCGCGTTTGGAATTGTTGCAGGTAGGAATATTTCCTCTTCTCACGAACTATTTCTTCAATAAACTCGGTTATATGTATTAAAACCAGCATGAAAATCTCGTATGAAATTGTAATCAATAGCTTCCGCATCTCTGCTGATCTCTTCGCCTTTTACAAATGACTCTACTACTATTAGGTTAGCAACTAAGTGATTGCGGAGTTTGACATTAGGTGGTAGTGACAAAATCCGCAATCACTTAGTTGCCAATATTTAAACGACTCTACGAATATTCAAAGTGGAACCTTGAAACGATATCGATGACAAATTAGTAAGATTGATTAGACACAAGTTGAGCACTGGACTGTGGTTCGTTTCAATATTTTTAGAATATTTATTATATTGTCCAGACAGTTATACATATACATACATAGTAGATTTGAACATAAACACTGGAAAACTATAAACACGTCGTTGAAATAATCGTTGTGGA
The DNA here is from genome assembly GCA_014825975.1 of Bombus haemorrhoidalis. Taxonomy (NCBI): domain Eukaryota; kingdom Metazoa; phylum Arthropoda; class Insecta; order Hymenoptera; family Apidae; genus Bombus; species Bombus haemorrhoidalis. The sequence goes on from CM026177.1 coordinate 2,287,118, forward strand.
CAGACCTTAAAATCTAAAACATCTTCGTGCTTCGAAAATTAATCGTAACATCCATTAAACAAAGAACGAACTTAATGCATGTTGCGGAACGCATTGAAGCGCACAATGTGTGCACGAGATTGTTGTTGGGATTGTTGTCGAGTTTCCAAACGTCCGCTTTATGATATCGTAAGGAATACAAAACTTAAAGAGGAGGAAAAGACAGCTCATGACCAGCTCGTAAATTGATTTAAACAAAATGAGAAATATCGAAAATAAAATACGACTAGGAGCTTCTAAGGTTTCAGTATTATCGTTAACACAAAAAAAAAAAAAAAAGAAAAGAAAAAGAAACCAGACTTGGCAAAGTTCAGATACACGCGATAATCTGCTGTTTCTTTGGACGTTGCGCTGGCCAAGAGTGTCTGGTCGTCTCGTAGAATGAAAATCTGAGATTCCATGGAACTGGTGTTCGAGGCCAGGTTGCCAACGATAATGGTAAAATCCGTGTAGCTGCGTAGAATCCATGCAGTAGTATTCGTTTCGATTACCTAACCGTGTCCACGATCGCAAGAGTCCTTGTCAGTCCTGTAATCTTGAAATGCTCGAGCTGGTTAAGGCGGTGCGCGTTGTATCGCCTTCTCCTTTGGCCCACGTAGCGCATATATGGCATCTTGTTCTTGGCTCGTATACACACAGCTGCACGACTAACGACTAATACGTACAGATGTAGCCGAAATCAACGAGCACCGACCATGTGTTAGCAAGTGGTCACGCTTGTCTCCGACCTCTCCCAAGCCGGTGATTTGTCAACAGTGGAGTTTCGGGAAATGGCCACGGTTCGACGAGACGTTCAATAGTCGCTAAACTGAACGATCATGTTTCAGTTGTCGCAACATTCATGTTCGATTATGTATTATATATCATGTACTTTTTGTTATTATTGTCATATTATGATTATCAGTGAGCCTTCTTTTACTTGAACCGATGATACGTGCGCCTTATATGCACAGGGTGACTCCTAATCTTTTTCCTTTTTTTATTTAATTTGTACTTTACAATCTGTCCACGACATTTGGTAAATTTTTCCAACTTAATTGCAAAATAACATGTGGATGACTTTAGACAGCTGAGTTATTCGTTGTATGAAAACGTGTTTCGAAGAAAAGTTGAATGGTATATAGGGACGCGTACGGTGCTCTAATTTGTTTTTTATTATCTTAGTTTTTTAACGAGATGTTAGGGTCAGCATGAATTTTTTTAAATGCAACGTCTAATATGTGTTTCTCAAAGTAGTAAAAGTCAATTACGCAAAATTTGATGACTTATCCGTGTACGTGGCCAACTTTTGTTTCAAACGCTTTTTCGTACAACCAATAACTTGCGAATTATTTTAAGTCGTGTCAAGAGCTTCAGCCTATATATTACTGGAAAACACATACAGGGGAGAGTCGTACAGTAGGGAGCGTTTTAAGTATCTTCCCCATAAGCTTGACCAGAATGGAGGAAAATCATAATTTAAAACGTGGGTTTAAAAAATGGTACTCTTCTTCCTTCTTCCTTTCAATTATTATATTTCTTGCAATATACCAGTGTACTAACGTGTGCGTGTAAATAATTCAATGAAGATCAAGAATTATGATCAGGTCAATTACGGTCATGAATGAAGTTTGCCATTTTGCGTGCCATCTCTATTGGATGATACGTACATGCATCGATCATCGGCAATCTGGATCATCTCGCTGGGAAGTTCTTAAGTGCCGAGCTTGTTGACTTATTGCCAGTCGTGTTGCCAGAGCCAGAGGGTTCATCAGCCTGGCCACATCCTGCTACAGTCTAAAGTCTAGGCAGAACTCTTATCGCTTTTCACGTGCCACGCCACGGGTCACCGTGACCCCGTGTCCCCGAGTCATCGCCCCGTGCACGCGATCCTCGCATGCGGACAGCAGAGAGCGCCAGGCCTTTTGTCGTCAGCCAGAAACTATAACATCCGCGACTACATCCGCGACTTTTAAAACTCCGCTAGTTTCTTAAAAGTACTCTGCCACTCACAGTTGCTATGCAGCTTAACACTCTGCAGATTGGAAGCGCCAATTTGCGTCTTTCATACTTGATGCGGTGCCCTATAAAAAATTTAATTGTTGCTAAAAAAAAAAATAATAGACACTGGACGAAATGTTACGCAAGTGTTTTTACATTATATCCTTTGATAGTACGAAACCATCAATTTCAGTATATTAGATATAATATTGGTCGCTTTGAATGTTTTTCAATCGCTGTGAAACAGACGGGAAGCGAGGTTACGTGGTTGCCAGAACAGCGGGTCCCCAGAGTGTTAAAACCTGATGACACATTTATGCTTCCGGCTATCGACGATTTACTTTTGGAAACAGATCGACATCGCGCCGTGCGTCGACCTTCCACACGTGCATCACCTCTACACGTGGTGTCTCTGTAATTGTGGTATAATTGGCGACGCGGTGATTCTACGTGAAAAAATACGTCGAAAGTGTGGAATAAAATTTATTCATTCGAGGCTTCGTTTTCGAGAAAATCGAGCCTGTAGATTGGGCGGGTGTAGCCAAATCTGGTTAATTTCGGATTGCACGAAATGATCGACAGTAAGTTGTTCTTCGTGAAAAAATAAGTGGAAAGTGTAGAATAAAATTTATTCATTGGACGCTTGGTTTTTGGGAAAACCGAGCTTCTAAAGTTGTCGAGTATACCTAAATTTAGTTAATTTGGAGCAAGACAGGACCGAATAATTGACAAGAAGTTTTCTATATGTAAAAATGGATCGAAATTTCCATTCGTCACTAGCAAATAAATATCCAATCGGACAAGTATTTTTCCCAATAGAATATCATTTGTGTAAGAATTTATCTGAAGAAAAATCTGATCGAATAACTTATTCGGATAGAATTATATACTACATATAAATATTTACGTGTTACATCGTGGATAGCATGATATTAAACATGATTTCCAATATATTTACAAGCTTCGTTCTGTAGTTGTAATATTTATTGGTTTTGACAATTAACCTTTGTTAATTTAGAAAATTTATCGTCACGTGGTAAATTATTCGTCCGATAAGCGAATAATGAGAATTGTACCGGTATCTGTATATGTTTGTACTAAATTAGATGGAAACGGATAATTAATTAGCCAGCTGTTGCAACCTCTTTGGAAACTGTGCAGCTAAAAATGCGTGGCCGAAAGCAAGGGATGACGAGTATACTCGTCAAACACGGAGTATATATGGCTGTCATAATATAGAATTAAGTTGCAACGAAACGACTTGCTTTTTAATTTTATTGCTGTAATTTACCGCAATTCCTAAACTATAATTTACTGCAATTCCTAACCTACAACGTAAACAGCAAATAGTAACTACTTTTTACCCGCGACGAGTATACTCGTCGTAGCACGAAATATGGCCATTCCTTCGTGACGAGCATACTCATCGAAAACAGCAAACTGGACAATCGTATTATCGCTCGAATAATTCCGACAGTCATTTCGTTATTCCAATGAATCTAGAAAACAATTTCTCGCCCATAACAAACAATTATTCCACGTATAAAATATTCGACTGATACGAACCTGCTCCGATAATTATTTATCAGAAGTAAATATTTTTATTCGAAATAATTCGAATAATATCCAACTCGGAGGAGAATCGCCGACCAGACGACCAACGTGCCGTGTTTTTCGAGCGGAACCAAAGTCACAAGGGCGATCTCTCGAATAACAGAAGCTATGGAACAAAGGGCTGGCTCTTGGTGAAGGGAAGAAAGAAGCGGACATGGCGGTAAGGCGGGTAAAGAATATCAAAGAGATCGAAAAGAGTACGGTGGACGCTTGGCTTGTCAACCGCGACTGGTTACCAAGAGCCGTAACTATAATAATGTGACGTCACTTCCTTCGTCTTCGGTCCGTCATTCGATGGCCCCTGCGCTTTCTACTTCGAGTAGATAGCGATCGTCTGAATTGTTCTTGACCTCTCGCAAGAGGCGCGTGCATTTCAGTGCGACTATAAATCGGAAATTGTCCGCGCAAGCGTAATTTCTCTACGAGCAGAGATAGTCATTAATAGTCTTTTCTCAGGAAGGAAATTAGCTTCAAGTAAAAAGTCTACATTGAGAAGTTACCAATAACTGGACAGTTTGACGCGAGGAGAAGATTCATTCTGCTCTCGTAATTGAATGAAAAATGAAATGAAAAACGATGAACGAAAACCCGATGTACGGCATTTTCAGTATTTTCAGCTTCTCCTTGCACCTCGTTTCATTCGACCTACGTTAACGAGATAGTCAAAGACACGGCAGACGATGAGAATACTGCGTTCGACCGACGAGAAACGATCAGCTTGCGCGTGGTCGAAGGGCGAAGGAGCGTACGACTTGCCTTATCTTTTCTTGACAGAATCGAACGACGATTTCTCACATTTTGCGACACACGGCACAGTTATAGGTTCGCTGCGAGTTGCGCAGGCAGCGGCGATACAACTTCTGTTGCAGACGTAAGCTTCTACTCGTAGACGTCCGACTATTCGAAATTCCAGCCACGCAGGTAAAATGGCGCACCTGGACACGTGGCGAGTAATTCGAATTGAAGTAAATTCTGTCTCCACTTCCGCGCAGATTTTCGTAGAAATATTCATCGAAAAGGAATGAAGAAAATCGTGGCGAGACTCGAGCCATACAGCTTGCACTGTATAAACCTTGACTTGTTAACTTCGCGTTTGACGAGTATACTCGTCGTCGCTTGTATTTATTTGCGCACTGCACGGGGCCTAAATCGATGAGTGTTTTCTGAAACTAAATTGCACGGTTAACTGGTTGAAAAATAAGCGCGCGTATTGCTTGTTGCTGTGCATCGCCATACGCAGAAATCAGGTTTCGCTTAGAATTTGATAGATGTGCGAAGTGCGGCGGATTGATTTTTCGTGGGTGGACGAGGAGGAGAGGATTTTCTATGCGCTTTCGATACATAAATAAGGCAGAAAATGTGTGCATATCAATAACAGAGCTGGCGTAGGTCGATTCTTACGGTTCTTCAGCTACCCACGTTGGCCTAAATCTCGTGACACGTTCTTTTTATCCTTTAAAATCCTTGTCGTCGACCTCTTGCTGAGATTTTCCGACACGAAATCGTGGTCGGTTGACGTCATCTTGTAAAAATAGTCGTCCGTCAACCTGGCCAACGTACAATAGTTATGAGCGGTGCGCATAATTGCACGCTTCGATCGCATAAACGTCGCAAGGATATCATTTTTAACGCGATAACTGAAATGAATGTAACGTTGATAACGCGAGTATATTATTCATCTAGTTGTCATCGCGTAGCTTATTACAACGAAATAGGATAGTAGCGGTAGGATTGCGACGTATAATGATCTTGTTAGTATACAAATTTAATTGATTCGATGTAAATTAGCGAACACGATGTGCGAGTAACGTGGACGAGTTTAAACATCGTGCGAATATGTAGCGGCATTAGAATTGAAACAACGAGATTCTGTACGTACGTAACAATATATTTATTAATTATTTGAAAACATGATAAGATGATATATACGCGATATATACATCGTTAACTTAGACGTTCAATTTATGCCAGATGTAATTAATGACGTGAATGTTGGACGTGTACGTTAACGTTTGATAACGCGATAGTAATTTATCATGCATCTACGTTTGTCTACCATCGTGGAATACGTACTCTGAAAGAGGTTAAAGTTCGCTCTCGACAGAGAAAATACTTGCGCTTGTGGAAAATAGAATTCACGAAGTGAAACTACTCTATTACGTGGTAACGCGTGAAACGTTGAATTTCTTGGTTAAATTTTCTTTAGCTTGGCATTCGAATAAATTTACTTATTCCTTTTCGTATAATACGATCTTTTTAATGAAAACGTTCCCGTAAGATGTCGTCGAGTTTTACAAAGTTGGTCGCAATCTTCGTTTATAAAAAACAAAATTGCTATCAGTAGAGCATCATTTTGCAAAACTATATGTAACTATTGGATTGGCAACTATGTAAATGATCAGGGATTTTGTCAATAGGTCGTCCAATGACATGTAGAACTGTGTTTGCTCCGGAAAATATTCTAATAAAAATGTTTTAATATTCAGAAAAGGTGAAACAATATATGTTTTAACATTTGCTGCAACTTAATCTGCAATTCCACAATCGTTGGATATCTTTTGCTTAAAAAATTGGAAACTAATATCACGATTTACTTATTAACACCTTGACTGCCACGTCGAAATCACACGTTTCGCTCAGGACGCCACGGAGTATTTTTATTATTCAAAGCATATGATGGTAAAATAACAATAAATCGATGGTGTAAGACAACATTCTTCCCCAATGGACCGTTTATCTTATTGGTGGTTACGGCTAACAAGGCTTCGTTTATTTCAACAAACCATTCGCATTTGTTATTTCGTCGTAAACAAAACGTGCAGAACATATTGTTGAAACGTGTGGAAGATATTAGTAAACAGTATTATGATTATTTTTATGATCACGAAACATTCGACTGAAATGGTAGAGGCCCGGAAAAAATTATGTTTGCGATAAAGCAATGGTAGTGGTAGAGTACAACAGAGGAAAATGTGCTGTAGATTTATCAGATCAAATGATAGCATATTCTACAGCATACAGAAGAACCCTCAAGTGGTATGCAAAATTAGCTTTAGAGTTATTGTTAAATACATCGATTTCAAACGCGATGATAGTCTATAAAGAAGCAACAAAAGCAAAAATCAAGGTACCAGATTTTAGAATGGCACTCGCAATGCACCTTACACAGTGCCATTCGCCAGAACCGTCAAATATACTTATTCGATAAAGATTTTGTAGAGTGACAATTTTGTAGAGAGTGTTATAAAAAGAATGTTAAACTGGTCATGACCGCCTGTCGTGCAGATTGTATCGATGAGCCACAGTTTTGTTTAGAGTGTTTTAACACAGTGCGCTGTTAGATGCAACGTTTGTTCTCATTTTTTTTTTTTTTATTGGTATTCTAATAAAAATGTTTAATTGCTCAATGGAGCACTTTTTATTCCAAAATATCTTCAATTTATCGGTTATATTGAAAATGCCCTAATTGTCAATTTTCATACAAGTTCATGCGCTCCGGTCACAAATGACCCACCGTGGCGGGTCATCGTCTGGCCGGTTAATATATTTCTTCAATTCTTATAAATCTTATATGTAAATTCTACTAAGACAAATTTACTATTTTCTACATATAATACTTTGTATATTTGTTATGTAAATATCACTGCTTCTATTAATATGGAAAATTGAATATTAGTTTGAAAGAATTTCTTAAAGCAACTTATAACTCGGAAATTAGAAATATATAACAAATAAATAATTATATAAATTCTTTTAAATACTTCAAAATATTTTTACTACACAGTGAATAATTACAGAGAAGATACAAATATATGTTCGATAGATCATTCCATTCATCAATGGTTGACAAAATTCGCAATCACTTAGCTGATAACCCAACACATGTAACATTATTTTTCTACAAAATTTATTGAATTAGAGTGACGAGAGAAAATAGCACTGCGAAAATAAAATGTGAAAGACCTGGTGACACTGCGGAGCCAGAGATGCGCGGAACATGGAAACACGAAATGACATTTGATTTCACGTAAATCATCGCGTAGACAAATGATATGCTTCTTGATTGACAATCCAATAAATCTGAGACGTCGAAATTGGACTGAAGTAGCGACCTAAGCAAGTTACGTAGCCGTAATACGATCGGACAAAGTATCTTCGCTAATACGTGGCTGGGAAGAAATGATAAAACTGGCGATTCATCGTAATAAAACATCGTGTGGTTGTCGGAGCGACGAAGCTGCGGCGAAGGTAATTTTCCCGGGGTGGACAGGTGCGATGAATCGTTGTGTCTCCTGTCTCTGATTCGATGCCACCGCGTTCCCTCCGTAAAAAGAGAATTCCATCTGCAAAGATAGACAGCTTCGCGTCCCCGTAAGTCGCTTGAGCGACGAGCTGCCAACGATAACGAGTCCGCTCGGTAATTACGTTGCTTAACTGGCCAAGTATCCCGCGGAATTACAATTACAAATCGCCGCGAGGCTTCTCATCAATTATTTATACGAGATCACCGTTACGAACGCTGTGGCACACACACACACACACACACAGGGCGTGCTCTCTCGTTGCAAACCTACATTTCGGATTTATCCGCGTTTCAGCACGAATAACACACTTCCAGTCGCGTTATCGCCTTCTCTCCTTCTTTTCCTTTTTTCACTTTTTTCCGTTCTTTTTGCTTTTTTTTTTTAACTTCGCATTGTGCCACGCATGGGGAACTGTGAAATTCGTGTAAACCACGGCAGATGAGAAGAGAGAAGTAACAGCAAGAATTGTATTTTTGTAAGGACTGTGCTTGGTACGTTCAGTGGTGTGAAAATGGGTCGAACATCTGGGTCGATTCGTAATAACTGTATTTGTAGGAATTGATGATGAATTCACGATTGGAAACGGTAGTGTATTTTAGCCTTTTATGGAATTAGCGGATGATGGATTTAAATTACGCATTAAAATGGTGTAATATGTTTCAGTATTTATAACGTACAGTACCGTTTCCACGTCACTGCTTCTATTCATTTGGGACACTTGATATTAGTTTGAAAGAATTTTTTTAATGCAACTTATAATTTAGAAGTTAGAAAGTGTGAAGATCGAGAGCTTCTGGAATAGCAGACAGTAATTTTACAGGTAAATTACAGCGATTCAGCAACAAACATTTATCATCTATCAATTAAAAACACATATTAAAAAACATAGCAGTAATGTGTTCCACTATTTTCTACATATAATACTTTGTATATTTGTTATGTAAATGTCAGTATTTCTATTAATGTGGAACATTTGATGTCAGTTTAAAAGAATTTTTTAATCCAATTTACAATTTGGAAGTTAGAAAGTGTGAAGATCTAGAGGTTGTAGGATAGCAAATAGTAGTTTTACAGGAAGATCATAGTGATCCAATAATAAACATTTATCATCTATCAATCCAAAACACATATTAAAAGACATAGCAGNTAACATGTTCCACTATTTTCTACATATATTTATATGCAATTATATATGTATATTTGTTATGAAAATATTACTGCTTCTATTAATGTGGAACATTTAATATTAGCTCAAAAGAATTTTTTAATGCAATCAAGAACTTCTCTAGTAGCAAATGGTAGTTTTACAGACAGATTGTAGTGACTCAATAATAAACATTTATCATCTATCAATAAAAAGTATGTATTAAAAGACATAACGGTAATGGGTTCCACTATTTTCTACATATAATACTTTGTATATTTGTTATGTAAATGTCAGTATTTCTATTAATGTGGAACATTTAATGTCAGTTTAAAAGAATTTTTTAATCCAATTTACAATTTGGAAGTTAGAAAGTGTGAAGATCTAGAGGTTGTAGGATAGCAAATAGTAGTTTTACAGGAAGATCATAGTGATCCAATAATAAACATTAATCATCTATCAATCCAAAACACGTATTGAAAGACATAGCAGTAATATTTTTCACTATTTTTTATATATATAGTACTTTGTATACTTGTTATGTAAATATCAGTATTTCTATTAATGTGGAACATTTAATATTAGTTTAAAAGAATTTTTTAATGCAACTTATAATGTGGAAATTAGAAAGTGTGAAGATCAAGAGGTTGTAGAATAGCAAATAGTAATTTCACAAATAAATTACAGCGATTCAGCAACAAACATGTATCATCTATCAACCAAAAACATATATTAACAGGTGTAGCAGTAATATGTTTTACTACCTACAACGTACACTCTTTCATATAATTGTTATATAAATATCACTGCTTTTATTAACGTGAACAATTTCTATCATCTCAAGGCAATTATTTTAATACAATACAACTTACAATTTAGAAATTAGAAAGTGCAAAGATTAAGAGATTATCGAATAGCAAAGTAGTTCTACAGGTAGAACTACTACATGTATCAACGAAAAGTACGTATTAAAAGCTTTTAATTTACACGCTAGCCTTTGTTATTTTCACTGGCGATAAAGTCCTTGTTAAACGTATGCACGATGTGAAACAATTGTTATACGTGTGCACACAGTTACTGCTTTCTGACTTTTAATATGAAAATAAAAAACTGCTCGCGACACGAGTCGTAATTTTTCTCCCTTTTAGCAAACAACCACAGATTACAGAGAGTAAAAAGCAAAACCTCAACAATCTCTAAAATCTCTCAAATAAATTATTGTTATTAATTTATTTAATTTAGAGATTTTAGAAATTGTAGAGATTAAAAATTACTATAAATTATAAATTATGTTTCTTTTTTATTAAATATAAATTTAAGAGTGTTAGTGTTGCTTATTTATTAGCAAAATCTCAACAATTTCTAAAATCTCCAAATTAAATAAATTAATAATAATAATTAGAATTTAGAGAATAATTTATAAACTATTATTATTAATTTGTTTAATTTAGAGATTTTAGAGATTGTAGAGATTATAAATTATTATAAATTATACATTATGTTTCTTTTTTATTAAATATAAATTTAAGAGTGTTAGTGTTGCTTATTTATTAGCAAAATCTCAACAATTTCTAAAATCTCTAAAATAAATAAATTAATAATAACAATTATAATTTAGAGAATAATTTATAAATTATTATTATTAATTTGTTTAATTTAGAGATTTTAGAGATTGTTGAGATTATAAATTATTATAAATTATACATTATGTTTCTTTTTTATTAAATATAAATTTAAGAGTGTTAGTGTTGCTTATTTATTAGCAAAATCTCAACAATTTCTAAAATCTCTAAAATAAATATATTAATAATAGTTATTATAATTTAGAGAAAATTAATAATTTAATTTAGAGAATAATTTATAAATTATTATTATTAATTTATTTAATTTAGAGATTTTAGAGATTCTTGAGATTATAAATTATTATAAATTAGACATTACGTTTCTTTTTTATTAAATATAAATTTAAGAGTGTTAGTGTTGCTTATTTATTAGCAAAATCTCAACAATTTCTAAAATCTCCAAATTAAATAAATTAATAATAATAATTAGAATTTAGAGAATAATTTATAAACTATTATTATTAATTTGTTTAATTTAGAGATTTTAGAAATTGTTGAGATTATAAATTATTATAAATTATAAATTATGTTTCTTTCTTATTAAATATAAATTTAAGAGTGTTAGTGTTGCTTATTTATTAACAAAATCTCAACAATTTCTAAAATCTCTAAAATAAATAAATTAATAATAACAATTATAATTTAGAGAATAATTTATAAATTATTATTATTAATTTGTTTAATTTAGAGATTTTAGAGATTGTTGAGATTATAAATTATTATAAATTATAAATTATGTTTCTTTCTTATTAAATATAAATTTAAGAGTGTTAGTGTTGCTTATTTATTAACAAAATCTCAACAATTTCTAAAATCTCTAAAATAAATAAATTAATAATAACAATTATAATTTAGAGAATAATTTATAAACTATTATTATTAATTTGTTTAATTTAGAGATTTTAGAGATTGTTGAGATTACAAATTATTATAAATTATACATTATGTTTCTTTTTTATTAAATATAAATTTAAGAGTGTTAGTGTTGCTTATTTATTAGCAAAATCTCAACAATTTCTAAAATCTCTAAAATAAATATATTAATAATAGTTATTATAATTTAGAGAAAATTAATAATTTCATTTAGAGAATAATTTATAAATTATTATTATTAATTTATTTATTTTAGAGATTTTAGACTGTTGAAATTTCCCTAATAAATAAGCAACACTAACACTCTTAAATTTATATTTAATAAAAAAGAAACACAATTTATAATTTTGTCAGTTAAAATTTCAATGAATCCTCTATCAAAACAAATTTCGTAATAAATAAATCTATCCCCTTCCTCCAACAAATTAATCACTTCGATTTACGCTAACTATTCGTCTGACGCTTTCTAAATCTGACGTTTAAGAGCATCACGAAACACTCGCTGACAGCTAAGCGCAATGCATTCGCCCAATTACCCGTAAGAATTTATTTAAACGATCGTTCCATTTATCAATCTTATGTTTTAAGAGGCAACGTGTTCACGGTATAATGTTTTTCTAACACACAAGCAGTAAAATCGCGACGAACAATCTAACCCTGAGACATGTTATCTGAAGGCTGTAAAATCGGTGTAAAATGAACGCACGCTATCGGATAACACGGAAGAACTTAATTGTCGGTTGCGATCTGCCGTTTCTTCTTACGGTTCCAGGCATTTAAAGTATGGAACGAGAGCTGCAACTGCGAACAGCAACTTCCAAGCGAGATCGGTCCCCATAGAAAAAGGTCAACGCGCGGAGAAAACGCTAGGGAACATCGCTATAGGAAAACATGTTCGCTTTTCCCTCGTTTTGCGGAACGTAAAAAAAACGTAAGAATCGTTGCTTTCCTCGGATCGTTAGCGGCGAACGCGCATCGAGCCAACGATTAAGCGTTGCTTTATCCACCGAATTTATACCAATTTTTTAATATCGTTTATGATTCTTTCCTCGCTGAATTCCTCCTCGTTCGTGAAAGCGTCGATTAGACGAGCTACAGTTTAAATTGAATTTCATGCTGCTGGTTTGACGAGGTATGATACGGTCGAGTTATATTTGTCTAAATTTCTGTCTCGTTCGCGAGAACGAAAGTTTTGAAGTTGACATGGTACATCGAAGTGATAAACTGGACTGCTGTTACTTTGCTGAAATTTTACCTGAAATTATGTATCAATGGAATACAGTGAACGATAAAAATCACGCCTGAAATAATTCGAATAATTAAGCATAGTCTAAACGTGTAGTAGTAAATATAATTAATATTTTCGATAGTAAAATAATAAAAAAGAGAAAGAGAATTTTTATTGATTTAACGAAAGCCACGTTGATATCCTATTTTCGTACTTTGCTGTTAATTTAGAATTTTTCGCGTATCTTACGTTATGTTTCGTCATTCGAATGTTGTAAAAAAACATATGCAAAATTCTACCTTAGGTAAAAAATCGCAAATAATGAATAATGAATAAACTCGATGTAACGAGTTGCGAGTCTCTTGAATAAAAAATTATCCTCGTGCTCGAAGCGTTTAACTGGTTTGCAACTTACTAATATTAATAACATTAAACGTTAGATTTAGAAAGCGTAATATAGATAGCGTAAATCGAGGTAATTAATTTATTGGAGGAAGGGGATAGATTTATTTATTATGAAATTTATTTTGATAAAGGATTCATTGAAATTTTAACTGGTAAAATTATAAATTATGTTTCTTTTTTATTAAATATAAATTTAAGAGTATTAGCGTTACTTAGGAATATTCGAACCAACAATCTCTAAAATCTGTAAAATAAATTATTATTATTAATTTATTTAATTTAGAGATTTTGCTAATAAATAAGTAACACTAACATTCTTAAATTTACATTTAACAAGAAAGAAATATAATTTATAATTTATAATAATTTATAATCTCAACAGTCTCTAAAATCTCTAAATTAAATAAATTAATAATAATAATCTATAAATTATTCTCTAAATTAAATTATTAATTTTCTCTAAATTATAATTATTCTCACTAATTTATTTAATTTAGAGATTTTAGAGATTGTTGAGATTTTGCTAATAAATAAGTAACACTAACATTCTTAAATTTACATTTAACAAGAAAGAAATATAATTTATAATTTATAATAATTTATAATCTCAACAGTCTCTAAAATCTCTAAATTAAATAAATTAATAATAATAATCTATAAATTATTCTCTAAATTAAATTATTAATTTTCTCTAAATTATAATTATTCTTACTAATTTATTTAATTTGGAGATTTTAGAGATTGTTGAAATTTTGCTAAGAAATACCTAACTCCAACACTTCTAAATTTATATTTAATTAAAAAGAACATAATTTATAATTTATAATAATTTATAATCTCAACAATCTCTAAAATGTCTAAATTAAGTAAATTAATAACAATAATCTATAAATTATTCTTTAAATTAAATTATTCATTTTCTCTAAATTATAATTGCTATTACTAATTTATTTAATTTGGAGATTTTAGAGATTGTTGAAATTTTGCTAAGAAATACCTAACTCCAACTCTCCTAAATTTATATTTAATTAAAAAAAAACATAATTTATAATTGACAATAATTCATAATCTTAACAATCTCTAAGAAATATTTCCCTGGAGGGAAGGTGTGCAATTTAAACGACACGTCGCTTGCCATTGCAGAATAAGCAATTAATTAGCAATAGGCTATAAAATCACCAAGAACCATGGAGCTAGGCAATTGCAACGAAATCGACGATATTTCACATCGGCCTGTTGATAACCGAGGGAATTAGATCGTGGACGTATTACTTCGGTGCATAATTGCTGGTATCCTCGGTGCTATAATCACGTAACGAGCTCTGTAAGCGGATTTTTTCCTCGTTCGCGCCTTCCAACTTGGGAAGGTTAAGCGTGGGCATCACCACGTAAACGTATCGTACTTATGGTGAGGTCATTTTGCGCGTTTACGTCGTCGTTCTGTGCGTCTGTTTCACTTCCTAGAATCGGATCACCTACTCACGTTAAATCTCGATCAGATTAGTCAAGTTACTGGAATTCGAGTCGTATAAGTCGGAGTAACCTGATTTCAAGTGGATGTTTAATGGGAAATGATATCACGGTAAGAGAAAGACAATTTGGTTGAATGGGTGTGAGCAAGCACAAGGCTGAAAATAACATTACACGCGACTACTTTTCATCGCGATACAACTGTCACGACATTGCAACTGTTGTTTCTCTGGAGTCAAGAAACATTTCGATACGTCCCAAGTTGAATTTTGTGGAAATATGGAAATATGATTCTAATTAATTTCCCTGAAGTAGCAACTGACCTGGAAGATGCACGTAAAGTGCAATTCTAAATATTTATAGGTTCGTGATTGCACGTTATTTGTATTTAAATTAGTAATTATTAATTTTGGTAATATAATTGTAATCGTTGTAATTATGTGTAGTATATTTGATATTAATTTTAATACAATCGAAGACTTTTCTTATACTTATACAATAAAACTATAGTAATTATATATACAGCTTTCGTAAAAATAAACACTGCGATGTAGATTTTACGTTGCTGTATCTCTCGGATACACCGCAATCTTCGAAGAAATTTTTATGAACGCGACCTTCGCAGAGTTAAAGTAAAATATAAAAAATTCATATTAAAGTAAAGTGGCACTCCAAGTCTAGTGACTTGGTTAATATAAATGAAAAGAGAAATTTGAGAAGATATTTCGAATGACTACTTCATGCTGATAAAGAGGTTTCGAGTTACTTGAATTTAAATTGCTTCAATTCAGGTAACTTGACTAATTCAAACGAGACTTCGTGTTTGTTCGAATTCAACTTGCTTGAATTCACCTATGCGAGTACAAAGTTCGTATGCAAGTTAATTGAATAAAAGAACTTGAAAGACTTGACTTCAAGTAGCAACATACCGAAATACCAGCGATAATACTTGAAGCATATGTCGCTTCACACATTTTATGTTTATCTATATAAATTGTATCATAGAGAAAGTAAAAATTAAAAAAAATTGTGAGAATCTCAACTTTATTTAAAACTTGAACGACATTTCAAGTCAAATAGAATAACACACCAAAGAGGTTTCAAGTTACCAGCACCTAAATTGCTTCAATTCAGATAAAGGACCCATTCAAAGAAGACTTGAAGCTTGTTCGAATTCAACTTGCTTGAGTTCACCTATGCGAGCACAAAGTTCGTATGCAAGTTAATTGAATAAAAGAACTTGAAAGACTTGACTTCAAGTAGCAACTGAAATATCAGCGATAATACTTGAAGCATATATCGCTTCACACATTTTATGTTTATCTATATAAATTGTATCATAGAGAAAGTAAAAATTAAAAAAAATTGTGAGAATCTCAACTTTATTTAAAACTTGAACGACATTTCAAGTCAAATAGAATAACACGCCAAAGAGGTTTCAAGTTACTAGCATCTAAATTGCTTCAATTCAGATAAAGGACCCATTCGAAGAAGACTTGAAGCTTGTTCGAATTCAAGTTCATCTATACGAGTACAAAGTTTGCACGCAATTTAAGCAACTCGTGTTCAAGTTACTTTAATTGAATAAAAGAACTTGAAAGACTTGACTTCAAGTAGCAACATACCGAAATACCAGCGATAATACTTGAAGTACATATTGCTTCACACTTTTTATGTTTATGTATACAAATTACAAAAAATTTGAGAAAGTAAAAATTTGAAGAAATTGTGGAAATCTAAGCTTCATTCAAAGCGATATTTCAAGTCAAGTATAATAAAAACAAGGTAAAGAAATTTCGCGTTGCTGAATTCCAGTCGCTTTTCAATTCAAGAAACTCGACCAGTGTAAACAAAGTTTCAGACTGAAAGGACGATCATTCTGATGCGGTTTACGCGATCGTAATCAGTTACGTTGCTGGTAAAACGAAGAATAATGATTTCGGTTTAATAGCAACGTAAAAGTTATACCTACGCTTCTATTGCTAGCGGCTAAAAGTTTGAAGCTTCTTATGAAACTCGTAAAAGCCGACGTTTCGTGATGTTTTGCTGTTTTATGACAGGTTATCCAGTACCTAAGTGCACGGTATAAGTGTAATGGAAACTTAAGTTCTCCTCTCCAGTGATTTGATTTATCGCTTTCTTAACTTTATGGAGCGAGGCGTCGAGAATTATGGTGATAAGAGTGTTTAGTAATTTAATAACTCTTCCTTGTAATTACAGTGTTCGGCATTATGGTAATTTTGATAACGAGTAGTTTGTAACAAGCCAAAGGTATTGGAGGTTAATCTTGAACTATCTGTCCGCCCATTAAAAAGCTATCTCTTTAATCATTTCTTTATGAAATTTATTCAATTGAATATTAAATATTCAATCCACTTATATCGTTGCATTTTTTATTCAATTCGTGTTATTCCATTTTCCTTGCAATTAAATGAAATTTCCTGCAACCTCGTGGCAAACTTTTCATAAGAAAAGCAGTGAAACTTAGCGAACTACCCAATGCTACTCAAATACTGCAACATACTTATTTTATGAAATACATCTATTAATTTATAAATCTTTCAAATTTTCTTCAATAAAAATTGTTCACAAGATAATAATGAAATACGAAACACCGTCAGTCAGTTCAAACTTACTTGGACTGTTCCACACAAAACCTGAAGAGCGCGATCGCGCTGCTTGAGACTCAAACGATTAAAATATATCGCCTATGGTAAAATGGAAAGAATTTTCTACGTGTCCAGATACTTTCAGCATCCCAGTGCGTTTGCATTTAAAATATAGAAAATTACCTCTGGAAGAACCGAAGTTTTATGTTAACCCAATATCAACAGACATTGGACGGTTCGTTAACCCTTGACGTGCAAATGAAATGGGACTCGATGCGAGCTAAAAACACCATTTAATTTAGCTGCACACGGAATTATGTAGAATTGTTGGCGTCTGGCAGACGTCAACGTGCAAAGTGACATACTCAGGGAACGACGTGTTTGTGTGCCAAGGGGTTAACTGCATCGTATCGTTGCAACGATGACACGGGTCAACTTTATCGATTGTCTTTATCGCGCACGCTAGTCGAGGCTAACGTGTTTACAAAGCAAAGTGAAGGCTCGCGTACGAAAGAAGGACAACGTAAAATGTAATTTCGTTGCACGTTACCGAGGAAAGGAGGATCCGCAGTCGAAGGAACGAGCTTCGTGCTGCCGCCACACGAGACTTAGCTCGTGCTGCAGCTGCGTAAGGGTGGGATTTTATCGAACGCGATTATCAGACGCGATCGAGCAAAGTGGCTCGTTTACGGAGACTTTTGTCATTCGAAGTAGGCAACCAATCTCGAGTGAAGGTTGTATAGAAAATAGCATTTTTCAATTTTATTGCTGCAATTACCAGATTGCTATTTAAACAGGAAATTGCAACTACTTGCAAGTGCTTTTTACGCATGACGAGTATACTCGTCGAAAACAGCTAACTGGTTAATCGTGTTATTCTTTGAATAATTCTGCGAACAATATTTGCAGAACGAAAGAAAAATGCAATTGTGCGGACAATAGAATAATTTAATAATAACAATGGAATTGTATGAAACAATTGAATTCTGTATAAAAGACAAGAAAATCTATGTAGAAACGACGATAGTGGCATTCGTATGTGTAACGATTGTTCGCCAAATAAGATTTTAACGAGATAGCAAACGCGAGGAAAATAGCAAATAGCATGAATTTCGATTCTGCCTTTCTGCGTCAGAGAAGAAATTCGAAACAGCAGAAATTTGTATGTCAGAAATTATTTGATCGTGAATTTTGAAATATTTAAGTAGCAATATCTCAACTTTATAAACATTGACATTGACTACTTCTTTCACCAAGCCATAGAAATATAACGATATGAGCTGTTTCTAGCAGAGGCGATAATTATTCGATTGGCAACTAAGCGATTACGGATTTTGTCAGTACCATCTAATGACAAGATCCGCAATCACTTAGTTTCCAAGCCAATATCATCGGTCGTAATTATAATTACAAAATATAATTTCATTGTAATTAAAATTACAATAACGACGACATTTAATAATTTTAATAATTTTAATTTAATAATTTTATTTATTAACAATAACGAGCTGAGTCTATGAAGCGTAAATGACGACTTCCATCATTAAAAATTACCAGATCCGGTCAAACGATCAGTTCCAAAATTAAATTTAAAATTAAATTAAAATAGGAAAACTTTAATTAAAAATAGTACATTCATCCTTACTTTTTTGCTTCGTCTAATTTTACGTAAATTCTTCTATTATTTGATCAATAATTTAATAACCTGATGAATAATTTTGTTACATAAGTTTTTACGATTTTTTAATTGTAAAAATTGAATGAAAATTGAGTTAGGGTATTTTGAATATAACCGATAAATAGAAGATACTTTGAAATAAAAAGTGTCCCATTGAGCAATTAAACATTTTTATTAGAACATCGATGAGAAGAAAAGAAATGAGAACAAATGTTGCGTCTAACGGTGCACTGTGTTAAAACACTGTGGTGTCCTAAGCGAAACATGTGATTTTGACGTGGCAGTCAAAGTGTTCCAATTTCTCGATTTTCGTTGATATAAAAATTTACGTAAAGTTAGACAAACAAAAGAGATAAAAATAAGTGTACAATCTTAAATTAAATTTTGAAAGCGAGCCCGGTAAGCTTAGTGTTAACACTAGAACTACCACACCAGTCAAATTGGCTGGTTTTACAATTTTATTTTAAAATTCCTACCACTTTTTCCACAATGATGTAATGACTTTTGCAACGATAACTAAAAGAATAATATAATGAATTTTGTTTTTTATGTATTCAAACTGAAAATAATATTCTATCAAGGCTACTTGTACCAATAGCAGTGAAAATGACTGGCACTTGTCGAAGTGTACAGGAGTCCTGCACTCTGTTCATCGATCGCTGGATCGCTGGATGCCAACACTAGAAANTACCACACCAGTCAAATTGACTGAATTTACAATTTTATTTTAAAATTCCTACTTCATGTTATATCTTTTTTCCGCAATGATGTAATGACTTTTGCAATGATAACTAAAGGAATAATATAATGAATTTTATTCCGTTTTTTATGCATTCAAATTGGAAATAATTTTGTATCAAGGCTACTTGTACCAATAGCAGTGAAAATGACTGGCACTTGTCGAAGTGTACAGGAGTCCTGCACTCTGTTTATCGAAGCCCAATTAACCAGTTTCCTCGTTTCGCACAACTTGCCACACGTTTTCCAAATTTTTACCGCGTATCATTCAATATGACGATATCAGTTATCAGGAAAATTCCAGATCGATCGCTGGATCGCTAGATGCTGACACTAGAAATACCACACCAGTCAAAATGATTCTGTCCACTGATTCTACAATTTTATAAATGTGGCAATCCTTGTTTAAGGATGATGGTCCCAGCTGGATTAATAATAGCAAAAATGCGTTACATAACATGGAATTGCTTTTGTAAGAAAATAATAAATCAATGAATATAAAAATATTATTACGTATTTTTTAAAGAACAGTGATTTTCACTGGTTTTGGTATAAATAGCTTCGTGTTAACTATCGGTAGTTCTAATGTTAATAAATTTTTTTCCTGGAAGCGAGCCGGTCGCGTGTCACTGAAACGTTTCACAGCGGCAGAAAGTGCATGACTCGCCGCATCGTTGGCAACGTAATTAAACAATGTCATAAAGGAAACAATTTGTCGTAGCGACGGCGTGTTCATGTAACATCGTTCGGACACATCGGTGTAATAATTTCTGGCCAATTAATCATCCTTAATTTTATTTACTAACAATAAGCGCTGCTGAAAATCCCAGACAATTTTATTCGATTCTTTGTTCGGCTAACGTTAAAATAGAGTTTCCTTTTTGCAGCTTATCTTCTCTTGCATAATAATCTCTCTACTTGCTCTGCTTCAAACCACTTGGTTTTTCTTTTTTTAATAATCTTTCGTTCTTCCCTTAACACCACTTTCTACTTTTTAATTTACAACCGGAGTAGGAGCAGAATTAATGTAAAAATGTGGTTGTTGCGTAACGAATTGTTGTTGCATATTTAACTAGAAATTTTAAATATGGACAAAGTTTCCAATGGAAATCCGTTTTCCACCGCCGATCATAATTGATGGATCGCGCACAGATTGGGACGAACGTGGCACGTCCGACAAAGTAAATTATTTTCAGCGAGATGCTGCGCTCACCGTTTCCAGATGATCACATCTCGTTAATGATCGCACATCTGTTCACGCAGAAGATTCGATTATCGACGTTAGCGGCGGAATTGGATAAAAAGGGAAATCACGAGCGAGTTAGAAACGTATTAGTCGCGGTCTATTTATATGGCAGCAGTTTGCAGGTTAAACTGCAGTTATCTTTCATCTTAATCGATCCGCGCGTCAATTCATTAACACGTATGCACACGAGTACGCGTGAACAAATGTACAGGGTATGCTAGAATTTTCTATTTGAATGTCTTTCATATTGCAACAGTCGTCGTATGAGAAAAAGAAAAGCTCGAGACTTTCGTTACGAAATCGTGGCACAAGTGGAAAGCGATAATTTTGGCTTGGCAACTAGGTGATTGCGGGTTTTGTCATTCCCACCTAATGACAAAATCCGCAATCACTTAGTTGCCAACCCAATAATTTCGAGTAGACGGAACGATCGTTTCAACTTTTTACGTGCGGTGCTTTGAGGAGAGTGGCGCGTGCGATCGGTGCCAATGTTAACGAGCAGATTAATTAGCTTTGATTGCGAAGTATTCGATTTAGTGAGACGAGGCGGATACCGCGAATCCGTTGCGTGCGTAAAGCGGTTGAAAGAGCCGACGAGAAGCTGGAATTAGTTCTGCGCTATGAACTTGACGAAAGTGGACTTTAATTGAAACGATGTGTCGGGTCAGACGCGATACGCGCCGAAACGTTGCTGTTGCTTATTTGAACGGTCAAGATGACAAGGCTTAAATTGGTAGAAAATTATTTTGACACTGAAGCTGAGGAGAACATTTGATTTTCGTCGTGCAAGAACATAGAACAATTTCTCTTCACTGATAAGAATCCACTCGTTTGATTGATAAGAAAGGTTCGTTCGTTCTATTATGAAATTTCATGTAATAATTCTCTGGCTAATACTAATAATGTAAACAATAATATAAGTAATAAATAATAATAATATCTGAAACTAGAGAAATTATGGCTCGAGACAAATCAAACGTATAAACTGATCGTTTTCGAAACAAATTTATCGGAAAAGATATTTACAGATGATTTTTCCATATCTTTGCTTATGTCAATTTTCACTTCACTCGGATATTAACTTCAACTTTATATCTCTCACAAGTCAAGCTGATCGATCTGGCTTTCTGTCCATTTCTCAATGTCATTGCATGAGCACGCAATCAACGTTCAATGCTCGAAAAACGAATTACTGCAATGAACGCGTTTATTGTGGTTTATTGAGTTGGCAACTAAGTGATTGCGGGTTTTATCATTGCCACCTAATGACAAAGCCCGCAATCACTTAGTTGCCAACCCAATACACTGTTCCTACACTCTAACGACCGCTATTGAAAAATAACTTGGGATTGTAGGATAATATACTGATTAATAAAATCGACAGACAGTAGGTGGTATATTATAATAAATTTCACTGGTATAATTTTGAAATTTGTATTATTAATTTTAGTATTAATTTTCAGTATTTTCATCGTATTCCAAATTTTGCGAACGATTCTGGAAATTGGGAACCCGGTTTGATTCACCACAGGACCATAGGACTTCATTTTAATGCGACCAAACAGTCTTTGCGACTGACCTTTCTCTCAACTGTTGGGATGGAAACTAAGTGATTGCGGGTTTTGACATTACCACCTAATGACAAAACCCGCAATCACTTAGTTGCCAACCCAATGCATTGTTTCTACACTATTGAAAAATAACTTGCGATTTGTAGAATAATTTATTGATTAGTAATATCGACAGACAGTAGGTGGTATATCATAATAAATTTCATTCTAATTTTGAGATCAAAGTAAAATTTGTTTTATTACGAACATACTGATGCCAATACTAGTGAGTTGTGTTTTGTAAAATTGTACCAATATTAGTTTTATGTAATTAATACTAGTCTTGTGTGATTCCATCAATTGAAAGAAAATCTAGAAAATTGTACTTATCTCATAAATAATTATATTTATTAACGAAGATAATTTTTGCTGATTCGTTCATGGGTCAACATGGTCTGATGACTCATCTCCCTAGCGTTTGAAGAAAGAGACTCGCTGTGATAATTTGTATCACAGTAGAATCCCATTTATATATTTTACTTGAAATTGTAATTAGTTTTTTTCTAATTATATGATATTAGGTTGTCTGGAAAGTTTCTTTCGTTTTAGAAGGAAACAACATTCTTATATTACATTGCATATTGCAACTATATTATGACTTAGGTGGAAGTGACACGATCATTTAGTTGCCAATCCAATATATACGCAGTTACGTCTTAATTTTGTTAATTGCTGCGCTAATAGAATTTCAGGATGTTTTACGTAACGTACGGACGTAAAATTATTCACCAGTAGATCTGTGTGTAACTGGGTGAAAGAAGTAGTCAATGTCAATGTTTGTAAAGTTGAGATATTGCTGCTTAAACAAATATTACAAAATTCACGATCAAATAATTCCTGACATGGAAATTTCTACTGTTTCGAATTTCTTCTCTGACGCAGAAAGGCAGAATCGAAATTCGTGTTATTTGCCTTCCTCGCGTTTCGCATCCTTCGCAGAAAGCTCACTTCTTCGAAAAATGTTCACATTGGCATTATAGTAGTTTCTAGATAGAATTTATGATCGTTATTTCTTTAATCAAAATTCAATTACTTGCTTGTATGGTTTGTACGATCGTCTCTAAACTCGATACAACCTAATCTAATGTATCTACGTATGAATTATCCAGCTGGACAAATTGTAAAGTACAAATTAAATAACAAAAAAGAAAGAGTATGGACGACAAAATCTATCACGTAGTACGATAGAGAAAGGATGGAGGTATTTTCTCCAGGAGAAAAGCTAGCTATTTAGCAGACAAATTACAACAGCCTCGTGGCGTTTCTAAATTTTCCATCGCTTCGAGTCGTTTGCGGCGCAGCCGTGGCGATTCCCACAAGCAATTCGGGTAGCCGCTGGTCGAATCGATCATTCGGTAGGAAAAATTGGGAAAAATTGGGAAAGTAACTTTCCTATATAGTTGGAGGTTTGCGTATGTAGGAAATGCAGAAATTCATGTGCAGAGAGACGCAGAGATCCGCGAGAAGGCGAGGCTCTACGGAATCGTTAGGACGGTCGACAGAGCGAAAACCAATCATCTCGCACGAGTGACGATGCTCTCGAGGAACCTTGAACTCTGCACTCGACCAAGTTGGAATTTGTACGCGCCAGGGATCGGGAGATATCACGGATTCCCTGTTCATTCTCAAACTGCATATCGTTGGGAATAAAAGCGCGCTCCGTGGAAATTGAGCCGGACTGGGTCACGGAAGTATTCCACTACTCGCAAATCGAAAGCTTTAATGAACAAGATACACTGGCGATCGATGTAATGTGCACGCGGTACCAGAACCTCGATGCCATCGTGCTTTTGTTAGAGAAGAATAGAATTTTGATTTCGTGAGAGTAAACATCTCCTTACGGGTTTCTTTCGGTTGAGATATTGAATTGCAAATGAATAAGAATATGTCATGAATAAGAAATAAACAGAAGTATAGGTAAGTATATAAGTAAATGAATAAATATGGAAGTATACAAGTAAATGAATAACAATGTAAGTATGTAAGTAAATGAATAACAATATAAGTATATAAGAAAATGAATAAGTATGGAAGTATATAAGTAAATGAATAAGCACATAAGTATGTAAGTGAATGAATAAATGTGGAAGTAAATGAATAAGTATGTAAGTATACAAGTAAATGAATAAGCACATAAGTATATAAGTGGATGAATAAGTGTGGAAGTATACAAGTAAATGAATAAGAATATAAGTATATAAGTAAATGAATACGTATGGAAATATATAAGTAAATGAACAAGCACATAAGTATATAATGAATGAATGAGCGTTGAAGTAAATAAATAAATAAGTATGTGAGTATACAAGTAATTGAATAAGTATATAAGTGGATGAATAAGTGTGGAAGTATGTAAGTATAAAAGCAAATGAATAATTATTCTAAGTATAAAAGTGAATGAATAACTATGCAAGTATGCAAGTAAATGAATAACAATATAAGTATATAAGTAAATGAATAGGTATGGAAGTATATAAGTAAGTGAACAAGCACATAAGTATATAATGAATGAATAAATGTGGAAGTAAATGAATAAGTATACAAGTAAATGAATAAGCACATAAGTATATAAGTGAATGAATAAGTGTGGAAGTATATAAGTAAATGAATAACAATATAAGTATGTAAGTAAATGAATAAACATGCCAATATGTAAGTAAATGAATAAGTATGCAAGTATAAAGTGAATGAATAAGTATGCAAGTATACAAGTAACTGAATAACAATATAAGTATGTAAGTATATGAGTAAATGAATAAGCATAAAGTATATATGTAAATGAACAAATATTCTGAAAATTCGTAATTGCAAAGCGGTCGAACCTCCATAACTCGAACCTCTACGAGTCGAAAACCTTTATAAGATTGCAAATTCATTCCCTTCATTTGATTATATCGATCTTTTAATTATTACATCTTATTGCTACTATTATTGATAGTACTGTTATTGCTGCTACATCGCTAGTACTGTTAGTATTATTTGCCTATTATCCCCTAGCTCTTTCTTAGTTAATATGCATTTATCCATCTTACTGTTTAGTTTTTGTTTATTATAATAATAATTGTTTAATCACTCCGAGCCAGTTTCGTCGATCTTCCCGCTAATCCATATTTTTATAAACGCAATATTTAAAAAATCGAAGATTTATTATATCTTTTAAATATTATATGGAACTCTATATCGAACCTACTTTGGATATTTTGTGTATCTTTGCATCCTACACGTGTTCTTTACATTTTTTCATCTTCAAATTGAAATGTTCAAATATTGCCATTTAAATCCGGAGATATATATGATATTTCTGGTCGTCATCAACGTAATTCTCTTCTGTTCTGTGGACGAAAAATGTCTGAAATTTCAACAACAAATGGCCGTAGATCGGACACTTTCTGTTCGGAAATACTCATTACTTTTAACCTAATGACGCTATATATCTTAAGAATTATAAAGTCTCACAATGTACTGGCAATTCTGATCAAGTTTGACTGTTTGAATTTACAAGACAAATGATGATAATACGAGGAAAGCTTTGCTTTAGAGAGACCGTTATTTGTTACAGTCGAAAACAGTATTTGCCGAAAGAAAAGCTTTTCCCTACATTTATACCTCTCATAATTCATACAAATCTTCTTTTCCAATCGAGATATATATTTGTCAATTACTATACATTTTCCCTTCAATTTCGCATCATAATAACTCTCAACCACAATTTTGATAGAACTGTAATAATTGATTGAATGTAACTAAAATGGTGAAAATCGGAAAAAGTAAGCGATGACGAGTATACTCGTCAGAACACAAAATATTGCCATTTCTTCATGACGAGTTTACTCGTCAAGCAGAGAGTATACGTGGCTGTTACAACATAGAATTAGATTGTAATGAAACAAGATTTTTATTTTTTCAGAACACAAAATATTACCATTTTTTCATGACGAGTATACTCGTCAAAAACAGCTAACTGGTTAAAATAGTCCAAGCATTTATTATGGCGTATTAACAAACATTAAATGCCGATCGATGCGTGCAACTGCTTGTACTATATGTATGGAATATGAAAATAAATGATATTCAAATCAGCATGCACATCTAAGCGTAATAAATCATTAAAATGATACGCCACGATAATTAAACGTACCGTATTTTACTTCTGCATAAATTTTGCTCCCACATAAATTTTACTGCTCGTGTTTGGAAAACTTATGGCACTAGGTCGCTTTCACGGAAATTTACATTTTTCCGTGATCCCATAGAAATTCCATACAAGGATTAAAGGATGTGAAAACTTTTTGTCGAATATTAATACGGGAGGAAGATGGAATTTTAACGTGGCCAAATAAATCTCGGAGATCTTCGTAAGACCGTGAAACACTCTTTTATCCTTCGAATTTTCCACTTATTGAAAATATTTCCCATAACGTCGAATGATAAAACGAAGATAAATATGGTGAAAGATAAAATGTTTTACGTAACGTTATGTCGTATAGCGTTTTTCGCGCTTTTAACTTCACGAATAGTAATTTTATTTCTTTATAATTTTAATAATAATAATCTTCTCGTATAAAATATCTCGTCAAACCAGATGGAATTACAGGAAATTTTATTCGAGCGAAGGAGTTTAAAAATGAAATTTAAACATGGAATTCGTAGGATTTTCAAGGAGCATGTGTTATCTGCGCGCGGCTTCGTGTAAATCCATCAAAAATTCATCTTCAGCAACCTTGAACTTTGAATTTCAACGTAGCTGCAGCTGAAGTTTTAAATAATCCGGTTAACAAGCGACGAAACACGCGACTCCGGCGGATTTCTCGAACGTGTTTCTTCGCGAACGAAGATTCGACATTTGTTCGAGGAGCAATTTTATTCGCTTTGATCGGATGTATATACAGGGTGTGTTGTGTAAAACAAAACAGCTAAATATCTCTGTTAGTGTCGAAGACAGGGAATATTGTCAAACAGGAAAATTATAGTTGCTTGAGGAGACAAATACGGTGGTAAAAAATTGATCGACGCTTTTTTCAAAATCTTTGGCAAGATCGTTGATGCTTTTTTAAATGGAACTATATATATATATAAATATATATATATATATATATATATATAAGCAGCCTTGAAAAAAGCGTCAATCAACAGACGTTTTAGTATCGTCATATATGTCTTCTTGAACGATATAACTTTCTTCTCTGAAACTTTTTCCTATTTTCGATATTAATAAAGATATCTTTACGTTCTATTTTACCTGACTCACCCTGTATATCGAAGTTTTACATTCGATGCAGACGTGAAGAAAGCGATGTATAAAAATTATAACAAAAAGTTTTAGTAGTCCCTTGTTATTTCCATTTAACGATTGGTACCTTGGCAAATACATTTCGTGGTCGAATAACCTTGAACTTTACTGCCTGGAATTGTTTCACAGAAGATGGAATATCCAGTATGCTTAACAATACGAAGAACAGTCCGGGAAATTTCTTCGCGAATATTACGCTTGAGCACATAATTTACAAGATAAAAATCTCAACTTCCACGAAAAAATTAGTAATTCTTCCATGTATAGTCTTGGTAACTCTAGTACAATCAACAAAGGAGTGATTCTACGTGAAAAAATAAATCGAAAAGGTAGAATAGATTTTTTTCATACAGCGCTTCGTTTTTGATAGAATCGAATCTAAAAATTTGTTTGGCGCGCATGAGCTTTAATTACCCATCGACTAGATACGAAAAAATAATTAACAGAAGATTACACTACGTACGAAAACAAGTGAAAAATGTGGAATAAAATTTTCTTCTATATAGCTTCGTTCAAAAGAAAATAGAGTTTGAACGTGTTCGATTAAGAACTGGCCCGATGCACGCATACCCCATCAATATTGAGATTTCATTTTCTCGGAAACGAAGCTTCCTACGGGAAAACTTTATTGTACATTTTTTACTTATTTTTATACGTAGAATAACTTCCTGTCGATCATTCGGTCCTATCTAGCCCAGGATTAGTTAGACTGAAGTATAGTCGACAAATTTAGAAGCTCGGTTTTCCCAAAAACGAAGCGTCCAATGAATAAACATTGTTCTACATTTTCCACTTGTTTTTTCACGTAGAATAACTTCCTGTCGACAATATTCGGCTCTGTCTAGCCTGGAATTATCCAGGTTTACGTATATTCGACAAATTTACAAGTTCGATTTTCCCGGAAACGAAGCGTCGAATAAATAAATTCTGTTCCACACTTTCGGCTTGTTTTTTCGCTCACAATCGCTCCCTTGTCAATTGTACAATGATTGTACTGGGACACCCCGTATAATGCAATCTGGAAAATAGAAGAAACAAGCGATATTAATTATATTCTTATTCTCTGCAAGCAGCTAGCTGGAAATCTATAAAACTCCAAGAATACCGAAAGTATTCCTGGAAAAATATTCTCCTTCTGAAACTGTGATTAAATGATTGACGTCACGATCGATTATCGGCATTTCAGTAATTTAT
This sequence comes from Bombus haemorrhoidalis, assembly GCA_014825975.1. Taxonomy (NCBI): domain Eukaryota; kingdom Metazoa; phylum Arthropoda; class Insecta; order Hymenoptera; family Apidae; genus Bombus; species Bombus haemorrhoidalis. The sequence goes on from CM026177.1 coordinate 2,316,162, forward strand.
GTTCTTCGTTTTGCCTGTTTACGGTGCTGAACGGTCGAGCAGGCGAAACGAATAAAGTCAAACAGCTGAAAGAGTCGTACATTTCTAAATTCATTTCTTCCATTATTTTCTCATCTCGTAATAACGTATCTTGTAATGGCAACGCTGATGATAGCGAATTACGTTGCGATAATCTGGCAATTCACGATGACCACGTTGTCATCAACAATCGAAGGGTAGGAAAGTTGCACATGCGCGCCGATGGAGCAAGCAAACCGAGCTTGGTAACAACGCAGTTGTGATGGTAACTCTCATAGTGTCAGCTCTATCACCAGGATATAATTCATCGTCGAGTGCAGCTCGATGGCTGCAATTTGGCAAGAAATCGTGGCTGAAGACAGAAAGGCAGGAAAATCGCAGATAAGTCACAGCGAAGATTTGGACGTTACGCCTGACGATGTCTGATAAATTACCGAAAATTCCACAATTGACAATTGGCAAATTCTCTGTCGATCGTTGGAACCAGACAGACCCAAGAAGATAGAAACTTTGAACTGAGAAAATTGTACGATAAGAAACTACCGTAATTAACGCTCTTTTTATTGGAAACTTGATATTGGAATTAGGAAATTAGCATAGTCAATAAACGCAAGAAGACGAAAAGTAGGCGCGTCTGTCTCTTTTCTCGACCAATGCTTCGTTTAAAATTTCAGAGTATTTTATTTGAGTAAATACAGAGAAAGATTCTGAAAGATATGAATATCCGGAAGTTTGACAGTAGCTGTAGCTATTGACAGTATCTCGGAGGACACTGGAAGAAAGATGACAAGCAACATAGAGGCTTTCAACGAACAGTTTAAAAGGTGTTAACAAGTTTCTTCGATAAATTCTTCGCTCAAAATTTCTTTATTATGTCCGGAGGCTTAGGTTGAAAATTAGAACGCGTTTCGACGTTGTCTCGGTAAATACGTAAAAGCAGAAAGCTGACAAGAACGTATTCCTAAATATTTAACGTGACATTATGGCGCCATGATTTCTGCTCTACATTCCGCAACTAGGCCAAAACACAAGAGCCACGAATTCTCCGCGGCTATGAACGTCCGATCTAACAATCAATAACGAACGACAGCCATAAGCCACGATGATGATAATCGTAACGATTACATGAAATGAATGAAACATCTTGCAGCGATTGGAACAGAAATACAACGTCTGTTAAATTGCGGATGCTGCGTAGAAGCTTTCGAAGAGAATACACTTTCGCCAACTTTTATAAAAATAAAGCTTCACAAGCCTGAACAAAGTTTAAACTGTTAGAAACTTGCTCCATAACGAGACACGCGTTAAATCGTTCGTTTAACATAGAAAGAAGAGAGTGACGCGTATCAATGACCAGGTAATAAACCGCTAATCAAATAAGGAAATCGTAGCCTGTGTTCATGGAAGCCGAGAGTTCTGAAGTTTCGTCGCCAGAGCTATGAACTTGACATCCATAAGAGCGACCTTCCACCCAACCACGTAACGCCGTATCGATTGCTCGTCAGCAGAACGCTGACGTAAACTCCTAACTGCAATAGTTTAATTGAATCTGGAAGGTTGAAGTATCGATGACGAGCTATCAAATGGCTAATTAAACAGCGAACTCGCGGCTACTGCATCGAATCTGCGGCTTGCGAGTTTCGCTTCGCGGATCCTGTGAACTTGAGGATCGCAAGGTCGGCCCTGAAGCCACGGCCACGTGATATCGTATCGGATTGACGCAAGCTTGTAACTTCAAGTTGAATCGCTTCTCGTGTCAGAGAGGTGCGAACAATGGGTCATAAAATAGAAAGCTGGCACTTTGAATATAACTTCTCGAAGGTGAATGATAAATGGAAGGCGTTAAAACGAGTAAGGTGAGGACCATGTAAGGTGTAAATATCGTGTGTATCTCTGGCGAAGAGCACGTGACAAAGACGCGAAGAAGAAGGTTAATGTTTATTCGTGGAAGCGATGAGGAATAGCCATGAAAGATGAAGCGCAAGGAAAGAAAGAAGCAAAGCAGAAATACGTCGATTCGATCGAAACAACTGCAACCCCCCCGAGTCTCCATGGACATGGAAACATCCTGGGCAGCTCAAGCGATCAAGTCCAATCTGAATAACATGGTACTGTCTCTGGCGATATTGTTCTACAAACGTTACTCTTTTATTATGAGTGCTCCTTTTCTTCCTGACAATGTCCAATGATATGGTACATATACCTGGTGACGAAATTATTTTCTAGCATTGTTTATTTCAATCAATATATATTTTTTAATGAAAAACTTCATATACAGGGCGGGGCATATTAATGTAATAACTTTGTGTGTTGTTAACAGTAGAACTACCGATAGTTAACACGAAGCTATCTCTATCACAACCAGTGAAAATCACTGGTCTTTGAAAAATACGTAATAATAGAATATTTTTATATTTATTGATTTATTACTTTTTTATGGAAGCAATTCCATGTTATGTAGTACATTTTTGGTATTATTAATCCAGCTGGGACCATGATCCCTAAACGAGGGTTGGCACATTTATAAAATTGTAGAATCAGTGGACAGAATCATTTTGACTGGTGTGGTATTTCTAGTGTCAGCATCTAGCGATCCAGCGATCAATCTGGAATTTTCCTGATAACTGATATCGTCATATTGAATGATACGCGGTAAAAATTTGGAAAACGTGTGGCAAGTTGTACGAAACGAGGAAACTGGTTAATTGGGCTTCGATAAACAGAGTGCAGGACTCCTGTACACTTCGACAAGTGCCAGTCANTTTTCACTGCTATTGGTACAAGTAGCCTTGATACAAAATTATTTCCAATTTGAATGCATAAAAAACGGAATAAAATTCATTATATTATTCCTTTAGTTATCATTGCAAAAGTCATTACATCATTGCGGAAAAAAGATATAACATGAAGTAGGAATTTTAAAATAAAATTGTAAATTCAGTCAATTTGACTGGTGTGGTAGTTCTAGTGTTAATGATCGTATGAAGAAGCTTGAAAGGATAAAGTTGGACGAAACTTTGTCTAAAAGTCACTCATTTTCAATGAGGCTTCACGATCGTCGTTAGCTTCTCGATAGAAAAATATATTTTTCCATAGGTTGGCTGTACAAAAGGACTGGTTCATTTATATCGAGAAACTATTAATTCAGCAAATATTTCAACTTTAATTTAATATGTGCGAGACGCGAAGTATTCTTGCGTCTACATTGTCTTCGTCTTTTGCAATTATAGTTAAATCAGGTTGTTGCGGGTTCGTTAAATCGCCGCATATCACACTGTCGTTTCTTTAAACGAGGCTTTTGATCACAAGTAGCTTCTTCGAAATGTTACATCGCATATTATCGTGTTATATTGGCTTGGCAAGTAAGTGATTGCGGATTTTGTCGAAACGCGCAATCACTTAGTTGTCAACCTAATATTTCAGTCTGTTCGTTTAACACACAACTTATCGAATCAGCTCTAAGCATTTCTACGTTTCTTGCGCGTTTAGAAAGATTTTGGCGCGTTTCTGATGATGATTGATTCGGTGGCAATCACTTAGTTGTCAACCCAATATGTTCAAAGCGATGTTCACACGATTCAACGCATCTTTTCAACGGCTAATCGGTTCCGCAATCTGCAAGTATAGTGAGTCGTGAAATTCAGGAATCCTTGCGACACATTTATGGCAGTTTCGCTTGCAGTAATTTGCGTAAGAAAAGTCACCGTCCAAATGGACCAAAGCAGACGCGTTTCGTTTCTTCTTTCATCATCTCGAAGCTACCCAAACCTGTGTAGAAATTCGCACTCGAATATTCCCATCGTTCGTGATTACTCGTAACAGCGTAATCACGCAATGGCATAAAATAACATAACAATATAATAATAAAATCAGATTCGAATGAATTTTCCAAGTTGAGAAAAAAGGAAGATAATCGTTCTAAGCTTCAAAGAGAATGATCCATATAGGTGTGAACAGACTGGGATGCGAAAGGAATCATCGGTTCATTTCGATCACTCGCTGTTCACACTTGAACCAGGCGTGCAAGATCGCAGTATCGCGCCTCTGACACACATGACCATTTATAGAGAAGAAGGCACGCGTTCTCTGACGTTCCTTTTGCTCGCCAGGACGTCGTGTTGCAGTGTCGTTGGTGTGTCATTGATGCGACGACGTAGCCAGTTTCTCCATCTCCATCGCCTGATATTCGCCGCACATGCTCGTTGCTGGTCGATGTTTTCGAAACAACGAGACACGATTCTCCATTTGCCTTTTTCGTTGCGCTCGCTAGAAAAAACGCAAAGGCCAGCTCGACTGTCTTGTTGCTGATTTACGAATTCGCTGTGGAACGTTCGCTGGAAATTTCTAATCTTTTCGTTCGACCGTTCTTCTTGGATGAATAGTAACAAGTTAATGGGAAGATGATTATTTTTATAGAATGTAAAATGAGAGCAACATCGAATGTGATTATTGGTGATTACTATTATCAAGTTCGATTGCTAATTTTATAGCGTAGTGGTTAATCTAATTTTCTCAGATTACATGGTCAAGTTAAGTAAGTCTGATTATTATACGTGATGCAAGGTCTGAAACTTTCCTTGCGCGGTGTAATATCTTGAAAGCTCGAGAAAGTTTACGTTTGCGTGTCTATGAAGAAAATTTCTGAGAAAATAATTGTATCGACGAATTGAAGGATTTTTCTATTTTCTGATCCGCACAACATCTCATCTCGTTTAATCGAAACTGATATAAACTGTTACTGTAGCAACGAAAAGTGAACTTTCATCAGAACCAAAGAGAAGATTCTTTAGGCTGATTTGCTGCCTCAGCTTCCTTATACAGGGTGAACCAGGAGTCGTGATCGGTGGAGAAAAAAAATTTACCGAATGTCCAGCTGCACGAATTGTAAAGTTCAAATTCGCCTTGGAATACTCTAGCAGATAGGTGTTTCATTAAAAAATTATTGGTTTATTTGCAAAAAGTTCAAGCTGATGTCGAAAAATGATGAGAAAAAGAGAGTTGAAACTCTATTGAAACCACGCTGTACTTGATAAAACGATTTTCGATCGAACTATGAAAAACACAGTAATCTCTGATATTGGTTCACCCTGTATGTCTTAGCGTCTACTCATTTGACGTCACTCTGGCCACTGATGTCATTTTGGCCACTTCTTCTTAGTCTTCTAGGACCCTGTTTCTCCAGAACCGGTAGAACCAAGAAGATTGCTACGAAGATCCAGTTTGATGTAGTGGCTGTTGCTTCTTTCTCGTATTGTCCGTCTGATGAATTGCATGTCAGAGTCATCGTGCAGCGTTTTGTTTGATACATAGCACGGTGCATCCGTCATCCTGCGAAGTATTTTGGCTTGAGATCTTCGTACGATGACAGTATTGGATTTACAGACACGACCCTGTAGCTCGATGCCATAAATCCATATCGGCCTTGTTATCTTTTCTATAAATAAGTGTCTTATTCCTCGCTGATAATCCTCGCTTTCTGACAAGTTGTCAATACATATTTTCGCATATTCCATCTATTTGCTCTTTTTACATCATTAATTGTTTCTTTCAGTTGACTTTATTGCGCGCAACATATTTCGAAGACCTATTGTGGTTGGCAACTAAGTAATTGCGGATTTTGTCATTAGGTGGCATTGACAAAAACCGCAATCATTTAGTTGCCAATCCAATAAATGTCGTACTGTTGACAGCTCCGGTATTTTTATGCAGTTTTTACGCGTTTCATAAGGTTTAGGATGGCGTTGCTCTTTCCTGAAAACGAAACTTACACGGGTTGACTTAGTCTCGTTGATATTAGCTTTCCATTTGAGAAGTTACTTTTGGAGCAAATTCAGATGATCTTGAAGGTAGGAGAATGCACTTTTAGGATCTTCGTGGCTTGCAAATATCGCTGCATCACTCGCGAACGTTCCTATTTTGGTGTTCGCTGTGGTTGATTAGTCGAATATATATAACAAACGTAGAACTGAAAAGAAATATACTACGATACACATAGGAACAAATTTATACACTGTATATCTTGTGCGCAGAATCAGCATTTGAATCGATTAGTAAATTGTTGGCCAATGTCCATATTGCCCATCAAAATCCAATGGCCGTCCATTGTCCATCACGAACAATCACTTGGGCGATCGTAGACGAGCAGACGAGAATGAAATATGTAAATTAACTGGTTAGCCGGTTTTGACGAGTATACTCGTCACGAAGAACTGGCAATACTTTGTGTTCTGACGAGTATACTCGTCACGAAGAACTGGCAATACTTTGTGTTCTGACGAGTATACTCATTACGGAGAACTGGCAATACTTCGTGTTCTGACGAGCATACTCGTTACGGAGAACTGGCAATACTTTGTGTTCTGACGAGCATACTCGTTACGGAGAACTGGCAATACTTTGTGTTCTGACGAGTATACTCGTTACGGAGAACTGGCAATACTTTGTGTTGTGACGAGTATACTCGTCACGCGTAAAATGTAGTTACAATTTGCTGTTTTAATTGCAATTTAGCAATTGTAGTAAACTGTAATAATAAAATTGAAAAATAAATCAAAAATTTATTCTGCATTATAACAGCCACACATACTCTTTTGACGAGTATACTCGTCATCGGTTACTTTTTGCGACACAATTTAGGAACACGCTTTTCAAAGAGGTCGCAATAGTTAACTGGTTGATAGAACTAAAGAACATAGTAATCTTTTCAGTCAAGTACCATCGAACAATCGATGGAAAATAAAATATTTAAATTAAAAACCTTGCAACGCAACCTCCATTCGACCAACGCGTCTTCTGCTTTCTTCGATGAACGTTTTGGATAAAGAAATTTCCAACGAAGACAAGAAAGGCAATGTTGTAACGATTTCCACGTACAAATGCAACAACATTTGAATCGAATCGCATATTCAACATTTATCCAATCGGACAGAGAGTCCTCGAAAGCGTTACAATTCTGAAAACTTCTCAACTAAAGTAATGTGAGCTCGCTAGGTTTTTATTTTTTATAATACGAGTTTAACAATTGAGTAATACCCTATAATAATTATAATAATAATAACAATGCGCTATTATACCATACGGCGATTATACAAGTTTCCCTGTATATGTCGTTCAAATACTTCACGGTACCTGATTTTAACAAACTTATTTTCTTCTTCTTAGTATTTATTTTTAAATAAAACTATCTTTTTCAACTTTTTCAATTTACACACCTCAGTGTTTATTTTTCCCACTGCAAGTTGTCATCGGACAACGTACATTGAGCCCCACCGTGCGATAAGAAGGTATCTCGAGACTTCACCTGGGCCAACCAGACAATTATCCGCAAGGAAGAATCGATTTCTTGAAATTACACGGTGTTATCGTGGTAAAACGAGCGTGTTTTCCAACTTTCAGCTCTGTAGCTGTCCTAGGCAAGTAACTGAATCTTCGTTTTAAAAAAAATTCCACCCGGACAGACAGGCCAAAAAGTAAGCTGAATGAAAATCGTTGGAAAGAAATTTCCTTATAATATACAGCACGTTACAGTCTTATCTAGCTTTTCTACATTTACTTTCTTTACATTTGCCTCACTGATTCAGCCACGATACGATTGCGCGGTTTCTCGCCAGCCATTCCACGCTGACCTCCTTTCCTCCGCTGCTACTTGTTTCTTTAATGTACCTGCGATCCTTCCCCTTGGCCCACCTGTCCCTTTCTTCCTTTCTTTTCCTCCTTTTATTCTCTCTCTTTCTCTCTCTTCCTCTCCGTCTCGTCCGTTTCGACGGACTGGTACACGGCAATCCAGAGTCTTATTTAAGGGCAAGGTGAACGTACTGCTGTTGCGAGGTCAGGTTTTCAGTGCCACCTACGCAGAAGCCGTTGCATCGAGTTGTTATTTTGGAAAATAAAAGCTGCCTCACGCTCCTTTCCATTTTCGTCCGTTTTGTTTTGCGTTTGGTAAAAGGCGTTTTTGCTTCGAATATACCGCAGGTGGCAAAGTCAGGAATAGAACGTGCCACCGACAGACTGACTGAGAAAGTTGAAATATTTTTAGAAGTAATCGATTAATTGCTGCTGTTGCAAAGGCATTTTACACTTTGAAGGAAACGTTTAAGAACAATCTGAGGAAACGTTTGTTTGAACAGTTTACGACGTATCTCGTAGCCATGAAATTGTTTCACAGTTGTTGTTGAACGTTATTTATACATTTTCTTTGTTCGAAAATTTCCTTTGTATTTCGAAAAGATCTCCAGTTGGTCTGGGAAACATATTTTTGTTAGAAACACCAACTGTGGTTAACACTTTACCGACCGATAGCCGATTAATCGGTTCCTTGTCACCGACACTTACCGACCAATAGCCTATTAATCAGCTTTTTGTCGCCGATTTTTACCGACCGATAGCCCATTAATCGGTTTTTTGTCGCCAACAATCTTTTTCGTTATTTGAACAGTAATTTGTTATTTAGTAATAAGGTACCTTGCTCAGTTGCGTCAGTTGCGTTGCTTTGTAAGCTGCCACAGTTTTATACCAATTTGAAAAACGTACCGTTCGCGATGAAGGAAAAAAATGGTATTGGAGACAAAACCGAAACAGAGCCAGCGCCAGGAAGAATCTGCGCCTGAGGATGTGCGTATGCTGTTGAACCGCTAGGGGTCAGTAAAGTGTTAAAAAATACTCGACACAGTCTCGATCATTCGATTCGACAGTTTTCAGTTTTCTTTATCGTTGTTTCTGTCTTATTGTACGTGTACTTGGTGAGTGGCTGTCATAGTGATATTTATAGCGTTATTAAACGTTTTTTATACTTATTTTGTAAAACGTAGCTTACTCTCGGAAGAAGTTTTAATTTGAACTTTCAATTAATCCGAAAATATACTTGCGTGAAATACGTGAATCGCGTGAAGCGTACTTGACACACTTTGGTCTTCGTCGTTATTCCCTTGCTATTGTACGCGTACTTCGTAAATCGCTGTGAAAATTCTCTTTCACGAATAGGTGGCTGAATATTCGCGTGTTCGCTACTCCAATCGATTGGTTAACATTACGTGGCTACACTGTTAACGACTTGTAAATGGTTGGCAATTATAGCGTGAGACACAGCAACCTAGAAAGGAAGTGACATGTGAAGAATGTGCAATTAAGAAAACACATTAATTCCACGTATTAATCGCGATATAGAAACGAATAATCTTCCTAGAGCCTCTGACAACTTGAACGCCTAACGGAACGACGTATTCGTATTAATTTCCAAAAGTCAAACAAAGCAGCTCGATCTAAATGCTCGTTGAGGTTAGCAACTAAGTGATTGCAGATTTTGCCACTAGGTGGTATTACAAAATCCGCAATCACTTAGTTGCCAAGCCAATACAATCTCTTTTTCTGCTTATCGTTCGTTTGCAAGCAGCAAGTGTAACCTTAACATCGCCGCGATTACAATAATCGATTTAAGTGGCAGCAGGAAAGCAAACAAGCGCCGAAGCTGTTTTTCCATCGTCGTTCGATCACGTTGATGGAAAAATCACGTCTAATCGACGAAACGCCAGCAACGATGTGACACGGTTGCGTAATAAAAAAGGGAAAAATATTTCAGGCAAGCGATCGAATCATCGACGCTAATCGACGTCCAATCAACGTCTCGTTATCATTACGAATTACGCGTTCACGGGTGGCCGAGCCAGGAATTTGCACGTGTACAAAGCAAGAGACGATGGACGCGGCGCGGGCGACCAGGCTCATTAGGAATAAATCAATTAGCAGGCCGCCTGATTGCCGGCTCAACGATTCGACGGCTATCCAATTAACAGTTTCCTCTTGATTATCAAACAATACTCGATCTTTCGACGAAGACGAATCCTGGCCGGTTGATCACACAAGCGACAGGCGCCAACATCAGCTGAACGTTCACGAATACGATTATTCACCACGACTGTAATTAAGTGGCTGGTGGGAGTTGCGTCGACAGGTCTTTCACCTTTGCAAAACGTACGGCGTACGGTGGGGAAATTTCAAGCTGCGGAAGCTTTTTCATCGTTCGTTCGAAATGAAATCGATTTTTTTTAAGCTGACAAAATTTGTTTAATTATATTTGGTAAAAAGTTTCTTTCGTTTCGTACGGAAATAATAAACATTTTTTGTTTTATTCGTTGTTTTGTTATTACAAATCTGTTACTACAGATAAAATAATGCAAAAGAAGAATTATTGTGCATTCATCATTTGCTTATATTAGGTTGGCAACTAAGTAATTGCGCATTTTGCCATTAGGTGGTATTGACAAAATCCGCAATCACTTAGTTGCCAACCCAATAAAATGAAAGAAACTTTTGAGGCGATATAAAATATTTGAAAAGCTGGTAAAATCTGTGATCAATATTTTATAAAAGTACAGTCACGGTAGAAAATATGTGTAATTGTTAAGAAAAAGCGTTCCCCGTTTCGTCGGTTTAGCTTTAGCGAGAAAATGTTTACGTCGTTGGTCTTTTACGTGCTTGAAATATCTTTTATTGCAAAAATACATACATAGAGCGGATGACGAAGCTGTGCAAGAAGAATCATATACGAATTTCCTGATTCGTCATATGCAGGTGCACTGCTCGTAATACCATCTGACGCACGCGGTGCGTCTACCCGCGTTTCTGTCCTCACGTCGCTCGGAAATTGATTGTAATATATTGACTGACGATTGATTGTATATAAAACGAGCCACGTATTGATCTCCTTCGTTTTTACTCGATCACTTTGTTTCGAATTTCTTTCTGAATGACGCGTTTCTAATATAATTTCCAGTTGTGATCGATAAGCGATAGAACGAGATGGTCACTTTGGAATATAAAAATAGAAGCGGTATACTACACGTGGGCGAAAACAAAGGCTACAATTACGTACTTTCGATGTGGAAATACAATTTCGATTATAAACGCTGTTCCTTAACCAATTAGCTGGCCCGATCTCATTGAAAATTTTGAAAAGCGCGAACCTGATATGTGTGGCAGAAAGTAAGCCGTGACGAGTATACTCGTCAAGCACAGAATATGTGTGGCTGTTATGATATAGAATGAAGTTGTCATGATATAACTGTTTTATTTTTTAATTTCACTACTGCAATTTGCTGCAATTACTAAATTGCAATCTAAACAGCGAATTGTAACGACCTTTTACGTGTGACGAGTATACTCGTCAAGCACCACAGTGTGTGGCAAAAAGTAAGCGATGACGAGTATACTCGTCAAGCACGACAGTGTGTGGCAAAAAGTAAGCGATGACGAGTATACTCGTCAAGCACGACAGTGTATGGCAAAAAGTAAGCGATGACGAGTATACTCGTCAAGCACAGAATATGTGTGGCTGTTATGATATAGAATGAAGTTGTCATGATATAACTGTTTTATTTTTTAATTTCACTACTGCAATTTGCTGCAATTACTAAATTGCAATCTAAACAGCGAATTGTAACGACCTTTTACGCGTGACGAGTATACTCGTCAAGCACCACAGTGTGTGGCAAGAAATAAGCGATAACGAGCATACTCGTCAAGCACCACAGCATGTGACAAAAAAGTAAGCGATGACGAATATATTCGTCAAGCACCACAGCATGTGACAAAAAGTAAGCGATGACGAGTATACTCGTCAAGCACGACAATGTGTGTGGCTGTTATGATACAGAATGAAGTTGTCATGATATAACTGTTTTAATATTTAATTTCACTACTGCAATTTGCTGCAATTACTAAATTGCAATCTAAACAGCGAATTGTAACGACCTTTTACGCGTGACGAGTATACTCGTCAAGCACCACAGTGTGTGGCAAGAAATAAGCGATAACGAGCATACTCGTCAAGCACCACAGCATGTGACAAAAAGTAAGCGATGACGAATATATTCGTCAAGCACCACAGCATGTGACAAAAAGTAAGCGATGACGAGTATACTCGTCAAGCACGACAATATGTGTGGCTGTTATGATATAGAATGAAGTTGTCATGATATAACTGTTTTATTTTTTAATTTCACTACTGCAATTTGCTGCAATTACTAAATTGCAATCTAAACAGCGAATTGTAACGACCTCTTACGCGTGACGAGTATATTCGTCAAGCAGCACAGCATGTGGCAAAAAGTAAGCGATAACGAGTATACTCGTCAAGCACCACAATATGTGTGGCTGTTGTAATTGGAGTTGTTGTAATTGTACTGAAACGACTGTTTTATTTTCTTCACCATTTTTCTCGTCATAACGCAAAATATTTCCACTTCTTCGTAACGAGTATATTCGTCAAAAGCAGCTAACTACTTAATCTCAAGTCCATTAATCGATCGCTCGAGTAATAATGAGTCGTCTAACGCTTGATGCCTGGTCTTTAGGCTCTCGCTTGGAATTAAGGGAAGAATTCCCTTCGGCTTCAGCGAGGTAACGAGTTTACTAACCCCTTGGCATGTAGGTTAAAAGGAATCGATGAGATTGCACGGCGTGCGAGCGCCGCGTATGCATCGCTCGCACTGTAGCCTGTGCAGCTATCGCTGTAAGAGCCGCGGTTAACCAGAAGTCGCGAGCTGGCCGGCGTTAACTTCGCTCGCGTATCACAGCTTCGGCTTAATTGTTTCCACAAGGGAGATCAACTACGAAACGATCGCGGATCGATCGAACCAGTGGAAACCAGTCGCGTTGATCGCTTCGTTGCTTCGTCGATTGCGCGATTTTAAGAGATCGCGCGATATAAAGAAGGAATTTTGAAGGGAAAAGATTGCCGCGCGTTTAAGAATCTCTTCCGGGTAAAGACGCGATAAAGTTACGAGGTGGAATCGAGGCTATTGCAGGAGAAGTTGAATTGGAAAAAATTCAAGTGCAAACAAGTTTTTGGACGAACGTTTCACTCGATTACGCGATCATTGACAAAGTGACAATTGTTGATCACTGCAGCTTGTTCACTACGCGGAAAACTTGTGACGTTTGAAGAGTTGCTACTGTGGAAGGTTGATTCATCTGCAATATTTCAGATTGTGCTTCTTTACTGGGCTATCCCATGTTGGCTGGCCATTTTATCGTTGCAAGAGAACACGTCTGCGTAATTTGTTTCCTTAAAGTGTTCGTGTAGATTCTGAAAAACAAATGTAATCGTTGGGTCGTTATAGGATCCATTCGCAAAATTCGAGTTAAAGATCGTAGTGTTAAAAAAGCATTTAAGAAGTACAAGAAATACCCAGACTCATAGCAAAGTATATGAAAAGTATAGAAAACCCGTCTTCAAGCCTATTATCAATTTCAACAGGTTAAAAATTACAGACTTCAGATGTTCCTCGAGTCTCTTGTACTGGACCACATATCTAACGATCCTAACCTAACCTAAACCTAACCTAAACGATCTTACACATAAGTCTAATCCCTGTGCTGTCTAACAAGTAAGAAAATTAAACAAAAGCAAGGAGCAACAATTTCCCAAACGGAGAGCATTCTGCTTCAAAGATCCCTCAAACGACAAATTTTAGAAAATTTGTCACGCTCGTGCACACGTTCACGTCACGAAATTGATGAGCTTCGCTAAAATCTATGAACAAATCTAAATTTATAAGACCAACAAATTTGTCATCGATTGACTTTTAAAACTAAAGACGAGGCTAAAAATCGTAGAAGTCTGTCGTCATCGAGAAACATTGCCCGGCGAGATATGATAAAGCTAAGAGAAAATTACATGCGGTTGTCGCAGGCTCGCTTTCAGCAGAAGCAACTGCAGGAGAAGGAGCAGAAGTTGCTGCAGCTTTACGACCAACAACAGCAACGAGCTTATCAAGTGGTGCAACGAGGCAGCGCCGGCTCCAACAGCTCGAATCATGCTACCTCCATCAGCCAGCACACCGTCACAAAGACCTCGAGCAGCAGCCATACAACCTCGACCTCGCAAGGTGGAAAGGTGAGCGAATCCTCGCGTGGAAACGCGCGGCGCGTTGTCGTAACGCGGTTTCACGCTACGCTTTCTTGAATGGGCTAATGGCCGCTGTTTCGTGGCTGGGAATCACGACGAATCGCCTTTCAGCTTTTCGTTTCGTTCCTTCTCTTTTTTTCTTTTTTCTTTTTTCTTTTTCTCTCACGAAACACGCCTTCGTTCATTAACCTGTTAACTGCGGAGTTTAATTTCAAAAATCCCGTGCGTAGTGAAAAGTAAACAACGACGAGTATATACGTCGAACGCAGTATAAATGCTCCTATGGTAAATTTCGCGAAGAAAATAAAGCAAAAGGAGGGAGGAGTAGATTTTTATTCGATATAAAATTAACGATTCATCGTTGAAAAGGTATTGTTATTAAAAAATTAAAAATTGCCAAAAATAATAAAATAAAGTGGATCGACTCGATTTATAAAAAGCAGTACATTATACGGAGCATGACCTACATTTTGCTAAAATTTTGTATTTTTATGCCAAAGGCTAATTTTTTATTTCACGCGACGAGTATATACGTCAACCGCGTCGAAATAAAGTTTCATAGGAATATGTGGAATACAATTATTTTATTATTAACTGGTTAACAGCAAAACTACTCGCGCTTAAAATAGAATAGAAAGGATAAAGTGATCGAATGAAGGATATGCGAATAAATGGGTCATCTCATATCGCGGTAGAATCTGAAAGAACGTGGCTCTTCGTGCAAAAAAAATTTTCTTTTATTATTTAATTTGTACTTTACAATTTTTCCAGCTGGATATTCGGTAAATCTTCGTGTAAAAATACGCGAAAAGTGAAAAACTTTCGTGCAGAGGAAAATATTTCTACGTATATACAGGGTGTCTCCGAAATCGTGGTACGAACGATCGCATGATAATTGTATTGATGGAGAAATAAGTGGAAAAAAGGAGAGCGACATTTTTCGTTCGAGGCTTCGTTTTTTAGAAAAAGTGAGTTTACAAACTCGTGAGCTATCGTCGTATCAAGTTTCGAATTATGAAACTTCCGCTTCTAGCTGGTGACACGATTCGCTTCCTGTTATTGTCGTTGCCTTATCTCCGCGATATCGATTATTACTTTCCCTCGTTCTGTATTTAATTTGAACATCGTTTCATGAACAAGGACAAGATTAGTATTTTGTTGGAATCACTTCATTAATCAGAAGACAGATCGTCACGTTGTTCGTGTTTCAATGGTACAGACACGAGCAGCAACAGAAGTTTCGTAATTGGAAACTCGCAGTTAACGCACCTGAGGTACCCGATAGCTTCTCAAACTCATTTTTTTTCCAAAACGAAACCTTCGGTGGCAAAATGTTATTCTTCCCTCTTTTATTTATTTTTGTCTGTAAATATGAATGTCGCGAATTTAAATGTGAAAACTTCGAACGCGTATAGGGGGCCGATAAATTATCAACATTCATCGTTGTTTCTTTGGTCGATCTAATTTTACGCAAGTTCTTACATTATTTGATCAATCAATTTTTCCATTTTTGTTGATATCAGAATTCGGTCATTTCACAAAGCCTGAGATTAAAATTAGTGCTAAGCACGTCGTTATCGTATATTATCATCGTACTACAACATAATTTGATATTGAGTTTTCATCTCATAGCGGATTACAGATCCCTTCGTGATCTTCCCTCAACTGTTGCCTCGGCAGTTTATCTGATTTTTCCAGGCCCGTTGCCATTTTTGGATAAATTGTAAAGTACGAATTAAAAAATAAGAAAAATTTTATCCAATTAACCGACTCTCACGCTGGCTTGTCCAATCAGTTCTTTCTTATTACTATTAGGTTGGCAACTAAGTGATTGCGGATTTTGTCAATACCACGTAATGACAAAGTCCGCAATCACTTAGTTGCCAACCCAATAATTAGTTATCTTTTATTGGCGCTTGTTCGAGATCGGAGAGCGATTTGGCAAGGGAATTTGTTTACGCACATTTGGTAAGCTGGAAAAATTGACCGAATGTCCAGCTGGACAAATTGTAAAGTACAAATTAGCACTTTACCGACCGATAGCCAAATCGGCTTTTTGTCGCCGACACTTATCGACCGATAATCTATTAATCGACTTTTTTTTACCGACAATCTTTCTCATTATTCGAGCAGTAATTTGTTATTTAGTACTAAGGTATCTTGCTCAGTTGCGTCAGTTGCGTTGTTTTGTAAGCTGTCACATTTTTATATCAATTTGTAAAACTTATCGTTCACGATGAACGAAAAGAATGGTATTGGAAAGTCCAAACCGAAACAGAGCCGGCGCCAGAGAGAATTTGTACCTGAACTGCTAATCGGACGTGCATATGCTGTTGAATCACTAGCGGTCGGTAAAGTGTTAAATAATAAAAAAAAAATGTTGTGCGTATCCTTGGCCGCCAGAGGTCCTTCACAGATTTCCTCGATCTCGTTACATTTCGGAGAAAGTCGCGACAAAAGAAACGAAAACATTTTCATCTTCTCATTTGTTTATTTGCGTTATGGCACGTTTCCGCATCAAATATCAGCGGAACAATGTCTGGCTGCAATTAAAGCGGTCGTTGTTAAGTGCAATGCTCGCATCGCTGCGTGAGGTCAATATTTTGAACAATCTTCATTAAATAGACGATAACGCAAATAAACAAACGTAGAAACGAGAACTGTTTTGCTCTCACTGTGATTTTCTCCAAGAGCAAATCCCTATGGGACATTTCTTCCTAACCAGTTAACTTCGTTCGACGTGTATACTCGTCGTGTAAAATAAAATAGTAGCATTTGCTATAAGAATTGGAGACTTTAGTAAAAAGTAATACATTTAGTGAGTTTCCTTTATATTTCTATTATATATTTTATACAAGAAGTTTGATTATTTGATTAATCTCTTTGGTGTATCGATTATGTATTGTTTTTTTACAGATCAGGTTGTTGATTATTTTCTAATTGTTCGTGTGATTTAACTTATTACTTTTTGCCAATTTGTAACTTTTTAATAACAATATCTTTCTCAACGATGAATCATTCATTTTTCGTCAAATAAAAATGTAACATTTATTGTAGGAGCACCTGGCCTGCGTTTGACGTATATACTCGTCGTTGCTTGACTTTAATTACGCGCCCCGTCAGGGACTTTTAAAACTAAGTTCTGCAGTTCCCTGCTTAATTTATCCATCCCCTACGAGCTCACGAAGTTTTGATATTTATGTTAGGTACACCCTGTATATAACACTGATATTCGCATATAACATGCGGTGTGTTGCATAAAATATTTGTGAAGAATTCGAAGCAAGGTGGATAGTTGCGTTTATTATTGAAGAAAGGTAAGAAGATTAAGGGTTTGGCGAGCCTTGACCGCAATCTTGAGAATTTGTAAGCGAGCGTTGTGGAGAGTGGAACCAGTTTGTCGGGAAGTGAAATTATGTCAACAAGTAAAGGTAAACCTTCGAGTAACATTGAACGAACTTGTTCTGAAAATTTGTTACAGTCGCGAGGATCAAAAAATAGGAGAAACGATCTTTCCTCGTCATTCTTTCCCCTTTTCTTCTTTTTTTTTTTTTTTTATTGTTGATCGTCACATCTCCTGGTAAGCTGTTGCTGACTACGAATACATGTATTCTATAAACATACTAAATACTTTTATACTATTTAAATTATACTATTTACATACTATATTTGGTACATTCATCTTGGTCAGTGTTGCTAATTAGCAATTAGTTAGTTGGCAAATTAGTATAGTTTGTATCTTCTATCTTCTATCTTATCCATCGTTCTTCCAACCAGTTAGCCGTTCTTCGCGAGTATACTCGTCATGAAGAAACATTTTGTGTTACGACGAGCCCGTCACTAATCAAATTCAAAAATAAAACAATTATTTCGTTGCAGCTTAATTCCATGTAATAACACACACTTTGTGCTTGACGAGTATACTCGTCGCCGCTTACTTCTTGCATTGTATTCTGTTACTTCAAAATGATTGCATACTTCTGTCATATACAAACACTNTGCAACGCTATCTTATCCATCGTTGCTTTCTACCAGTTAGCCGTTCTTCGCGAGTATACTCGTCATGAAGAAACATTTTGTGTTACGACGAGCCCGTCACTAATCAAATTCAAAAATAAAACAATCATTTCGTTGCAGCTTAATTCCATGTTATAACACACACTCTGTGCTTGACGAGTATACTCGTCGCCGCTTACTTTTCGCATTGTATTCTCTTACTTCAAAATGATTGCATATAAAAACACTTGCAACGCTATCTTATCCAACATATCGGTGCAGCTTAATTCCTTATTAGAACAGTCACGCGTACTCTGTGTCTGACGAGTATACTCGTCACCTCTTACTTTTTACCACACGGTTCAGGTACATTGCTTTGCAAAGTTTCCAATGTGATCGCAGCAGCTAACTGGCTAACAAGCAGCGACGAGATTAATCGTAAAAATAACATCTGTTCGCGAAGGTGAGGCAGATGTTCGACGAAAGACGGCAGACGACGGTGAAGGGCATCGACAGAAGCTACCCTCTGGAGCCGTTGGAGAACAAGTCGCGGAAACAGACAAACGGAAACGGCGTGCAGAAGAATGGAAATTTGACGGTGAACCGACAGTCGGTGACTGTGAAGCGAGTAGCTAGGGCTGACGTGAACAGCAATTTGAACGGTGGCAAACCGATCGTTTCGTATCACGAGGAAATCAGTCGAGAATCGTTCGGTCGCCAGCACCAAGAGGATGACGAGTTTGGAAACGAGAACCACGTCGCGCAATATGCGAATGGAAACCATCGAGACGAGGTAACGCGCCATTTTCCAAACGTGGCAATTTTCCCTATTGAAATAGCATTTCTTAACATATTTGCTTCGTATGTGTACGTAGCCTTACACACATACACACACACAAGTGATACATACCAATTGCCACGTATTTTTATTTATCATACGCGAAGCAGCAAGTATCGACTTACCTCGTGCATATGGTGGAAAATCTCGGACACGAGGTGCAAGTTAAAGGATGAAATTTGGAAAAATAGTATCTCATAGTATTCGTAGAACTTTCCTTGGTTTCTTGTAATAAACAGTAAACGCAAAGACGTAACTGAAAAGTTTATAGGGCGAGCGTTTAAAGATGCATTCTTGAAACTTAAAGCACAAGGATAAATACAATTTGTTTGGCTTAGGATTAGATCTGTTAATTGTAATGTGTAATTGAGATAAAATATTCCAGAGCTACGCTATCATCTCCACTCGACGTATTTAAATACACGTTCTTTTGCTATTTGGCAATCTTAGTTGTGTACATAGCGCAGGGAAATATTCCCTTGGACAATTTTTACCTCGATATTTCAATTGCATTCGAACAGACACGTATGGAGGAAGTTTTGGACGAAGATATGATAGAAAGGAATCGTATGATGGCGAAACTTCATCTGATGGAGTACGACGAGACGTTGAAGCATCGTGTTAAAAACGACCTCGAGAGCGAGGAATTCCCCGAGGACTTTATGGTCGATGTTCCTGACAAGCTTCCAAAACAAAGTGTTACCAGGAAGTTATCTCAAGCGGAGGTCAGGTTGGAACGCTTTAAAAACGCGAATGCGAGGCGTGGTAACAACGTTACGAAGAACCCAGCCATTGCCCCGAAGAAACGATCTGACCCAATATTTCCAGCAAAATCCACTTGCAGGTACGTAGAGATAAAGCCAGAAACAGAAAGTAGAAAATTCCAAATCGTGAAAATAATACGTAGATGGAACCGAAACGAGAACGACATTATTTTTATATTAAAATGGTGAAAAAATAACTCGTATCGTATTTGCTGTGAGTGAAATCCATTTTCCCGTGAGTCTTCCATATTTATAAATCAATATTTACGAACACGTATCCGTAAATATTTATGAAATCCTTAATTTCATCTGGGTTTACACACACACACACATACATACAAGAAACAACGTACCACCAGCTGACAATATTTTTATAATTCTACCAAATGTTCTGTTTATCTGAGAATAACATTTTTATTCGCCTGTTTATCTAGCCAAACCTCGCCGAAAGCATTAAAAGCGCAATTTTATTTTATGCCAGGCGGTAAAAGTAGATTGAAATTTAAGAGCGTTTCTTAAGGAAGGTCGTGCAGTGCTGAACTGCGAGGTAACTATCGTTAACTGGATAATTGGCTGTTGCAAGTTTTAACGCGCATTCGACATTGACAATTAAGATACGCCGTTCTCGTTGTCGATTTCCAATTTCCAGCAGAGATCATCGCCGAAACCATCAAACTACTGGAAACAAAATTCGCTGCATTTCTAAGGATATTACAGTTGCACTGCGAACATTTACGCGCATTTAATTAAGAGGAAATGTACACGTGCACGCGCATAATACACGAAGATACATAAAATATCCATAGTATAATTGCTGTAAAAAGAACAAAGAAATTTTTGCTTACGTTTATTTGCTTATTCACAGAATTAATTATAATTTTGCATAAACATCCGCGGTCTAGTTACAACAAGTTTCAACTAACGATAATTCGAACAAAGGATGATATTTCATGTAGTCTTAGCACTTTACCGACCGCTAGCGATTCAACAACATACGCACGTCCGACCGGCATCTCAGGCGCAGATTCTCCCTAGCGCCGGCTCTGTTTCGGTTTAGGTTCTCCAATACCATTCTTTTTGTTCATCGCGGAGGATACGTTGTTCAAATTGGTATAAAACTGTGACAGCTTACAAAGCAACGCAACTGACGCAACTGAACAATGTATCTTAGTACTAAATAGCAAATTACTGCTCAGTTAATGAGAAAGATTGTCGACGACAAAAAGCCGAATAATAAGTTATCGATCGGTAAGTGTCGGTAACGAAAACCGATTAATCGACTATCAGTCGGTAAAGTGTTAATAATTAAATGGTTAAAGATATCGTCGACTGACCGGATATCAGCAGTTGCTGCTGCTCAATGTACCATCGAGAAGCTTAGCAAGTGTTCTGTTGTTTCGCGCAAAGCAACACCGCACTTGTATGGTTACCATAGTCGGCAGATGAGCAAAGATATCTTCGGCCAATCTAAAATATCTTGAAGACTGTTTCTAGCGTTTTCTGCGACAGTGTTAGGTCGTAACTTGTGTTTACACTTTTGTACCGTGTCATTGCTTCTTACAATTCTCATTCTGTCTGTCTACTCACATCCTTTTACTCTTCTTTCGTACATACGCCGCGCATCTTCTGCTATTTTTCACTTCTCCTCTTTATTTTGTCTTTTTTGTTCCTCCGTCCCGTGCGTTAATCCGCTACAACAAAAAGGTTTGTCGAATAAGTAAATAAAGCAAATAGATATTTTACATTGCAAATGAATAAAATGTTTCTGCTATTTCGAAAAAAAAAAAGATACATACGAGGGAAGAAAAAAGAACATAGAGAATAGAAAGCATCTTAACGCGCAAGTAGCTCGCGTCTTTCGACGATCGAATCGAACGTTGACAAATGCGAATCCTCTAATTGGCAATCAGCGCTAACAATCCGTCGCTGCTTTCGCCCTGCCAAACCCCTCTACGCCGCCGATTAATTTCTCGTTGCATAATTGCGATCGCTGACTAGGCTCGACTCGTTTAAACCCACGCAACCGTAGTAGCCTAACAATACGTGCTCCCTGGAAGTGATCATCCTTGAAAGAACAACTAAATGGCGCGTTTCCGGCAAAGTTAAAGGCGCAGCGTCTCCGGTTTGTCACAAGAAGGAAGATGCGCCCGCTCTAATTTATATGTCCGCCTAACATTAAAGCTATCGCAGAAAGGATAAATCGGCCGAAGGACATTAAACGCTGCATCATCAACCATAACAGCCTACTCGCCAAGCATGAAGCCGTCGCAGTATCGGAGACAACGTGGACGAAAAAAAAGAAAGAAATAAGAGAACAAAGCGTCTCGTGAAACAATTAACCGCACCAGTAGCAATATCGTCGACGACGATTACGAAATTTGTATATTTTCCGTTGGATTTTCCTTACTTGCTTCCTAGCTGAACAACGAATAAAAGAAAAATATCGTGTTAGATGTTAAATTAAACGAAATGATTCTGCTAAGTTTAACTTTCACGGCGGTTGACCGGCGCACTTTCTTTTCCTCGGAGACCGAACCGTATTTTCCGGATCCTAACGATGGAGTGTACTTGAACTCTCACCATGTACATTGTTGCAACATTTTCTATATCGAAGTTTTACACTCCGAACGGAGGGAAACATTGGCGACGTTCGAAGCTCCACGTGGCTTTTCTCGCGGCTTTACCGCGTAACCAACATCTTTTTAACAAAATAAAACCGATCAGACGAATAGTCGAAGATCGAAGCCAGCTCCCTAGCTTTGTTTTGTCGCGAAGGAGAATCCTAGAAAATATCGTGTCCGCCTGATTTCATTTTCCTCTGCTATCTTCTTCATGTCGGCTAACCACAACCGCAAAGCAGGATTAACATCAGATAACGAACGAAACCCTCATTGTAGAGCAAGAAGATAGAGTTAGCAAGGCTAAGCGCTGCCAAATGAGGATTTCTGAGGCTTGTAAGTTGTAAGCAGAGTGGAATATTGTTATACTGATTGTGATTTCATAGCGGCAGCCGAATGACCAAGACAGCTAAAGATAGAAGATCGATCGACGGGAAAAATCCTGCAAGTAGCAAATCCAGAGGGAAGACAGTGGTCTCTGGAAATGTGGGAGAAACGGTATCGTTGGATTCTGGGAGAAATATGGGACGAAGAGACGAAAATCCACGGTTCTTCTGCGGAAAGTCCGAGAAGTCTGCCACTGCGCACATCGTTGGTTCGAAAACCGCGAGGAAATTATCGCCTGATTTGTCTGAAGATAGAATACGAAGAAGCGAAAGGTCTGCGATATTTAATAAAGAGAAATCTGCTATTAAATACTCGATAGACTCGAAAGCTGCAAGAACATCGACATCCGAGTCGCTTAAAGATAAGTCAGGAAAAAGGGAAAGTCGCGAATTATCCTCTAAAGATGCTGGAAAATCAACCGTAACTTCTGCGATTGGCGCAACAACTGCTAGGAAATTGTCTTCTGAAGCTTTAACAGATGTCAAGGATCAAGGCGATCGCGGTAAATTTATCGGCGAAGAGTCTGAAAAATCAGCAACGACTTACGCGATTCGTCCAAAGCCTGCAGAGAGGCTGAGTCGTGAAGTTTCCGAAGATATAAAGAACGTTAAGCGACGAAGTGAAAGTCCGAAATTCTTCTGCAAAGAGTCTGAAAGATCAGCAACGACTTACGCGATTCGTCCAAAGCCTGCAGAGAGACTGAGTCGTGAAGTTTCCGAAGATATAAAGAACGTTAAGCGACGAAGTGAAAGTCCGAAATTCTTCTGCAAAGAGTCTGAAAGATCAGCAACGACTTACGCGATCGACTCAAAGACTGCAGAAAAGTATACTCGCGAAGCTACGAAAGATACGAGAGACTTGAAGCGACGAAGTGAAAGTCCGAAATTCTTCTGCAAAGAGTCTGAAAGATCAGCAACGACTTACGCGATTCGTCAAAAGCCTGCAGAGAGGCCGATTCGTGAAGTTTCCGAAGATGCGAAGGACGTTAAGCGACGAAGTGAAAGTCCGAAATTCTTCTGCAAAGAGTCTGAAAGATCAGCAACGACTTACGCGATCGACTCAAAGACTGCAGAAAAGTATACTCGCGAAGCTACGAAAGATACGAGAGACTTGAAACGACGAAGTGAAAGTCCGAAATTCTTCTGCGAAGAGTCTGAAAAATCAGCAACGACTTACGCGATTCGTCCAAAGCCTGCAGAGAGGCCGATTCGTGAAGTTTCCGAAGATGCGAAGGACGTTAAGCGACGAAGTGAAAATCCGAAATTCTTCTGCAAAGAGTCTGAAAGATCAGCAACGACTTACGCGATTGACACAGAAACAAATGAAAGATTCTCTCCCGGAGGTTTAAAAGACGTCAAGAAACGAAGCGACAGTCCAAAACCCACAACTTACGCGATCGAGCCAAAGTCTGCAGAAAGATTGATTCGTGAAGTTTCCGAAGATATAAAGGACGTTAAACGCCGAAGTGAAAGTCCGGAATTTTTCTGCAAAGAGTCTGAGAGGTCAGATACCACCTATGCGACTGATTCAAAGCTCGCAGGAAAATTAGCCCGTGTTTCTTTGAAAGATATAAAAGACGTTAAAGGACGAAGTGAAAGCCCAAGATTCTTCTGCAAAGAGTCTGAAAGATCAGCTACCACTTACGCGATTGACGCAAAAACAAATAAAACATTCTCTTTCGAAGATTTAAAAGACGTCAAGCAACGAAGCAATAGTCCAAAATCCACAACTTACGCGATTGACTCAAAACGTGCGGAAAGATCGATTCGTGAACCTTCTGAAGACATAAAAGACGTTAAACGGCGAAGTGAGAGCCCAAGATCAGCTAAAACTTACGCAATTGATCGAAAGGCTGCTAATTCCTCGAAAACCAGAACACCACGTAGCGATAGCCCGAAATTCTTCTGCAAAGAATCGGAGAAATCAGCCACCACTTATGCCATAGACTCGACAATTCTTCCAACGTCCCCTAATTATATGAAAGACAATAAGAGCTCCGTATTAAAAACCGAATCAAAGAACAAAAAGGATATGACTAATAGCACGATAAGAGAATCCACGAACGACGCCATGAAGATACACGCTATATTTCCCAAACGCGATACAATCAGCAAATCTCCTTCTCCGGAAGGTCCAAAATATGACGTGATATCTTACGCGAAGCCCAAGTACCAAACTCTACCTAAATCTACCGGAACCAAGTTACCCGACGTTTTCGAGCGTCTAACAAGAGAACGTAGCTCGAGTCCTCGGTCTTTCTATCGCGAAGGCAGAAGATCAGCCACGACGATGAGCATCCGCAACAGGGACACCGAGTCCGCCCCTGTATCTGCAAACGTGATCGAGGAAATGATAAAGAAAGGCAGCGAGACTCGAAGAATCGGTTCTGGAAAGCGCGATGCTTCGATAATTCGTGCTGACGAATCGAAATCACCAGACTTCGCGAAAGCATCGTCCAGAAGCTGCAGCGTAAGTCCGCAGTACTTCGGCTCGGATTCTGACAGATCCGCCAGCGTCCTGATGGTCACGCCGGAGACGATAATGAAAGCAAAAACAGATCTAGCATGCTGCAAGAAAAGAGAACAAAGTCCTACATCGTACGCTGTCGAAGGCGAGAAGCTCATCACGAATGTACCGAGAGAAGCGACAAGAGGATCGTCGATAGAAAGCTACGACGAGACGACGAAACGCTTCATCCGAAGCTCGGTATCGCGATTTTTCTCGGAACAGTGTGAAGCAGCAGCGAGAAACGTGGAGCCAAGAAAGCTTCAGCTGACAGACGCCAGAACACCGTGTGGCACAAAGTCGCAGTTCGATGATGGACGAGCTGAGAAGGATGAGAGAACGAGTTTCGTCGCAGACGGCAGTCGCGACTCGTCGCCCAGGTCTCGAGAAATCGTGGAAAGTAGAGAAGAAACGCCGGAATTCTTGCGTTACGAGACAGAAGAGTCCGCCATCGCTACGAGCCTTAAGCCTAAGATTTGCACAGACGTCAAGCAACCGTCCAAAGGTGCGCACTCACTTAAACAAACAGTTGCACGTGAGATGACGACAAGACCAAGGGATCTATCGAGCAACGTGAAGGACAGACCCTCGAAGAGTCCTTTAAGCGTCAAGGACGACAACTTGACAGCCGAGAACGCGAATGCACTTAGCCGTAGAGGGTCCGCCGGTGTTCTACGTTCGACGAAACTGATTCGCGACGTGCTGCAGCGTCAGAGTGGCCAAGATCAGGTGGATTATGCTTCGCATGGAACATCGAGCGAATGGGAAGAGCGACCGAAGGTCGACAGGATGCAGGCAGAGACGAGAGTGGACAGGAAAGTTGAGGAAAAATCTGAAACGCCGGCTAGTCGCCAAGTTGCGGCCGCGGGATCGGAAAGTTGCAGGTCCACGGAAGTGGACACGCAGATCGGAGAAATCAGGACGCCTGAACGATACGTAAAACAGGAGCAGCTTCGAGGCACTTACTCGAGATCAAGCAAGGGAACAGCCTGCGAGAAGTCGAGCGTTGGAAAGTTGTTGACGTATTCCATGCGCAAGCCGGTTAAACAGAGAGGATCTTTGCTAGAGTCGAACATTTTCCAGCAATCGCTGAGAGATCGAGAATCGGCGGACGAGAGGTCCGTTAGCTCGAAACGTACAACGCGAATTGCGCCTCTGAAGAAGGAGCCTGCACCTTGTGCTCGTAGCTTGCAGAGCCGAACGAAGGGAAACGCGGCGTATGGAAAGAACGAAAGCGACATTTTGAAGACTCGCAGCCGAACAGCAAGTCCGATCTCAGCAAGCAGCGGAAAAACGAACTCAGAGAAGTTTGTTAATAAGTGGAACGTGGACAGATACGACGCTTCGAAGCATATAACGCGAACGTCCAACGAATCGATCGCTCGTGTCTCGAAAGGAGCAACTGATGTGACAGATCGAAGCAGCGAAACCAAAATCTCAAGAGCTGGGGCACGAACTGTGAAGAAGCAGAGTATCACGGATGAGAGGAAGAAAGGCAAGACGTCTAAACAAGCTGAAATTTTGAAGTCCATGCAGCTCGTTCGCAGTGCTACGAGAGGATCGGACTTTGAGCGGGAATCACGAAAAATGGTTGGTGAATTAGTTGACGACGGTACAGTCAGAGACGAACAGACTGAAATGAGGAAAAGTTGCTGCCCCTCGGCGATCGATACTAGAAAGTCGGAGGCCGGCTTAGCTTCTATAAAGGAACTTTCCAAGAATTACGAGAGAACAGACTCGGTGGAGTCGGCTCTCAGACGTTTCGATTCGATCGGAACTGAGGCTGGATCGATCCGAGACACGTTGGAGCGAAGCATGGAGTCGATACCGAAGGAAATACGAAGGAAACCTAGCGGAAGCATTGGCCGCAAGGCTGACTCAAAGACGATTTCGCCGAAAGCACTTGATCCACTGAATGTAAATCTTCTCACTAAGAGAACGTGCGCCAGCAAAGCTACGACCGTATCCAAGAGCGCAATGGCCGTCGCTAAAGGAAGACAGACTGAAACGCAAGAAACGCGGAGGCAGAAAAAATTGGAGAAAGCCAGAGACTCGATAGAGATCAGCCGAATTGCCATAAGATCGAGATCGCTGTCGTGCAAGCGGAAGCTTTTCCAGCACACTGACTCCAGCGAGACTGGAAGCGTTGCATCGAGGTGCAGCATCGATTCCTTGAGAACCGTGGAACGTCTCTCGACGACATCCAATAAGAAGAAAACGCGCGATTCAGTGAATACCGCGTTGAAACGCTTCGAATTCTCTGGCAGCGACGAGACATCGATGCAGACGATAGACAAAGCAGAAACGGATAAAACGTCAACAGGTGTGGGTCGTTGCTCATCGACGGAGCAACTGAGATCGATCGAGGATATTCGTAGGTCGATGAAGGACGAAAGTTGGGATCGCGAAACGGGGCAATCGTCGGCGACATCGGCGATCGTAGGCAGCGCGGCGAAAGCAGCGGGTCGATCGGAACCTCGTCGAATAAATGTCGATGATCGCGCTGGAAATAGAAAAGAGATATGTTCGTCGGGGCGGTCGGTGAACGTTACCGCGAGCAACGATGCTTTAGGGGATGCGGAGCGTTCGTCTGTAAAGTGTACGATGCGTTTCTCCAGGGTCGCGAAAAGTCCGAGCCCGGAGACGACCAAGGAAACGAGCATCCGTGCGAGAAGAAACGTCCCAGCGTCGCCGTCCAAAAGTCCGGACACGGTCGCTAGGGTAAGCAAGGATTGCATAAAAGGTTTTCCTCTTTCTTCAAAGATTTTGCCGTTTCGATGGAAGCACACGATTATGGTAACGTGTTGCAAATTGTTAGGGCAAATGGTAAATCATTTTTTAGCATGTCATGAACCAGTTAGCTGTTGCCACCTGTTTGAAAACTTTGTAAAGCGTGTACCTGAAACGCGTGGCGCAAATTAAGTAAATGACGAATATACTCGTCAAGCACAGAGTGTGTGTTATAATTTGGAATCAAATTGTAACGAAAGGACCGCCTTATTTTTGAGTTTTATTACTCACAGGACTCGTCGCAACGCAAGGTACTGGCGTTTCTTCGTGACGAGTATACTCGTCAAGCACAGAGTGTGTGTTATAATTTGGTATCAAATTGTAACGAAAGGACCGCCTTATTTTTGAGTTTTATTACTCACAGGACTCGTCGCAACGCAAGGTACTGGCGTTTCTTCGTGACGAGTATACTCGTCAAGCACAGAGTGTGTGTTATAATTTGGAATCAAATTGTAACGAAAGGACCGCCTTATTTTTGAGTTTTATTACTCACAGAACTCGTCGTAACGCAAGGTACTGGCGTTTCTTCGTGACGAGTATACTCGTCAGAGACAGCTGACTGGTTAAAATGGTATTAATCGCTTTTGTTAACACATGGCTTTCGTTAAAACATAACGAGAAACGCGTCGATTATTTAGCGCGACAGCTTCAAACGAACGCGTATCTGTTACAGCGTGCGTCGAGCGAGTTGAAAGCTCAAGACACGAGATCGACGAAACGGCCAACGACTATGAAAGGCACAGAGCCAATTGGAAACAGGAAGATATTGACAGCGACGAGCACGACTACGAAAAAATCGGCGGACGTGGTCGATAGCGCTATTCTCGAGAATGGTCTGCATTTACGAGACCAAACTGCCGAAACGAAATACGATAACGACTCGCCCACGAAGAAAAGCGACGCTCTGGTCGTCGACTTGGACGAGCAACCGCCGAAGGAAAACGACGCGCCACTTCCGCGGAAGCCGCTCTTACGAAAACAGTCCACCGAGGTGAGCACATACCTGTTAATCGATTATGTTAAATAAAAATAACGCAGACTCCATACAGAGGGTTGAGTTCATAATTTTGTAGTGAAACGAAGGTTTTCATGCAACAATGTAACAATTGAAGCAAGTTGTTCTAGTTAGTTGTAGTGCCATCAGTTTCAAATTTTAAAGCTGCTGTTCTCCTCGTTCCTTTTTCACGTTCATGTTCCTTGGGATACGCTACTGCGAATAATCATAGACTCGAGCAGATTTGCTGCTTTCTTTCTTCAGAGAAACCTCAAGAAACCTCAGCTCCTGCCTGGACATGTTAAGTGAAAATGTTTTTGTAAAAAGTAAATTGAACGCTATGCTTACGTAATTGAAAGAGGAGACGAAAAGACAATTTTTCAGCGAGACAATGTACCTATTCGTACAGCCGCTGGTACAGAAAAATGATTTCAAGATTTCGGGATAGAATTATTACCATGGTCAGCATCAAGTCCTCGTCCGAAATCTCATTGGGGAATGCCAGCGAGGAAAGTTTATGATCGAGACAAACCACCTGTAGAAAATATCGTTGAATTTAAAAAAGAAGAATAAGATTTGCTTTGAATAAGTTGATAGATAGTGTAGAGTAACAGATTAATAGAAGTAATCAAAGATAAAGAAACACCTGTTAAAAATATTGAATGGAAATGTAACAAAATTAACAAGCTGAGTTAATGTTTTTTTACAATGGAAAACACAAGTTTTTTAATTAAATGAAGATTTCGTTTCCTCGAGACTTCGAAAGGGATAAATTTTTCTTTGTTTAATCTTCAGCTTTATTTTACGTTATATTAAAGGATTTTGTCAATTTTTCTTCGAATATTATGAAATATTCTAAAAATAAAATGCAGTTCATAATTATTCATGGCACTGTACCTTCTTTCCAAATTTTGCAATATTTTGTTCATGAAAGGTACAAAATACACAAAGGTAGAAAAATTTGGATAAGTTTAATATTTCATAACTTTCTTTGTTCTTTTTTTTTTGTAATATTAATATTTATTTTCTATAAAAAGTTGAGAAAGCACATACCTTTTATATCTGATGTGTCAGGAATGTAAGAAATCTCAAGGACAGAGAAGTAATTATACTTGCATTGATAGTTTCACTACAGGAAAAAAGTTCTCATCTTTGTTACTAAATGCAGACAAAATTTATATTATAAAAGCATATGATAAAATGCAACAGTTTAGATAAAACGTAATCAAATTGTTGAGAAAGCACATACCTTTTATATCTGATGTGCCAGGAATGTAAGAAATCTCAAGGACAAAGAAGTAATTATACTTGCATTCATAGTTTCACTATAGGAAAAAATGTTCTCATCTTTGTTACTAAATGCAGACAAAATTTATATTATAGAAGCATATGATAAAATGCAACAGTTTAGATAAAATGTAATCAAATTGTTGAGAAAGCACATACCTTTTATATCTGATGTGCCAGGAATGTAAGAAATCTCAAGGACAAAGAAGTAATTATACTTGCATTGATAGTTTCACTATAGGAAACAATGTTCTCATCTTTGTTACTAAATGCAGACAAAATTTATGTTATAAAAGCATATGATAAAATGCAACAGTTTAGATAAAATGTAATCAAATTGTTGAGAAAGCACACACCTTTTATATCTGATGTGCCAGGAATGTAAGAAATCTCAAGGACAAAGAAGTAATTATACTTGCATTGATAGTTTCACTATAGGAAACAATGTTCTCATCTTTGTTACTAAATGCAGACAAAATTTATATTATAAAAACATATGATAAAATGCAGCAGTTTAGATAAAATGTAATCGAATTTAATAAAAGTATCCTAATTGTAATTCTCGCATAGCTAGACATATAATACCAGAAAGGAACTTCGCACATTTATTCTATTAATTTATAAACATAATTGGTCCGCGAATGATGATAATTTCAATCGAATATTGTATGCAATTTTTCTAGCACAGCTTGAAGTTTGCTATGTGAGAAGTAAGTAAATAGCTTTAGAGAGTAAAATGTCTGGTGCTCTTTGACGTTATTTAACCCGGGAAATCCAGCGATTTCGCTGCACATGGATTCCTCTTCCTCCAATTTCTGATTAATCGAAATATTCTATAAACAGCGAAATCTCCTAGTTGCCTTGCTAAATTTTAACAACAAAATTACAGTAGTATCAACAGGTATTTCGTACATTTCATATCATTGAATAATTTTATTAATATTAGATATCGAATAGTTATCGAATTACTTTTACTTTCTCTTCTGTCATTCTCATTTTATCTTCTCTCATATCGTTCATTTGCTAGATGTGTGACACATATAAAAAATCACCAGTTTACCAGCCATTTATTAAGGCAAAAGTATGATAAACAGCTAATAAAAATAAACTATTTTGCAAGAGCAGTATCCTCATGCGATGTAGAAAATTGTTAATCCATCATTTAACGATAAGCAACATATATGAACAATATTTTATTAGAGTCCCTGTAAAGCAAAAGACTATTAACCAAATTGTAAATAAAAAAGATTGTTCTATTTATAAGTAGTTTATAATTAACAATTCTAATATTAATAATAAAGTTTTAATACCTGTTATATTCTAATATACATTAATAATTCTCTGGTTGAAACTTTCTGTTGAAAAATTGACCTTCTTCTATTGCAACATTTTTTTGAAATATTCTATTGAAAATATTCTATTGAAGTAAAAATAATTATCGTTTAACGTTTCTATTAATTAGAAACAGATTACTTCCATGCAATCAACACGACCACCATCTGGTGGTAGCCCCATGCAAGGTCAGACTTCCGGTTCTAGAAGCAAAATGGCTTCGAGAGCAAAGACGCCAATTTCCGGTTCAACAGGATACAAAGGATCAGCTTCCAGCAGAAGCGGAGGAGCCGCGGCAGCGACGTAAGAATTTTTAGAGTAATTGGTTTTCCTGTTATGAGATTAAGGAACTTCTAATATCTCAGACAAATATTTCAGGGAAATATTTTATCATCAAACTCGTAGCACCTAAAATTATCCTTATTTTAAAATGTTTAATACCCTAGGGCCGATATTATTATTTTGCTCGATAAATTTATACACTGTGAGTAAAAAGAATGCAGCCAGAAGAAGTTGTTAAAATGTGGCGTCTGTAACGATGAAAATAATTCTGAAAAAAGTAATATTTTTACTATGAACAAATTATAAATAATTTCTAAATGAAAACAGGTATCAGAGAAAAAGGAAATATTTCGTTATCCTGCTATCTTGGAATCGCTTGTATCGAACATAATCTTGGGATTTCGATCAATTTTCTTTACAGAAGAAGATATCAACATTTTTTCAAATCTCATCAAATTCTTTTCTAAAGATGTTACAGTGACGCTCTGGTTCCTTGCAAAATGTGTGGCCGCCGTTTCGCTCAAGATCGAGTAACCCTTCACGAGCAAATTTGCGCGAAAACGACCCAAAAAAAGAGGAAACAATTCGATACGATGATGTATCGCGTAAAAGGCACCGATCTCGAACCGTTCGTGAAAAAAGGACTAGTGAAAAAACAGGTGGAGGTCAGTACTTCTTGTCCCGAATCTCTCGTCCTCCTCCGATCCTTTAAAATTCTCATCTCAGTTCATCATAACTATACGAAGCTTTAAACAAAGTAAATTTTAAATCCATGTTTGCAGAGGTAAAAATTAATTCTACTGATTATAAAAAAATATAACGCGAAGGACAAGACTAACGTAAGAATAAGAATTGTATGCAATGTATTTGGAGAAAACGTTAAGTATCGAGTAAATACGAAAATCAGTAAAAATGAGTGGTAATTGTTAGTCAATTAGTTATTGGTCGATTAATTTTGAAAAGATGATATCAACCATCCACGATATGTAATTATCTCAATTTTCTTAGTAATTCTCAAATAATATTAATCACAATTCAACGTGCGATATAATGACAATGACGATACTAGAATATATTGGGTTGGCAACTAAGTGATTGCGGATTTTGCCATTAGATGGTAATGACAAAATCCGCAATCACTTAGTTGCTAACCTAAAATCTTTTCAGTGATGGAAAAATACCTATATATATATATTTTATATCTTATATATATTTTAGTAGATAGAAATCTTTTTTAATGGCAAGGCTGGTCCGTATCACGAAGAGAAATCCATTATCGATAAGAGATTTATTTATACCGCGAAAGAATCAATCGTTTTATTTTTCTTCTTCTTTTTTAGAGAAAAGGACGAGAGATATCGATCTGAAGGAATGAGACGGATTGTCGTTTTGCATGTTTCAGAAATCGAAGAAGCCGGAGATAAAATCGAACTGGCGACGCAAACACGAGGATTTCATTAACGCCATACGCTCGGCCAAGCAAGTACAAGCACACCTGGCCGCAGGAGGCAAGCTCAGCGATTTGCCACCGCCGCCGGTTAGCGATAACTACGATTACATTCAGTGTCCCCACTGCGGAAGAAAATTCAATAAGGCCGCCGCCGAGCGTCACATTCCCAAATGCGAACACATGTTGCACAATAAGCCGATACACTCGCGAGCGCCGAAACCAAGGCGTTAATTCTGCCGGAGTCATTTCTGCTAAAGGATCTTTATATATACGTACATCGAGCAGGAACAAGATAGATAAAGGTGTCTTTATTTTAAGAGAAATCAACTTGAAATAAAATTTGAAAAGAAGAAAAGGAAAGCAGAACGAAAGATTAAGTTAAATCGTAGATTGAAGTGTAACGTTATATCTATAATAAAGTGTGAAAAAATATAGACACAATAATTACGATATTTTTAATAGAACACAGCTTTCGTGAAGCACCTTGTCTCTATCTTGTTCGTGCGATCGATGCAGTTTTATACAAGCGTCGCGTTGATTATGGAATACTTAAAAAATATTGTATGGGATCTTACATAAATGGGGAAAAAATCTCGCAGAAGACCATCATCTATTGGACATGTGCACAAAACGAATGTAAAAGCGATTTGTATCTACAGCTTGAAATCTATGGGTTTCCTCTGTGTATTTGGGACAAATGTATTTTCCGATTATATTAAAATAAAGTACGAATTTTCTCTACACACTGTATATACATCTGTACGTAGCGAAACGAACGAATATGTTTGATCGTTATTTTTTCAAAAAATACGCAGACAAAAGATATGCAGAAATGATAATATATACATACATTTCCTCTGTTTATTTTGTGAATTAAAAGATCATGAGCTAATAACCATCTGTTTAAGAGAAATTAAAATTTATGGCATCCCGTTGTGAAAATTTATAACATATTTTGGAACGCTTACTTTATACGTATTTGTATCTTTTTATACAATAATAGTAGCGAAATATTGTATGGCTATTTGTCGCATTGTAATCGATCCTCCCAAAACAAAGAACGTATTGTGTCCTCATATAATAACCGTATGTAATTAGTGAACGTTGTTTAGAATTGATGAATTAATTATTAGCAAAAGCTGTTTTAATTAATATTAAAAATATTGTGATTTATTTTGTAAGTTTTCATCAAAATAGATTGCCACACCGAACGAGGAAACATTTTTATAGCGCTTAATCTTCTTAATAAATGAAAATATTGTAACATTATTGTTATAATGAATTACTGGGAGCTAATAAACTAACTTTTTAATAAAAGAATAATAATGATGCAACATATCTACCTTTGCAATTATGTTAAATATTATATCGTATTTAAAGTACTATAAGACTTGTTGGATTTTCTTATCTGGAAAATGTTGAAAAATTGCTGGATCGATGAGAAAAAATTATAGTGAATTAACACGAAATTCTAGGAAATTTAAGCAAATATTAAACCTGGAATGTTGGCAATGAAAGTACATACGTAATTTGGACGGAGTCCATGAGAGCAGACGACGTGGTTGATACAAGAAATATGTATTTAAAAAGTTGTCTGTGTTCGTCAGATTGTCATGATTAAAACGCGAAGTCTTACAATGTTTTTGAACCCGTTCCACGTATAGAATAAAATAATGGATCATTTAATTATCTTGGTGGCTTTAGTACATTTATTGTACTGTCCATTTACAAAAGTGGAAGAAAGTTTCAATCTACAGGCTATGCACGACATTTTATACCATGGTTTTAACCTGTCGGAGGTAATTATTATAGTATTTATTGAAACTATATGATATTAGTAGATAAGTGTTTAAGAATTAAATAAGTAGTAATAAGAGAGAGAATATTTGTCTTTCTGCCTTGACAGGTTGCTGACATACAATCAAAGAGATATTACGCAAAAACTTAGACATTATATTTAGAAGCAGATGCATGTATTTATAAACTTACGATCAGCTGATATAGTTTCTGCACGCTTGAAGAGTTCGCTAATATATTAATTTCTGCTTTCATTAAAGTGAAAGTATATTAACAAAATTTTCGAAATTATACATGTTATACATGTTCATTAATAACATACTATGATAATTTGTAGCCAAAAATATAGCCAAAAAGATAGCCAAAAAGACAATCAATTAGTTTAGAGCATTTGTATAAAAAAATATTCATACATTCATTAAAAAAGAAAATAAAGACAAATAACTAATCGTTTGTAACATATTCTTGTTCTATGGTAGTATGATCATCATGAATTTCCTGGAGTTGTGCCACGATCGTTCATGGGACCAATTATAATATCAGGCTTGGCATCGCCATTAATAGCAATCATTAATTATTTGCAACTTAATAAATTTTTTGCTCAATATGTTGGTAAGTTGATTAATATCATTCATTAGTATTATTAACAGCTTTTGCCTTATTATTGATATTAAATCTTTAATTTATAAAACATATCACATTAGAAAGATGTAATTAGTATCATGTTTTTCCAGTAAGAGCAACATTGGGCTTGTTAGTAATAGGCACATTGAAGCTATATAAAGATGCTTTACAAAGCATATTTGGTTCGCAATTTACAAAATGGCTTGTTGCGATTACTGTGACACAATATCACTTTATGTACTATCTAAGTCGTCCATTACCAAATATAATGGCTATGCCACTAGGTAATTTAAATTCAATATTATCTGTATTTTATTTAGTGGTTTACATGATAATTACTACTTGTATATCATATGTATATTGTAGTACTACTGGCTTTGTATGGATGGTTGAAACAAAATCACATGATATTTATTTGGTCATCTGCAGCAGCAATAATAATATTCAGAGCAGAACTTGCCATGCTACTGGGATTATTCCTTTTGTACGATATAGCCAACAAGAAACTAACCATACTAAGGTATTTACATATTATATTGTGGACCATTGATTCCTAGTATGGCTGTAACATTGCATACAGAAGTGATTAGAATCATCAAGGAACCTTCTGCAAAACTGCACTGATTTGTAAGCTTCGTTTGCTTATAAAACTTATTAACATAACAAAACCCTTCTGTCAAAAATAACTAAATTACATAAATTTGATAAACTGCAATAAGACTTATGCTATTGTTAAAAGTAGAAAAGAAAAGTGATTAAAAATAATTTCGTAACATAGAAAACATTTATTTGTTAAAGCTATATAAATCAGTAGAACAAAAGCTTCATAAAATTAATAATTTTTTAGACTGTTTAAAATTGCGATTCCGGCCGGTATATTTTTTCTAACGCTAACGATCACAGTAGACTCTATATTTTGGAGACGGTTGTTATGGCCTGAAGGAGAAGTATTTTATTTTAACACTATCCTTAATAAAAGCAGCGAATGGGGTGTATCCTTTATCAGAGTCACTATTTTTAAATGCATTTATTCAAAATGATAATTTTAAAGTATATATATATTACTTAACATAAAAACAGACATCGCCATTTTTGTGGTATTTTTACTCAGCTCTGCCTCGTGGATTAGGCTTATCTTACTTTTTAATACCTTTGGGTATGTTATGGGATGCACGAGTTCGAGCACTAACAGTTCCTGGTATAGCATTTGTTGCATTATTCTCATTTTTACCACATAAAGAATTGAGGTTTATCATATATGTCTTTCCACTACTAAATGTTAGTGCTGCAGCCGTTTGTCATAGAATGTAAGTAACTTACATTTAATTTTGCTTTTTGAGCTACTTTTAATTTTTAAATGTCTGAAATTGTAATTATAGTTCTTTGTTTT
Source organism: Bombus haemorrhoidalis (assembly GCA_014825975.1). Taxonomy (NCBI): domain Eukaryota; kingdom Metazoa; phylum Arthropoda; class Insecta; order Hymenoptera; family Apidae; genus Bombus; species Bombus haemorrhoidalis. The sequence goes on from CM026177.1 coordinate 2,353,137, forward strand.
CTTAAATTAGATGGGAAAACAGAGGGAAAAGTCCATGGAATGGAATTTTAGCACTAATCATTTTAGGCCATCTAGTTTTAAATACTCTATTTTCTATGTTTCTTTTATGTGTCGCTGGTTCTAACTATCCTGGTGGTTTAGCTATTGCTAAATTACATAGACTCGAAAAAGATTCTATCAACCCAGTGCATATACATATTGATATTCTAACTGCACAAACAGGAGTTTCAAGATTTACGCAAACAAATAGTTCTTGGATGTAAGTTTTATAAATGACTGTTTGAAGTAGTCATAAAATGACTAATCTCTCTAAAGTGATAATATGCTAAAGATAAATTTCTTTAGAACCAAATAATAGTATAATCTAATTTATGATTAATTAACTTCCAGTTATTCAAAACAAGAAAATTTGACTATTGACAGCCCTGAAATGCTTCAATTTACACATCTTTTAATGGAAGCCAAAAGTAAATACTCGCCCAATATAAAACCATATCTTAAAACACACGATATCTTAGATTCTGTAGATGGTTTTTCTCATATAGCATTAAATTATAATATGTTACCACCAATAAGGATAAAAACTAGACCAATTATATTTATCATGAAAAGAAAGCCTAATATACGATATGATCCCAAGAAAGCATCACTACAGACAGTTTTGAAACAGTCAAAGGAAAATGCTATAAAGAAAAATATAGGCAGCAAGGACGTCATAAATGACATTGTACAAGATATGGAACCAATATTGGATGAAATAATGGAGTCGTTAGAGCAATTTGAAAAACCATTAAATATCAATGATGTAAATATATTAGATGTAGAAGTACCAGAAGATGAATTAAATAACGAAACAAACGAACCTACCAAACTCATTGAATCATTAAGCACAGAAAAGTTACCTAATAACATATCTAAGAATAACTTGTCGCAGTTAAACACATCAATCAACGAAGAAAACCTACAGGCCATACCAGAGCTACAAAATGATATCATGTTTGAAAGCAATACTGAATTGCAATCTGATGTTGAGAATAATTCTAATATTAGTGAACAAAAATTGGATATAAAGGAAGAAGAAAATAAAAAGATAGAGGTAGCTAAAGAAAGATTAAAACTTGATAATGTTCAACAAGATAGTAGCATTTTAAAGGAAGTTGTTAAAAAACTTATTCAAGAAAAACTAGAGGCAGTTAAACTAAGAAAAGATGCAATAGACGAGAAAGTATTACCAGAAATTCCACAGAAAATTAATGCTAAAATGAAGAAAATAATTCCGATAAAAATAGAATCATCACAAAAAATAAAAATTATAACTAAGCAAGACTTAAAAGAAAAATATTCAGTGATTCAAGAATTAAAAGAAAAACCTACAATAGCTCAAGAGATAAAAGAAAAACCTGTAATAATTAAAGAAATAAAAGAAAGGCCTATGATAATTCAAGAGACAAAAGAAAAACCTATGATAAAGCAAGAACTAAAAGAAAAGTCTGCAGTAATCCAAGAAACAACAGATCAACACAAACCACTTAATATGAAAGAAAGCATCAGAAATATAATCAATCAATTTAAAGAATTTGAAAAAGATTTTGTACATGAAGATTCAGAAATAGATAAAAAGGAATTAAGTGCTAAATATAATGAGCAACCTACAGAAACAAGTACGAAAAAAACAGAAGATTTACTAAGAATAGATATTATGACAGAAAGTAAAGGTGTAAAAACAATCAAAGATGCCAAAGAAAGTCTACGGGACATAATAAATCAGTTTAAACAAATAAAAAGCGAATTAACTTCAGAAGAAGATGATCTGTTCGAAAAGATTGAAACTACATATATGGAACGACCAATTGCAGAAACGTTAATGCAGTTTAGTGAAGCTTTAAAAAATTTAGTACAACGAAGAAAAAAAAGTAAGACATTTACTATAAACACTTTTGAAAATAAAAATGACAAACCTAAGCCACAAATTTTACCAAAACTGGCAGTAGGGGATCATCAGTTTTCAACAGAATCTCCAAAAAATTCAAAAATGCAGAATTATAATAATGAAGGAAAGATATATAATACAGAAAAAGCAGAAAAAATCATTCGAAATATTAATGGAAATGATGGCTCAAGCCAAGATACAAATAAAGTTTTACAAGAAAGGTATTTTATCACGTATGCCAATAACAAAAACGTCCCTATAAATGCTCAAAAATCTAGTAATAGTGTTTCAAACACTGTAGTAAATGACTATGCTTCCAACGAAAAAGATGAAATGATGCAAAAAAAAGAATGAGAAATAACTCAAATTGAATGTTGAAATAACTCATTATTTTGTGCTTTTTAATAGTACAGTTATATAATTATAGTAAACTGTAAATACGTTGTTCTGTGATAACAAAAATGTACATCTTAATTAGTGCTCATGCATTACCAACACGGAAAAGGACGAAATTTATTTTTCCTGTGTTATTGTCTAAAATATCAAAAAACACTGAAAAATGATAAAGCATTTGTTTAATATATAGTATCACAAAGATGCCACAACTGTTATTTTGTATGTATACTTGCTAAAAACAAAAATTCGAATTAGAAATTTAGATATTTAACAATAGAAGTTTACATATTTAATATTGACATGTATGTATATAGTAATTGTTTTGCGTATTATAAAAATATCTTATTAATTTTTTATATGTTTAGATGTTGACATATTTATCTATATATTATATTATTTGATAGAAAACTAATATTTATCAATGCATGTTTTAAAAAAAGAACATAATTCTATTATTCACCCTTGACTGTTTACAATTTTGCTAAGCTGCCTTATGAGAATGGTCTCATTATCTTCTCTTTTCTATCCTAGCATTTAAATTTTGCTTTCTCATATCCTGTGCTTTTCCTGTTGTAGCTAAGACATTACCATATCCTATGTTATTTAAGTTTATTTCTTTAATCATATTCTCATCGGATAGAGCTTATCACAAAAAGAAGATACATTCATTTCCATATTGGTATTTGCAGAGCATTCGAGTGCCTTAAAATCTCTTCCAAATTCTATATGTTGTAGAATATTAAAAAATTATATATATACATGTATAACATACTATATATTAATATTTTGCAATAAGTAAAAGTGATTGAACATCAAAACTGTAAATTAATAGCTAATATTACTATTTCAATCATTGATAATCAAATATGGCCAAATTCCAATTAAAGATTTTATTAAAGAAAATTATACAATTAATCAATGTTAAATTTTTTTTATTGCAATAAGTTTCTTATAATTCTATGAATATTTTTCGAGCAATATATTTATTCCTTTAAATGATTGTATTGTGCAATACACAGTAAGTGTTACAATGATCCAATATACCACTTTATCTCGTGTACCACACTTCAAATACACAGGAAGATTATCTTCACACTGTTTAAATAAATGGAAAATAATTATATATAAATTACACGGAGTTCATTTAATTATCATACATCACGTCATTTTATATTTATATTAAAATCAGTTAGACCTGCATTCTTGCTTGCTTTAATTTCAGTTTCTGTAAATCTCTATCAGAAATTAATCGTGGACGCCCCATGCAAATTGATCGATGTGATAAGATAATGTTCTTACGAAAAGCTTTTAACTGAACAATCTACGAATGTAATTTTATATGTTTCAAATTATTTGATAACATTCAAAAAGCACATTACATAAATATTTTCATTATGATAAATTTATAATGTAATGTTTATGTAATATACAATACAAAAAGAAGTTGATATGTTGTCGGAAAAGTAGTAAAAAATGTTTTCAAAAATATTTACTTACAGCCGACATTTTATCGTATTTGCGGTGTTGTATTAATCTGTTGTTCTATTCGATATATATTTTATATGTTCATGCACGATGTCCGACTTTATATAAACGAAAAAAATTGAGAGATGCTAAAATAGTGTTGCTTTATTTGAATGCGCGCGGATAAATTATATTTGGGTTGCGGAAGAGAACAATTTTCTTATTACACAGTTGGCGAAACTGAAACGTAGTTTACCTAGATGGTAGGAGAAGGAACGCATGCGTACTCGTTTCGCGACGCAACAGTCGTAAACAACATTTTTTCCATTCAGATTTCTAACGAGTTTACGCTTGCACGATAATTAGAGCGTCCAGGCGGGCGCACCAGGATTTTTCCGCGTTTTCGTACGATTTCGCGGAAAAAATGGGGTCAAGCTTGCACGTTCAGTGTACGTGATACGTAAACTTATTGCTTTTTGGCATGCGGTGACGTCATCCGGATCGTTCTGGAAGAACCCTGCAGGACAATAATGGCGGGTATGTATTTACGTCGATGGACGAAATATTGATTGGCACCCGAACGAACTGTCATTGGCGATCTAATGTATTACGATTGTTCGGTTTCAGATTTGTATGCTAAATACAACTGCACCTATTGTCAAGAGGATATCTCGGGCCTACGTGTCAGATGTGTAGAATGCCCAGATTTCGACCTCTGTTTGCAGGTGAGCGAGTGAACGCTTGTTTCTCGATCACGTGTTCACGTCTCCTTTCTTCCCCGCCCCTTCCCTTCCCCCCGCCCTTTTCTCTCTGTCACATCTTCGTCTATCCTTCTGGCTTTACTGGATTTTGCGTGTTGAGATTCCTTTTTTTAGTCCCCACCCTTTTTTTGTGGAACAAGTTATACTGTAACTACCTTTCTACTTCGCGAATTGAATGAAACCGGTGATCACGTGGAGGCACGTACATACGTATATACTATATATGTGAGTTCCGTTAACGCGGTTCGAAAACATCAACATTCCACAACAAACTTCAGAATTGTTCGAAAGAAAATAATATTTTTAAATTCCATAGTGTTTTTCCGCCGGAGCTGAAATTGGCCCACATAAAAATGATCATTCTTATCAGTTTATGGTAAATACTAATCATTTTTAAGCGTGAAATATAATTTCTTTGTATAATAACATTTAAGAAATTAATAATTTTTTATCACTATAGGATTCTGGCACCATTAGTATATTCAACGGTAGAGGAAATTGGACTGCTAGGGAACAACTTAGACTTTTGGATGCCATTGAGCAATTTGGTTTTGGAAATTGGGAAGACATTAGCAAACATATTGAAACACGTTCACCAGAAGGTAAAATGATTTTATATTGAAATTTCTTACATTCTATTATATGACAATTTTATGACAATTTAAAAACAACAGGTGTGCTTATACTTTAAGCTAATTAATAAATTAATTAAATACCAATCTTTTACTAATAATATCAGTACTTAATTTATTTTTGCTTTACAGAAGCAAAAGAAGAATATATTGCTAGATACCTTGATGGCAATATTGGAAAACACACATGGCCTCCTACAGAAAGCTATAAACCAAATCTTACAGATCAAACTAAGTCAGATCATGGACCTCTATCGCCTGATCTCACATCTCGGTTACCACCTTTGGATATCACTCCAGAAGAAGCTGCACAACTGGGATATATGCCACAACGAGATGATTTTGAAAGGGTATGTTTTAAATTATGTGACACATCTTTGTATCACCTTTTGTATTATATTATACCTGTATTAAGATATTAAAATTTCCTTTACAGGACTACAACCATGAAGCAGAGTCACTTGTTTCTTCATTATTCTTGAACCCTGCAGAAGATGATGATTTGGACATAGCACTTAAACTTGCACAAGTTGATATGTATACCAATAATTTAAGAGAGAGGGCGCGACGAAAAAGAGTCGTACGGGATTACCAGCTTGTTTCTGCGTTTTTTGCTTCGTCTAGGAAAGATAAAACAGTAAAGAGAAAACAATCGAAGGAGGAAAAGTATGTTTAATCATTATTTAACAACAGTAACGTTTTATTTTGCGCGATGCTTTAATGGAAAATTTATAATTTACAGGGAGTTTAGGGATAGGATGCGAGTATTTGCACAGTTTTACACAGCACAGGAATACGAACAGTTTCTAACAAATCTTGAAAGAGAAAGAGAACTACGATTACGTCTTTCAGAATTGTATCGTTACCGTGAGCATGGTATTACAAGACACGAAGAATGCGCTCATTTCGAACAAGTGATGGCACAAACTCAGGGACAAAATGATGCAGTGGATCACTGGCATGAAAAGAAATCTGTAAGTATGTGTATCCATATATCTATTAACTTTTTCCACATTGCAATGGTGATTGAAATTTTTTTCGGATGGTATACCTTTTGTTTTATACTCTATTGTGTAATATTAGGTATATCTACTCGAATCTCAAAGTACATTTTATAAATATACACTCGTAAAAGCTAGTAGAATTCTTGAATTATTAAAAACATCTGTTTTCATCATTTATATTTATGTTTCTAATACGTTTTAAATATATTTTATGAAAATAAACATTGACGATTATTATTTCAATATTAAAGGATTCTTAGGTTTCTTCTCTATGTTTCTCCATATTTTGTTGTTTAATATGTATATTGCTCATTCTATGATTACGTCAAATATATTATGAAAAAATTCACACGCGTTTGACACAAATGTATCGATCGAATATACAACAGATACGAGAATATATTACTAATTACAAAAAATTTCAATAAAAGTATGTGTGTGAATACGAAGTACAGAGTTTTAATTATACTGTGTACACTAGCTTTTGCTTCTTCTTTCACTAATTCCATTGTTTGTGGTGCGTGTTGCCAGGCATTTGTGAACAGATTGTATCAGTTTGCATTTCACTTAGGGCAGCAGTGGGCCGTCCACACCAATACACCGCCACACCTCAAAAAAAAGGTACAGGACTATTTTAAAACAGATTATTTCAACAACCTTAATTCATGAAGATGACAACACTACAATAACGATTAAATTCACTAAAACAGGTGATTTTAATCAAAGGTAAATTTGTCCCCTATTATACCTTGCAGAGAAGAAGAAAAAAATTACTCTTCCACCGACCGAAAGTACATTGCAAAAGACTTACCCAGCAGCAGCTTCTCAATCAATCAAACCAATCCCAATCGGATGACGACTCCAGCCAATCAGTGGGTGGAGCCGGATAACAATCCAAATTGTTCCAGCCAGCATTCTACCAGCTCCAGTTCTGCCGCAGAAAAAAATTATACTGCGGCTACTTCTGGAAAATCTTGTGCGACAACAGGAGACTCAGAGGAACGGGATATAGAAATGGAAGCAGCGGCTCATTTATTAACAAAACAAGAAAAGTCTCTGTGTCTTCAACTTGATTTGAAGCCAACGCAGTATTTAACACAAAAGACGTTGTTGTTGCAAGTAAGTTTTTAATTAGATAAACTATTTTTTATCAAAAATTAAACTCGTAAAGTAAGGCATATCGTGTTACTTAATTTATCGTAGTGTTTTTATAGAAAACTGATGTATTTATTCAGACGTGATTGATATAATAAAATAATTTAATTACTTTTCATTCTACTATTCATACTATCTTTTCATTCACATATTTGACCATTACCTCATATCTTTTGTTTTCAAAAGCTTTCTTTAGTAATAACACAATTCCGTTTGATATCAGAGATATTGTCGTAATCGTAGATAGATCTTAGGCGAAAGCACTCTTCGTTAACTCTTTAAATATACACGTTATTTATACACATAAATTATATGATTGCAGGAATATCTAAATGGTAATAGAAGATCAGGCGTTGTACCTCAGTCGGAACCAGAGAGTAAGATATTACATTATCTGGTAGCAAATGGCTGGATCGCGGCCAATTGATTAAATATGTAAAAAATTAACGACCATTTCAACTCTAAGTCACCTTTTATTTTGCAAACTAAGTCCTAGGTATAATTGAAATTTGAGTCTGATTTAATTAACATATATAGGACAGGTAGAGTGAGAATGTGTGTGTACATAATTTAATATGTAAAGATATTCTTTACTCTTGTTCAAATGGTGAACGTTTAGAGAAATGTATTGGCGGATGAATTGTTAGGAACGATACAAAACAAGATTAATTAACTTGTCTTATTCGTTAGCGAGACATTAATTTAAACTGTCTTTAAAATAACTCCATTAAAAAGTATAAAATTCTTTTACTAAGAGTTTTATAGTTTTTGTTAAATTAACAGTTATCGTATATAACGATTTAACTGTCAATTTTATTGTTGATATTCTTGATGGCTTTTTAAAGACTCAAATGTTAAATTATCAACGCCGTTCCGCATGGTATACTTCCGCTATGTGTACTTTATTCTAATGAACATTGTTACCTTAGATTGTCGTTTACCTTTTAACATTACATTATGAATTATTTAACACTTTTTGTCTAGAAAATCTCTTACACTGCCTTTATAGAGCCATGAACATATTGCTCAATTAATTCTTCCACTGTCATGTTTTCTTGTATAGACTATTAATTGCACATGCTCCTTTCTATCTGTTTTAAATGTGATTTGTTACCATACTTGACAATAAGGAAATGTAAGGAAGAAGTCACGTCGTAGTTGAGATTTCTAGATCGTTGTTTAATACAACACTTAAATGATTGGAACATATCCATCCGGGAATTTATCATCGATCGATACTGTATGTATAAGTATTTGAAAGTTGTCGGCTGGATATGTATTAAAATATTTAAATAAAAAGCACTTTAAAATATTTATATAGCTGAGATTCATGAAAGTATTGAATATTATTAGCTTAATAATAAGTGTAATGTCCTTGAAAAATTATACACACATAGATAAACATACACATACAGATATTTCTTCATATTCTTACAAATTTGTTCATTAAAAAAAGTACTCTAATCGTCTTTTGCATGCATGATTCAAGCGCAAACTAATGCATTTTATTCCATAGATTCTTGAAACGATTCAAAGGATATTCCTTATTGATAAAGGATGGTACAAAGAGCAAGTTATAAGAGGATATTTGTTATTACAATGAAGATACTATGGTATTAGGTAATTTATCTGTTGCCTGTGTAATATTTGTATATATGAATGAAAAATAGTACCTTCTTAGTGATACTACTTTTAAAGCACAAAAAGTAATCGCGTTATAAGCTAACTAAGAGTTAAGCGCATAGTGTGATAATGATGGTGTTCGGAGCCAAACTCGTATTACAAAAAAAGACACTTTAACGTTTAAAAAAAAAAAGCTAATCATTTTCCATTGCTTCTAATAGTAGCTATTTATAATTTTAAATTATTAAATGAAGAAAGGAGGAGTAAGATATTGAATTTGTGAATGAGGAGAAGATATACCCTAGATGGACGATATACCGTGTTAACAACCGCTTTCGTTTAACTTAAACGTACAAGGTGGAAGCATCAAGGAACAACACTGTTTGCTCGATGGCAAAGTTCATACCATTTGTATTCTTGTATGCTTAGGAAACTGGAAAAAATCTAAAGAAAGATTAGTCGTTTGCTTTAACGTAATTCAGTACTTCCAAGAATATCTTCGTTTATCTAAGTCTCGAACGGCTTAAATTCGAGAGAAAGATTAAAATGAGAAAAGTTTATCTTGTACTATTATAAATGCAAATGTAAAAAAATATGTGAAAAAGATATATATATATATATATACATATGTACATATACGAAAAAGAAAATTACTTACGATCGTAAGTAATTATTAAAAAAAGTCATATATTTGAAGAGAAAAAAGAAATCTAAAAAAAATACCTTTCATTTCGAATTAATACTTATGTGGCATATTGCTTAAGTACTAAATAGCTAGATAACAAAGTAGGGAAATAGCTGCTCATATTTTTTACGGAGAGTAGAAGACTATTATCCCTTTTATTCGATGTAACTGTATTTTTCGCCCAAGCTTCCGCAAATGGGCGCGATAATTTTTTTACACCTGCTTTTTCGAGGCTCGTTCCTTATGAAGTTTATTTTTTTTTTTTCTTTTTACTTTATTGCTTATTTCGAACCTGCACGGAAGTCGATTGATGTGCGAGTTCCGTTTATTATCGCGTAATTTTTATGATAGCGCTAGATCTATTCTTTTCTTTCTTTTTTATTTTGCTTAACATTGTTTCTACGTTCATAGTAGATTTTATTTTTATTTATTGCTTCACGGAACTTTCACATTCTTTTAAGACGCTTTTGATGCACTTTTTTGTAAATCTAATATTTTGAAAGCTTTATACTTTTACTTTTTTGTTTTTCTTTCTTTTTCCTTGATTTACCTTAGTTTCTCTTCGTTGTTTTCTAATTGTTGATGGTAACTTGCACGGATCGACATGTCCGTCGTTTCACTGTAATATTTCTATGAGAAATGGTCCACTGTAAGAATAGAGACTGTTCAAACAAATGAACATAAAGTTATCTCGAACGAAGAGACCGTTACGCCTTCCTGTAGTTACTTAAAACATATAGCAATTTACGAAGTTGAAAAGAATAATCCGATAATGTGAAAACGTCGCGGCGATCATTGTAACAAATACACAAGCACACTGCGTCGTTCTAACTTTTATAAAATTTAGGGAACGAAATGAATACATTTCTTTTTTTCTTTTTTTTTTGTTTATGTATCGAAAGATGATAAGATATAGTAATTTGTTTTGTTCGAAGAGATGAGAATGATCGTCTACCGAAGAGTGAATGTATTGTCGTTGGATTGAAAGTGTTTCAAAATTAAATACCAGTTTTATTCTCATAAGTATTTGTATAACAAACAATGAGTTTGTTACTTCTCATTGTTCTAGAAATAATGGAAGAATTAATATTTCAAAGCGAAAATAAGCTTTCATTCTTGTACTTGAATCAAACGAGTCGTTGAATGTATAAAATAAACTGTACAATAGGTATTTTCCCTTAAAATTATGTTTCTATTTACTATACGATTTTCCGATTATTCCTTGAATTCCTTCCTATTTTTTCATCTGTGTATCACAATCTTTAAAGCAGACTTGTATGCCTCTAATAAACAACGCTATTTATCTTCTTTATCTTCAGCTGCATTGAAGTTTATTTTACTAATTTAAGTAGCATATATATATATATATATATTTAGAATTACATTTAACTTTTTTAAATTATCAGATTCTTATCTAGATTTGTCCATGAAAAACTTAATTTATCGTGTCAAAGCAGCAAAATGTCTTGCTTTTGAAATATTTTAATTTCCTTTTTACAACACATTTTCTCACGAGGTAATCGTGCTCTTCTGACTTTTGCTAAATATTGCGAGAAACATGTTTTTAATAAGTAAGCAGAAAAGCATTTTTTTCTTCGTTAAGACAAATATTTGCTCGGCGAATTAATTCTCGGACGTGTTTTCAATCTTAATATAACTTCTTACGTCCTTCTACTCTTCTAAACAGCAGATTTATTTTGCATGTTGCAAAATTCGTCTTCTGCAATCGGAAGATATTTAATATTTTAAGACTTTTCTTCCAGTATGCCTATCAAACGATATCGTATTCCAGTCATTGAAATCACCGATTGAATATAGTGACTTTCCTCGTTAGTAAATAAATTACAGACTTTAGTGTATCTGTGAAAAATCTTAAACCATATAAATTAGTAGAATGCGCATGATATGAAAAGATTCATAAAGTATCCGAGGTAAGGTGCTCGTTCCACTTGTTACCTTCAGTTTCAAATTTCTCGGAATTCAATTTCAAAAATCTCTTAAAATAAAATCAAGCCAAATGAGAAAGTATTACATTCTTGTTCGCTAAGAAATCAACGATTCATTGTTGAAAAACGGTACTGTTATTAAAAGCTTAAAAATTGTCAAAAAATAACAAAGTACGTAAAACAATTAGGATATACAGTAAAGTACACAAATGGGATGCACTAGGGAAAATAATCGACTCGATTTATAAAAAGCAATATATTATACGGAGCATGACCTACATTTTGCTAAAGTTTCGAGTTTTTATAGCAAACGGTAATTTTTTATTTCACACGACGAGTATAGTCGTCAACCGTACCAAGATCAAGCTCTGGATTGACACGTGTACACGTCGAATACAGTTAACTGGTTAAGTAACAGATGAAACAAGCTTTGATGTAAATATAATTGTACATAAATATCGGCTACTTTAGCAGGCATCTATTACCATAGATTACGATTTAATTTTTTATATTATAGTAGTATTATGTAATATATTGTATTTATATAAATAGTAATATTATGATGTAAATTATTTATACTTTGCTCCTTGTAATCATTAAATTATAATAATGTGATGCAATACGAGTTCTAATATTGACCGATTGTAAAAACTTTTACCTTGAGAACCAGATATACCAATTTATAGTTTTGATAGAACAACTCTCACGCGACTTCATCGAGTCTGAAAATCGTAAGCTAAGATCCTCGACACGTTATACGCAACGCTTTTGTCGCATTTAGAATAATCGACGATTATAATTGTCCCTGAAAGGTATATGCCTAGAATAAAGAATCATTAATAATGCGTCATGTTAGAGAAGTCTACGATATTTCTTACATCGAGAGGCGCTGACGTCTTGGCCATTTCTTTTTTCTCATCTCTGTACATCGTTCATGCACGCCTGCACCAATGTCGTGTGGTTTTCCGATTATGGTTTTTTTCAGTCTCCTTATTGGCGTTACTGTTCCATAAACACAAACGCTACGATTATATTACTCTCTTCGTTCGGACAAGTCTATGGTACTTCTTTTTCGACTGCATTTAAGGATATTCGCGAATTTTGTGTAACAGGATCTGTTCATCTTCGACGAATAATTCTCGAACGGTTCTGCGTGCTGTTATTACGTATAAAATCAGACAGATGTTTTTCAGGAAGAAGGTGGTGCGATTGATAATCGCGGAAAATATTTTGGAAGAAAAGAATGCGTTAACGCGGAGAAAACAGAAGGTCGTACGAATTACATAAGATCAATGGGAAATTTAATTGTTCCGCATATTCAATTTAAGCCAGTTGTTGGCATAAAAACGTGATATTAAAAAATGTAGATACATACATAAATCTTCGCTTGATTTTTGAATTTTTATGTCTCGTCCTGTCTCTGTCTCAAAGAGAAAGAAGCTTTTTGACCTACGTATGGAAAAGTTTACCGCGATATTAAAAGCAGAGATGACGGAAGTCAATAACCTTTCTCTCGTCTTACTGTGAAATTTGAGAAATCTCGTGACGATAGAAGAATACGATTGGATCGATTTTTGGCATGAATACGTTCGTTCTAAATAACTTTTGCGAACGTATCCTTCCTCGTCCTGAATTCTTTATAAATTCAATGCGAGTATACGCTTCGTTTGTATTTGTTCATTCTGGAATTTTTTCTCTTGTGTTCTTCCACAATTTTGTCATTCTCGATTAGTAACGCTTGATTTGCAATCGAGTAAAACGTTCTTCGCCAATTCCGTAAAGGTTGGGAATAAATCATTCGTTTCATCGTTCGATTTTTTTTATATGAAACGATATTTTATATCTCGTTTCGGAAACTATTTGCCTAAACGATCATGGCATTCACTTAACTCATCAAGCGTCAACCGTTAATGCTTCATCCATTAATTATAATATATATTATATGTAATATATTTTTGAAACTGATATTTATAATAGATAAAAGTATGTGTGTAATATTATACGTAATATATATTACAATTACATATCAATTTTTATAGTTTCACGTGTCATATTTTATACATTATAAATATCAATTTCGTTGTATCTGATAAAATCGTAAAGCTATACATGTCATAAAAAAGTGAAGTCTAGATGGAAGAAACAAAGTGAATAAGATGTCAGACGAATCTTTGGCATTCTCTTTCGTTGTTCGAAAACAGAATTCGATAACACAAGTTGATTGAGACAGATCGCAAATGGTTCGATGAATGTTCCACTGACTTAGACGCATAAATAACACTTGAATGCGATTCAGACAGGATAACACGTGATAAAATCGTCGAATCGGAACAGACAAGATCAATAGGATTGTTTCTATGTCGTTTGCAACGATCTTTTTGTTCGGAAACAGGTGATAAAGAAAAAAGCCATGTAGGAATAAAAAGTGAATTGCTTATACGGTTTAATAATCTCCCTTTTTCTTTAATGAAACCTGCCTTTCTACTGCGTCGTGTAATTCATACACGTCAAACATAATTTATGGCAACATTGTTCCTTCTTTCCCCGAAGGTATAGATGTTTCCTTTCTCAATTGTGATATTCCATTGCCGATAGTATCGTTACGCGGTTCTTGCTTTCTCAACATCATCGGGAAAATATTCGGATCGTTGTAAAGAGAGATACGACACACGGTTTCGCACGAACACGTGCAATAAAAACAAAATAAAAAATAAAATTAGTAAATTTCCAAAAATCCGATTACAGAATATCTTCTGTCTCTCACGACATTTCTTGTATTAAGTCCTTATGGATATTGTATAACAGCGGCGATTAATGATTCCATTGATTGACTATTCTAGCAGAGTTACAAGGTCAGAAAGAAAAGTTCGAATATTATGCACTTTCATTTCTTATGTCGTGCGTCTTTGTTAAAAAATTATGAATTAATTTTATGAATTTTAAAATAACAAGCATGAACAAAAGACTTATCTAGTAAGCTACTCATTTATTAATAATTCGAAATGTGTTTCAGCCGTCGAAATATCCTCTTCGATTTCGAACATACGATATTTCATATGTCAATGGAGGAAGAGAACCTTTAATGGAAATGATATTATAAACAAACTGTTCCTTCCCTGAACGTTTATATTTTCCATTTCGTATCATACAAACTCGTTTCATGAACAACATTGAAGCAATGAGACTGACGGTTCTTTTTAGAATATGCTTTGCTCGCCATCTGCCAAGAAGGCAAGAAATCAATCTGGCGATCTTGCAATAAATAATCATATTTTTCATATGATTTCCTGGCGCTTTTTTCATTCTTATGAACTTGTTATTTACTATTCGCATTGTACAGTTAATCGTATAATTATTTTTTAGAAAGGTCTTAACGTAAATATAATATTATATATATATATAACGTGTATATTTCCGTAATTTTACTCCTCCTTTTTTTTTTACCGTTTTACAGTTATATATATATATATATATATATAACGTGTATATTTCCGTAATTTTACTCCTTCTCTTTTTTTACAGTTATAATGACTTAAACGAGTAATAGCTGGTTCCAAGTTCAACCTAAAAGACAGAAAAGTCAAAAGGCAACATATTTATCGTGCATTTAATTAGGTACGTGAAACAGCGATTTGAAAAGTATGTTTCTATCGTCAAATGCAATCTAATGAATAATACATAATTTAAGAACAAATTTTTTTACACATATGTTTTGCGCTAACTCTTGCCTTATTATAGGTTGCTGCTTAAAGTGGAGAATGAATAAAATTATTAATCGAGTTAAAACACATTCGTTTAATATATCTAATTAAGCGCTGCTGGATGATCGATCTCCCTGTAACAGATAACGATAATACATCACCGTTTGCTAATTCCATAATATTGTAATACAATCAGAGGAAAACAGTATATAATATTGTCTTCTTGTTTTAACTACGTGGCAAAAGTCTTAAGAAACACGAATGCGAAGCGAGTTATTCGATATCGTAGAAAAATACCGAAGCAACGATACAATGAAGTACTTCAATTATATCGCACATTTCATGCTCTTTTGATTCCTATGATCTATTATAGAATTGAAATAAAAATGCAAGGAAATGAAATACATTATGAAACTGTATACGTGCTATAAGATTCCTTTATAATGACTGTCATCGTGTTTCAATAATAGGATAAGAAAACACAGGAGGAAACTGTTTCTACATTTTTTCCATCTTCCTATCTTCATGAATAATGCACATTTAACGTTCAAGAAAGTAAGAGAAACACCAGAGTTAAAATTATTCCAATCAACTTCTTTGAAAACGGTACAAAATAAAACAATAGAATCTTACCTCCGTTCATATTTATCTTGGACAAACTACGAGCAAAGTCCTCACAGAAGATGCAAGATGAAAGGACAAATGATTCGATTTAACGTTAATATTATTCTCTACTTCTTTTTTTTTATCTATTTGCATATATTTTAATTAATAGAACTATAAAGCTATGGAAGAAATTTGTCGTGCGTTTTATTGATACAGACACGTGTTCATCAGTCAAATGTTAAAGAAACGAAAACATACTTTATTAAAATGCTTGTCATTGTCAATCAAAAGACAAGCATTTCGCTGAAAGTTGGAATAATACAAAGGCAAAGGTATATCGTGGGTTCTCAAGTAGTGAACGGCTTGTGTGAGTCGTCGTTCTTCCCCCCTTTGACCATCTTCAACCTCCGTGATTAATCCTACCACCACAGATTGGATCATATATAAGTATCATGAGCCAGAGGATTTCTAGAATCGTAGTTTAATCGTGGCTCACACGTTCAGGTGAATATCTGACGTGTCTACAGTGTCTGCTGTTTCGTGAGTTATTGAGTACTTCGAGTAACGATAAACATAAGTAAATATAAAACGTGAACATTCATTGTCTTACAATGAAAGGTTAGTGGTCAGCTATGATTTACATTGGCTGTAATTTTCTGATTTTCAAATTTCCGAAAATGTCCAAGTACAATATTTTCTCGTAACTATAACTTTATTAGTTGACAAGCTCGATCCAAGTTCATCGTTGTTGTAAAGGAAGTAAAGAACGATCGATATGATTATTGGAAAGGTTTCTGCCTCGTAAAGTCTTTTTTAAAAGGCGTTCCGCTTGCGTTCAATCCTTATATAATTTTGTTAACAATTGCGATAATTGCAAGATAATGAAAGCTAATCGGTAAAATCAAGTATTCAATTTTCAACAGAATGTTGCGAAGCTTGTCTTTTTATAAAGGTTTCTGAAATATTATATTAAATTTATAAAAATGTTTCAATCGTAAAATAAAACGAGATATCAATTAAGTTTCTGTTGCGTAAAATTTGTCGAAAGACCGTAAAATTTATAACGTGTGTTCTAATTATAATTTTCAATTTCTCTTCGGTAGCTATGCATCAAATTCTGATCTGTCTTTTGCTTGTCATGACAATCGTCTACGCGCTTGCCCGACCCGACGTTACCTCTGCAGAGAAATACGACAGCAAATTTGACAATATCAATGTGGACGAAATTCTGAACAGTGATCGCTTGTTGAATAATTATTACAAGTGTTTGATTGGCGAAGGAAGATGCACTGTGGAAGCAAATGAAATCAGAAGTAAGTAATAATACACTATATGACTCGTCTTATTGTGGAAAATATCAGAACGTATTCGCTATTAATCGTATAAATGATATTTAAAAAAAATGTTAATTAATTATCCTTCTTAACATTTTACGACCTGAGGTTTGTTTTTGCTCGTGAAAGAATAATTGTAATTTGATTATGATTTATGATAAACGTAATCCATATACGTTTTTTATGCTATTTTATGTACTATATATATTAAACGTCTTTATATATGTCATAAACAGAGCACCACGGCGTAGTAATAAATGATACAATACAACGGTAAATAAATAAAATAAAATTTGAAACAGGAACGTATATATTGTACACTATTAACTTCTAGCTCATATAATGTTATAAGAAGTAAAGCTTTTATACACACATATTCTACATAAAAAATTAATATAATTAATAATAATTGTGTACTGTATTAGTAGAATATCTACTTTGATTCTACTTTGATTATGTGACATTATATGATTCTCAAATAATTTCTTATTGTTATTGCAATTTGTCATAAGAATCACATTGTCACTAGTTTTATTTTTATTCCCAATACCTTCATATTATCAGCTTCATTATATTAACGTGTTAATTCAATCATTTCCATATAATATATATCTACTATCGTAAATGAAACGAGGAACAAATAATTGCACTTACACATTAACCATACATTTCTTCCTCCAAATTTCTAATCCATCGTTTAAGGATAACATCAATTTGATATATCTGTTCAAGCGCGATGCAATACTCTTTGACATTTTGTATTATTTCTCTTTCATTAACAGAGATACATACGTATGCCATTGATCAGTAAACAAACTATCGCCGAAAAACCGGATCAATTTACCGAATCTTCTCCAAATGTTATCCATTATTCTGCAATATCTTTAGTTTTGAAATTTAGTCAATTAATGTTTCTGTTTTCACCTTTCAGAGATCTTACCTGAAGTTCTAGCCACCGAATGCCAGAAATGTACTGAAAAGCAACAAGAAATTATCAACAAGGTGATCTACTTCTTGATCACAAACAAGCCAAAATTGTGGCAGCGACTCACGAACAAGTACGATCCTGAGAACAAATACAAAAGTAAATACGAGGAGAAAGTGAAACATATGAACTGAACATAATTATGAATGAATTAAACATAATTACTCGAACATAGAAAATTCGTCCTTATAATTGTTTACGAACAAATGCCATTGCCCGTTCTAAAAATTAATCACGTCCCTAATAAACACATAAACGACATAACGCTCAAATGACAATAGACAATCGGACGCAGTATTTATTTGTATATGCAAAACAAGCGAAAACAAAAAAAAGAAGAAAGTAATCTCGGGACAACGAATATGTAATTCTATAATGAGAGAGAAATAAAAATTGATTTGAACAAACGAGTTTGTATTTATTTTCAAAAAATAAACATTCCCAGGAAAACTTAGTCGCGTTAGCCGGCATTCGTCGTTCATACCTTCCTGTTTTCGATTTCATGCACGAAAACGACTTGGTTTCGAGTGATTTCGTATTCACCGAATGACTTTAGTTGGGTCGTTGTATCATTTTCAACTTTCAATCAGTTTGGAACATTCAGCGACCTCGAAACAGCCTATTACATAATTACGAAAGCGATCTTGATAATTTTAATAAACACGACGTCGATATTACGCTGTAATTTTCCTCGCGTTTAATAATTATTAACAGAAAGATGTCATCATTAAGTGTGTTGCAATTGAAGTGTACTTAAATATTAGACGAAGGCGTAAATTCATAAATGAGTTAAATGAGAGAATATTTTTTATCGAAATATCCTTCATAGATTCTCGTAGTACCAGCTTATGCACGTAATTGACTTTCGGTGTAGAATTAAAAGAGATATATTTTACTATGATATTAACAAAATTAATCATATAGTAATCCACTATGTTCGCAGGCTCCTAGAAACCCGTATTCTCTTCGAATTTTATCGCAGGATGTAGCAGAGAATCTTGCTTTCGTACGTGCTTTGTTTCATGTATGCATTCTTGAGACCTTGCGGACCAGGCACTTTATTTCTAATTATGCCCAGTGGCTAGTTACCTTCTTCTAAAAGAATATTTTTCAGCTACTCGCAGTTTGCTGGTAATTAAAAATCATAATCACTTCCTTGATCATTTTAACGGTTATAAGTAAATAAGTATAAAATAAATAGAGTATAATTGAGAGTAAATTTAATCCTTTGCAGACAAGTGTCGGCAAATAGCTACTCAAGTCTTTTTACCGTTGCGGACGCGTGTCAGCATATAGCCACCCGAATCTGTTCACAGTACCGGACAGTTATTTTCAAATAACTGGTGTACGTCTATTTTTCTAAGTGATAATCTTATGTGTATGTACGCATGGGTATAGTAAACTAAACAGTATTATGTTTCTGATGAAAGAGAATTATAGATCTTCAGAAATCTTATCTTCCTTCGCAGTGCAGGATGATGGTCGAGTCAGAACGAATTTCAATCTTTCAATGGCATTACCAGACGAATCAGCAAACTTTTTATATATGTCAGAGATGAAAGGACACCGGGTCTTCCCTTTGGAATTCTTTGAAAAATCCCCCAATACTTTATTCTTCATAAGTTAACCCGATTGAGTAATTGTATAACTCTCCTTAAAAAGAATAGTTATAGCGACTCTCGACAGTAAACATTCCAATGGTTTCTGCCCCGTGGCTCGCCACACACGGACCCTATTCTTCGGGCAAGATGATTACCAGATGTCGATGCATCTCCACAGTACACGTTCAGCTAGGCTGAGGACCCGTTATGAGTCTTAGGATTTAGTTAACCAAGGCCCTTCGAACGGACAAACAGTCTTTATCCTAACAGTCTCTAAATCTATCACCTACAGGAAATCTGCTTTTCTCACGAACGACGCTTCCTGCTAATAACTTTCTCTCAAGAGTAACTAGCATCTTTCTCTAACCACAAATATAGAAATTACCCAATTAATAGCAACGTCAATTTCCCTCACTTTCCGAACGAGGGTTGTTCTCGACGAATCCGATGATCTCATGCCTTGAGACACACCCCATTATAGTTTTCCTCTGCAGCATCACCGTGACGGAGCGAGACAAACAGCGTCTTTGCGATCAGTGGAAACTTCAGAAACTTTTTAATAACGAGTCCGACTTAGACTTTGGAAGAAAACATATTTGTTATCCCATTGACCGCGGATTCGTTATGGAACCTAAGATCATTGTCATTAGCATCTCGAGTATCTAATTAACATAGTTACTTGTCAAATTCTGTAATGATCATATTTCTACTAGTAAATATTTTCTCTATTGCGTAATAACAATGTCTAATCCAAATGAAGATTCGTTACACACCTCTAATCATAACGCAACCTGACATATATTTTATATATTTTTTATAATACCTTATACATGAAGCTTAGAAGATCCAGAAAGGATATGTTCGATAGTGATAGTAGTGATGACGAATATCATTTTGAACTTGACATGATAGAAGACGACGACAGTGCTTCGGACAGTGGAAACGAACTCCGTTCAACAAGGGTACTGCTCAGATGTTTCAATATTTCTAGTGATAGTGATGGTGATAGTGATGATGAACTAAATATTGAAGAAAATAATACGAACTTCAACAATGAATACCGCAATCGTTCAACGTGTATATATTCTCAACTGCACGCATCAATACCTTTCGTCCACAGCGATGCTCGCTCGCCGAGAGGCCCTGTCCGCATATACGTTTCCTAGAAATGAACTACTCGTCATTCTCTTTTCTTTATTTGCTCGCCGATAAAGTGAGAGATCCTAGAACAAGAGGTTTGTGAAAGCGAAAAGCCATAATTTTTTGTGATCGAATGGATAATAACATCGTCTAATAGAAAACGAATATAGATATAAATAATGACTTGTTACGTGATTGCTTAGTGATTAGTGTTAACGATCCTAACGGAATAATCACTTGTTCATTTATCGCCATCCCGATCCTCTCGCTCGTTCTCCGTGTTCTTTTCTGTCCTCTTCCTCTCTATGTAATTTATATATAAAATCTGACTGATTTATATATGAAATCTATGTAAATCATTATCTAGCTAGCAGACAAAAAGAATATATATATGTATGTATATATATATTAATTGGAAAGTCATCATCAGTCTAAAATTCTCTCATTTCGTTGTAGACATCTTAACTTTACTATGTACATATTACTTTCTGAGCTTTGAGACTTTAGATCCTTACAGATATCCATATTTTCATAATCGCTTGAAATTTCCGACAAATCATCGACGAACGTTTCACCAATTTCCTTAATTCTTTCACTAATATAGATAGTCAAAAAGTATAGACATTTTAACATATTTTAAAACTTACTTCTATTATAAAAGAAATATAGTATTTCAATATTTGGTAACTATTTTAATATTGTAAATCGCCAAATTGTTAGTATATTAACTAATTGATTCTTTCTTAATTTTCTGAAACCCCTTTTTATTGGCAAAGCAAAGTACAACATTCAGATATTCGATAACAAATTTAATATTTTTTATAGCTAAATTATTAGTAAGTTAATTAATCGATTTTTCCCTTAATTTCCTTTAAACTTTCTTCTATTACCAAAACAAATTATAATATTTCTTTATTCACTAACGGATTTACTGTTCTCAATATTATTCCAATATTATCTTCAAATATTGTATCATATAATGACAGACAAAGTACAGAGTGGACATTACATGTAACGCCTTTTTGTGTTCCACATTTTGAATGTGACGAATTTACCATTTTTATGCCATAAATGATGGTATTGATTCAATATGGTAGTGATGTGAATTGAAACTAAAGTCCTCTATGAACTTATAAATAGAATATTGAATAGATTTTATACTTACAAATATTTCCACCTGAGAAAATTGCAACATAGTTTATAGATAACTCCAACACACTAGTGAAGAGATCAAAATTGCAACAAAATGAGCAAGGAAACCAACAAAAAAGAAAGAAGAGGACCAACGAAAAGGTCAAAAAGATCCAGAAAAATTTGCTTCAAAGAAATATGTCAACTTTTAGAAATCTTGTGTGATGTCTTTTGTTTTGTCTTGGGTGATATATGATGTTCTGCAATATCTTGAAATATCCCACAATGTTCTATGGTGAAAGGAAAGAGAATTTTGTAAAGATATATAATTTATATATCACATATTATATTACATATATATATATAATATTATATAGTAGTATATAGCAATAGTATATATAATAGTATATAGCAGCAGTATATATAGTAGTATATAGTAATATAGTAATAGGTTATAAATTACAAGTTGCATAGTTTTTAGATTACTATCATTTTTCAAATAGTAGTATTCAAAAATATTAATACTTGTATGGTTTTAGTCAGTAATCGAGTAATCGACATAAGTCAATTATGTTATAAATTAATATTATTTATCGATAAGATATTTATATTATAAATACAAAATCTTGTATGTCTTATATTACATAAAAAGAATAGAATAACTTACGTAAGAAATTCATTTGTTTCATGAATTATAGAATTTTGTATGAAAACAAATATCGAGAAAACACAGTACCATGGTACTAATAGAACAGAATACCATTGACACACAATAACGTAATAAATACGTGTCTAACGCATCTGCGCCCTGGTGATAAAAATAGAAATTAGATTTTGAATTTACCTCATTTCGCGGGGAATAATATTAAAAAGTGGGAGCAACTGTAAACAATTCGTTACCATAAATGTGAAGAATTTGTTCTGTGCTCAGAGTTATTGACATATTGCGAATAGATCGTGACCATTAGTATTCTCTTGCTTATTCTAATGCTTCAGGTTGATCACGAAAATTCTCATATGTTTATCGTTGTCATTTAGAGAGAAACAATCTAACCATGTCTTATGATATAGGTAACAATAGGTATATAGTAATAAAGTAGGTATTCCGCAATATGTTAACAAAATTTATAGTGATTTATCGTATTTCTATGTAAATAGACGGATATTGAATATATTTAACGAATACTCGGATGGTGGCCGGGTACTGATAGAAGATGACACGTTCTTGAACCAAACATATCTGCTGGTAAATCTTGAAATAAATATTTCAAATACTATTTCACGCTGTGTCACATTAGAAAGAGGAAGCAACTGATGAGAGTCGTAAATTGAAGATTTAATATACAACACAATGAGATGACTTCAAGATAGTAAGAATTTTAATTTAATTTATTCATAATCTAGTATAATTTATAGTGATTTTTCATTTTTCTATGTAAATGGATGCTTATCAGTTTCTGATGAAAGTCACTTACATCGAGAAGTACGAATCACGTATTGGAATGAAATTTTTTTTCCTTTTCACTCCCCTTGACTTTTTTCCTTGATAATCTCTTCCGTACCTTTTTTTTTTTGCTTTTTTTCTCTTTTCTTTTTTTCCTTACCCTTTCTTTCATACATTGAACTATGCTCATTAACGAAATATAGTTCGACAATTGTTCGATTTTATCAAATAATATTTTACGATATTTTATTTTCATTTTATTCCTCTAAACTATATTAGCTTACTCGTGTTTGCTTTCTACACGTCTCCCCGCGTTTAAGTCTAACGTGTTATTATTATTTCATATTTTTAAATTTCGAATTTAATATCGAATTGTTGAAAACATATCCCTTCGTGCACGTTTGACTTTCTCGTCCGCTTTGACCTTCCCCACTCCCTGCCAACCGAACTTCGATGTGTAAATCACATTACAGAGGTCATTCTCGACCGAAAATCTAAGCGATTAGACGTTGTTTCTGTGTCAGAGTGACGGATGTTCCTTTTTCTATTTTACAAAGTACGTGTTTTTCATTTTCTACTATTAACTTCATTTAATTAACTAATGTTTTTATTCATTAATTTATTATAATATATTATTAGGTTATCTTTTTTCCTTCGATTATCTTTTCGATTATCCCATTTAACGGTAGTTCGTACAATGAGATCTCAGAAACAACTTAACCTTGATCACTGCTTCACTTTATATAATTTGTTGCTGTTTGTTTATTTAATTTATTATTTTTATACATTTGTTTTAATATTTTGATCTTTTTCTGTTCTCAGATTATTGTTTGATCGCGAGGAAATCATGGAAACGTTAGAGAGATGCCACGAAATTCGTAAGGACCTCATGATGGTGCTTAATGATCAATCTGATAGATTCTTATACAAATATGGTAACATTTAATTTATTCTAATGAAAGCAGACGTATTTATACGTCATCATAACGTTCTCTTTTTAATGGATAGTTGATAATACTTATTTATTTAATATAATATAATATAATATATATTTAATCGGTATACGTTCTTACAAATAATTCGTAATATTAACGCTATCAGTACGTGATGTAATAGAATTATAAATAATTTTATGATCTATTAAGAGTACAAAGATAAAGATAGACGAGATTAATCACTTTGTTTATTTCGAACATATTAAGTAAGTTTTGTACTTCAAATAAGTTAAATGAATTGCTTTATTGCTTGACATTAACATTAAATTCTTTAAAGTTCTATTTAAGTGAGAAATTAAAATAACTTTTACATTTTACTGCATTTTTGCGAATTTTCCATGATAATAGTGTAACTTCGATCTTTTTCAATTTGTGCTATTTCTGAAACGAATACGTTCTACGCCTCGCGTTTTTTGCCTGATGTACTATTTTGAACTAACAACAAAAGCACCTCATATTTGATTAATACAAAATACATTTGAAACTCTAATAACAGATATTCAGAGTTACAATTTTTACAAATTGGATGCATTGCAAAATACTCATAGACATTTAATACGTATTAAGAAATACTTTATAATGTATAACTATATTATATACTATATTGACTATGTTATATAATATAACGGTACATTTTATATTCTTAATAATATGGTATTTTGTTGTGTGTCCTAAATGAATACTAGTTGATAGCTTTGAAAAAGCAGTATTTTCATAAATAAACACCCGATAGGGAGAAGAAAACTAATGATGCAAAAATGATACAGAATGTTTTACTTTTTTCCCTTCCTCTATTCCCTCTCATAAAGCTTTTTTACAGAGAATTTTTGTGATCGCGCGCAATGCGATTGGTAGACTCAGTGTTTGCTCGTTATATTATTTTTAATATTCTTTAAAGCATCATAGCTCTCATTAAATTTAATTATAAAGATCACTTGCGAAATTAGAGTCAGTGTGTTCGTCGATTATTACTTGAGCGGACGCGTTACTGGTTTTTTATTTTTCTTTTTTTTTATATATCTTTTTTATTAAACATTCGCTTTCGGTGGTAGAGTCGCAGGTCTCGCAAGAGGATAAAGCCTCGCTTGGAGTTCAAGAATGTAAGTATTTTTGTATATTGTACTCTAATTTATTTTATTGCTCCTATTCGATATAACTCGAATTATTATTAATTTATATTGAAATAAAAGTTTAAAATTTTATTATTGATATATACAATACAAATATTTAACTTTTGTAGTAATTAAATTTATAAGAATTTCAATTCATTTTTATATAAAAATTTCAAGTTTGCATGGAATTTGAATTTAGAAAACATTTGTATTTAAGTTTTTTAATAATCAGGAGTATGATTTTAAGAACAAATTATAATATTCCATGTTTTGTTACAGTTTTCTTCCACTCTTCATTTTTTCTAAGGGATTGCATGGCTCCACCTTGATAACGGCCTTCATGATGACTTTCCTACCAAAGCATCGATGATCCTGTTCCTCGCATCTAATGGTGAGTCGCATGCATTTTTGTTTCTCTGGTCACTCAATCATGTCGTAGGATGACAGGTCCGAATCGACACGGGTGACTGGTTGTATTACGTGGAACTTTTGACGAGCATAATGACCGCGGGTATAATACTCGTGAGTAGTAACATTTTTTGACTGTGTTTCATGTATTAGCTCAGGATAGGTTTTCTTGTATGTCGCGGTTTTAAATATTGAAAATAATGCATTAATATATAAGGAATTTGTACGAAGAACATAATGTTGATAATGTGTATGTATGTATGATTGGAAAATTACAAAATTATTAAAATTACAAAATATTACAAGATTATTATCAACATTATTTTAAGGTTTATGATGATTAGATTTAATCTTCTATTTTACGACAGCACAGAACAAATGCATTATTTGTGTTTTATATTCAGTATTATTTCTGTTATATGTGAAATATGAAATATGAAATTATGAGTAAAGTTTAGTTTTATCTTTCCGTTAAAACATATCAAATTTCATGTGCAAGAAGACACTTCGCGAGAGGTAGATTTCAGAGTCAAAACAAGTTTTGAATGGTCCTTTGTATTTCCAATATATGTTTTGATAAAGGAATCGCCTCAGGATATTTCTATTTAATATTCAGTTAATATGTCGATAATCATCAAATCAAAGATCAAATTAGACCATTATCCGCTTAGATGCAAAATATAATTGTTAATCATACTTTTAGCATAGGATTTTTAGATTTAAGTCTTTCCATATTCATTGCCAGGACCCCATTTACGTGACCAAACGTTACTTGAATGGGAGAAAGGCAATGAGCATGATGACTAGTTGATAAGCAAACACCCGGTAGCGTTCCGGGACGTCTCTCTAGTAGTAGATTTAAGTTCCAGAGGGCATTGCGCCCGAAGAAAGAAGAGGCCACGAGCCGAAGAGGCCCGACAAATTGTCATGGAAGAGGGCAACTACTAATGTATTATAATTATATATAATATGCTTTTGTTACTACTACGTCACTATGCTCGTTGTTAGCTTCTTTTTTGTCTTGGCCGATCTGTATGTCGGCCCTCTACCACATTGGGCAAATCGCAGTTTTTTTTTAGTATTGCGAGAAATTAAATATGGTTTGGATTAAAGTTACGGAACGTTTCGTGGCCTTTTGTTAGTATCGCGAGACACTGATTACGATTTAAATTTGCGTTACGAAAGAAAAATATCCAAGTTTTTTTTTTAGTGTTAGAGCGTTAATACATATTAGAATTTTTCTCGTATGCTTTAAAGCTTTTTCCTTCGTTTAATGTTAGATTTACAAGCGTTATTTTAATTAGCTTCCTAGTTAGAGTTGCGTTGATGAATGACCGGCTTTTTGAAAGTAGTATTGCGACTATATCATGCCCAATCTTCTTCCACTGAATTGTGGAACTACGTTTCTGCTTCTGGATCATCAGATGCAGTTTCATCAGTAACCTACCATATGGCTACATTGGACCCGTTATTAGTGTTGCGAACATGTAAATTTGAGTGCAAATTTGAGTAATGTTGCGTAAAAAATTCACACGGGAATTTTCTGTTTCTTTTTGTCAATAGTAAATTAATTAACGTTGCAAAAGTAATAAATTAGAATTGCCAAGTAAAATGGATATTTCACTTACGGCTGTTCGGTTACATCGAATGCATATTTTGATGGCTCTTCTGGCTTGTAGAGTCATTTCTTTTTATGTTTATGGTTGAAAATACTGCTAAGATATGTTGTTGTTTGGTAAATAATGAATATCTTTTGAGTGGGCTGGGGTTTCATTAAATAATTTCAAAAATAAAACAAAATGAAAAAAGATATTTTTGTACATCATTATATTATTAATTTATTTGAAAAATACGTAAACAAAAATGATCAGTACATCTTTTCAGAACTAATAACCTGAATATAACATTATAGTAAATAACAAATAGAATTGGTTATGAATCAGTTTGGTAAATGAAGTTGTGACAAGCTCGTTATCAAATTAAGTGTCATTGGACCGTTAAGAAATAAACCATGCGACTTTTATCGTTTCTGTCTTCATCTTAGTACTTCAATTCAGTTAAAAACCCAAGTTAAATTTAGATTCATATTTTTCGATTCAAATTGTTAGATTGAAACTCGTGTTTCGATAATTTGATATTTTCTTGTGTCTAATATGTCTTCCTTCCAGGTGCTTTTTTAAATGTATTAATCCAATAAATGTTCCAGATTGATTAATTTGTAGAAAGTATAAATTATGCATATGGAATTTTATACCTCTCAAATACCTATGAATGAACGATTGGGAAATGGAATAAAAAAAATGATTTAAGGGGAAGAAACATGTATGAAGAAATAATATTTGAGTCCCTTATATTGGTATCTAACTATATATATTTATAGAGTTGTACTAATTTTTGTATGGTTTAAATTTGTTTCAGGATCTATTATGAGATCGACGGTAGGACACTTATGTCCCACGCTTGCCCTATACAATGTCCTATACAATGGGAAATACAATTTCTCATTCCATTCCTTTATGATATTTAGATTTTTATATAAATAGATCTTCTTTATATCAGACCCCCATAGATAGATGTTTAGAATTTTCTGGTCAGGACTGATAAAATTCTGATCGATAGGGTTAATTGAGAAACCTTCAAATTTCTCACAAGTAGGATTTAAAAAGGTATCAAGACTAGTGATAGTTAGGATCTATAAAGATTTCGTTCACATCTCTGATAGATAGGATCTACGAAAGAATGTTTTATTTTATTTAAACTAATTTAAATTCAAGTTTGTTTCAGAAATTTCTACAAGACTACTAGGAAGATACAAGATATTTACAGATATATATAAAGAAGAATTTCACGACGCACGACACTGAAGATATTATTTTATAAAATACCCATTGTCTCTGTCGCTTTATTATGTTTAGATATATAGAAACGTTAAATATATAGAAAGAAATATATAGAAATAAATATATAGAAAGAAATATATAGAACTCATGAGAGCTCTGCATTAGGTAGATCATAGAGGGTGTTTTGAAATTCGCAGGTGAAATAATTTTAAGCTGCTTTCAATGCTTTTAATGCTTTCAATGCTTTCAATGCTTTCAATGCTTTCAATGCTTTCAATGCTTTCAATGCTTTCAATGTTTTCAATGCTTTCAATGTTTTCAATGTTTTCAATGCTTCCAATACTTACAATTAAATTTGTATTAAGTGTATGCTTAATTATGGGTGTTATGTGAATGATGAAGATAATTAATATAATTCTTCATGATGCGCATTATACTTTTCTTAAAATAAAATTTTAAGTGTCAAAGTATTCTTCATTTCTTTGATAGCAAAGATATAAAAAGAAAGAAATAAAAAGAATATACTGTCTCTTAAAGAAATATAATTTAGTTTAAGATTTAATTTCTCTTTTATTTTTGGTTGTTAAATAGGTTTAGCTTCTCGCGTCGGTTTCCTTAAAGTTCCTTTTGGTCTGTCATTTGCGCAACGACCGAAGGGTCGAGCGTTTCGCAAACTCACACGAAAAGTAGAATTTGTTGTAATTTTTTCTATTTAAAATTTTGCGTGAAAGGAGGGTGGATGGGATCGTGGATAGGGTGGGTCTCCATTCGCAGCAACCTCCACGTGGTGAGACCTGGACACTTAGTATTATTTCGTATACAATTGCTAACTGTATCATTGTATATGATAGAATTATGAATTGTATTATAAATAATATTATGAACTGATTGGCTGTGATCGCGATTGTATCATGTATAGTTGGAGCACTTGTTAGATAGCTTCATCAATTCTTGCATAATCATGGATTTCTATCTTGTACGCTTATGTTAAAGTGTCATACTGAAACATTTCGAAAGTTAATAATATCATGTCTTTCCAAGTTTATTCTGCGATATATTAAATTCTACATTTAATTCTGTGTTAGAATGAGCAACTTTTGCACATGTATTCGCATTGTAGTTATGTTGTTCGCAATATCTTAATAATCTACACAATAAAGTTTGATCTTAATTTCAAGCATAATCAACGTTGTAATTTTCTTTTATGAATTATCCAACAATTCATTAGATCGTCTGCGTTTATGCGTGTAACAAACGAAGATCTTCTCATAGCTACTGATTTTTATCGTTTTCGATTCGGTTGGGATTAAATCGAGGTTGAAAACTGACTTGACATGTAGATAATTTCTATGTTCCTCTTAGCAAATCGCAGATGGCGTAAGAAACAAGTTCGGTCTTTTTCGAAGTCGGTATTTCAGAACCCGTGAGACGTAAATTCTCATTTCGTCAAATATCGCGTATATCCTTTATATCGATGATACGATCCACTAATTTGCCGACTTATTGTTAAAAACTGTTAGAATGTTGGTAAAATACAGGCAATAAATAATAATGTAGGCCATGAAAAAGTAAAAATCGCTAGTATTGATTCGTTTGTTAGCTAGAAAGCAGTAGCTTGAGGGGCATCGAGTTATCGCATCGTCAAACAGAAATTCTCCTCTTACATAACGACTGTTGCAATACACGAATTTTCTATATCAAGGCACTCCTTCACAAAAGTCTCTATAACTTCGTGATCGATAGACAGATTTAACACAGTTACGAGATATTTTCAAGAAGGAGATTCTAGTATAAGGATTCAGAAATACGTGTCTAGAATTTCTTCTTTAACCAACAATACTTTGATTCAAACGAGTTGCATAAATTGATTACACTAATTATCAGATAAACTCTTGCGTACAAGATTCTAGAAATGCCCGGAATGGAGAATATGACCAATCTCGGTCTTCGAGTGGAGAAATTCAAGAAAGATTTCCTCAAGCATTATCAGGTCAAGTTTCCAATCTTGTTCCGTATTTGTTTTGATCCGATAGGCACTCATAAGAAGTCGCGTGCCTTTATCGGTTTCTTGCTCGGATTTTTTATGGCTGCTCTTCTATACGAATGCATTATCGTCGACCTGCAGTTCGACGCGTATACCAGCGTGTGCCTTGGTGGTATTTTGATTACGATGCTGTCAATTGGATGCGCCTTGTCGATTCAGGTGATAACCAACTCCTTCAGAATATTTTATCTCTAAAAACAATTTTCCTACCGATTATTCGTAGTAAAAACCGACCACCTTTGTTGATGCTTTCGTAAAGCAAGTGTAACGCAAGTAAAATTTAAGTGCAGTTCCACCGAAAATAAACAAATGACAATGATTTATTGTTTAATTAATGACTTTCCATGCTACAATTTCCCGTATACTCGAGATTAGAAAAGAAAAATTAACCGTCACTATGATATATTTCATGATACGTCTCTCGAAGATTACTTCGTAACTAGTTTTTCTCGGCACGTGTCAAAGCTCGTTTAGTCATTGGAAACTTCATTAGCAACGTAATGCTATCTGTCGAGTAATTGCGATTATATCTGCTGTGTGTAACTGCAATTGATCACAATCCGTTAACTGATTACAACTATTGTAATTAAGACTGATTCGCATGAACGAACAGCTCGTCATGATATAACGTTGAAATCATTCTTTGACGTATTTAATGAATTCCACATTTGTTTTTTGTCACATTCTTCGTATACATAAATATTTCTTGCACCGTACATTTAAAATTTTAAATCAAGCAGTCCATTATTTATAGTTCCACACACATTTTTCATGATTTATTTACAATTCTTCCATTTGCTTCGGATCAGATATTATTATCAGCATTTAACGGTCCAAGTGTGCTTCTCAAGCACCACCGATGTGTGGCGCTCTACTCTTTAAAATCTGACACTTAAAAACTTGCAAATCGAAGTATAATGAAAATAAGTTGAAGTTGCCAGTCGATATTCATAATTAAAAGTCGATGCGTTAAGGGTTAGATTACCTGGATAAGATTTCGCATATCTGTTATTCAGTTTCTGAATATTTGTAACATTTACAATAATAAGTGACCAATGTTTAAGAACGTAACATATTCGATATTTAGCATTGTTAACACATGGCAGGCGAGATGCTTTGCGAATAACGAGATGATGTTACTATGTTTTGTCAGTAGCGAAAATTCCTATTGTTTTTCTTCAAATTTTTGGACTATATATTTCATATTTTATTAAAAACGCTAAATATCTTATTGTAAATATTGAAATATGAAATTGGATATATGTAAGAACTTATTTATTATTCATTTAATATTTATTATTTATTTCTGACACAATAGGTGAGGTGTATTTCCATCTTGACGATACCAGCGTTTTTTGGCCGAGCAGGTCGAAGTATGTTGAGAGCACTGATTTTTGGATATATCATTGCTGGACCATTGTTTAATTTAGTGTATAACACTAAGGAGGTGGTAAGAACATTCGGCTGCACTACACAGTTGACGTACAACCTTACCAAGACAAGATTTGATTTAATGTTCAAACCGTTTCAACAGGTATATCTACTCTTCTGTTAATAACGAGTTTTTTTATTAAGTATAAATTAATTCTTGCAATTTCTACGCGAAACGTCGATTTTTATTAGAAAGGATCAAAGAATATACAGTGTATCAACTAAATAGTATAAAATATTCAACTGCATCATTCCTGTGCTTTCTGCAAATTAGGAAGCTCAAATAACACTGCTCGTTATACTTTAATCAAAATTCATATTTTGAGCGAATTAATATTAAAGTCGAAATAATTTCGATGCTTGTTACGATTTCAATGCTTGTTAGGTTACACAATTTGAAATAAAATCCGAAAGCACAGGGAGATCCAGTATGATCCAGGTAGAGATACGTATGCCTGCCGTGATTTTTTTGCTACGTCGGCGCCAGTTACGAAAATTCCTCTTATTTTTAATCGTTATATTTATTAAAAGGCGATCCTTGCTATGAAAGCGGATGCAAATGAGATAAAAGACACGCTTTCTTCGGTGAGGGACTTAATGAGCCCGATTGTCGAAGAAGTGGAGGGAGAGGAAGAAATGTTGCGATTAAAGGAGGAAAACGATTATTTGGACGAGTTGCAAGGTGATACAAAAAGAAGCAAGGAAATCGAAGAGAAGCATGAGAAAAAAATTGAAGAAGCCAAATCAGATGCAGAAATATTTGAAGCTAAATATAAGAAAAAAATCGAAGCTCGATGCGAGGAGCAACTTAGTCGAGGTGCAGGAAGATGTAGGTATGTTTGAAAAACCTGTTGCATATCTTGAAATTTATAATACCATTTAATTTTAATATTGCCCGAGTATTCCAATCAAAATATTTGGCAACTTTCGCTAATTATAAAATTAACCAAATATTTATTTTATTTCTATTATTTATTATTTATACCATCAAATTATGTTCTCTCTACCTTTCCTTCATTTTATTTGAAGTAACGCTTTTCAATTATTTCATGGAAATTACAATACATTTTTTTTATAGGTTTCTCGTGAGTTAGAAATTTAAATTAATATTGTCAAATGTGTACAAATAATCTTAAAGGGACATGTTCGGTAAAGCTTACGACAAGTGTTACGAAGCAGTGAGCGTATTTGTTGCTTGGCTGCTGTGTTGGCCGATGAAACTGACTTTCGTCTGTAATCTGGTTCAAGCAATGGGTGGTTCTAGTATCTGTGATCCTGAAGGAAAGGTTGATAGTGGCATCGGCGAAGGATACATCGCTTTGAAAAGTATTATTATAAAATTATTGATTCTTCCAAAAAGTTAAATGAAAAAGAACGAAAGACAATTCTTCACCAATTTTCCTACTATTAATTCAATATTATTCCTATTATTCAATATTGTTTTAAAATAATCATTTTACAAATATATTAACCGGTTAACGTGTCCAAGCCTGATGCGATCTATTATTTATGTCATCTTCTCGCGACGAATGAGCTCATAAATGTAAATCATTTGCTTCCCGAGAAGTAAATATTAATTTATGTAATTAAAATAAACAATTAACCAAAATTGGAGTTGACCAGTTTGGCTTGTGAGAGGCTCGCACATCAGGCACCGTTTATGAATCGCGATTTCCTGTGTTAAAGTTCACCGAGACGATTTTTCTTCGAAGGTGCTCGGGATGAATTCAGCCGAAGCTTAAAGGACGCGAAGCTGCAGTATAAAGTGAGAAAGCCGCCAGTGATTTTGGATCTTCAAGATTCGGCGTATGCTGCCAGGGCGGTAATACACGAATTCACAGTGCGAAGAAGATTGTTCCAGTCCGTGATGACCATCGTAAAAAGATGCTTGTCCTTCGTGTTTCTAAAAATCATTCTCGACGCTCAGAGATACCACGACGAATATTTGAATGACATTGAGTTCGACAATATATATGTGTCGCCCTATTTCCGCAAGATAGACGCAAGAAGAAGAGCACGCGGTAGTATGACTCTGTTGCCGTTCAAGAAAATCGAGAGGAAAAAGTTTGTGGATCCTTACAGTGTGAAACCAAGCAAAACCGAAAGGTCTCATTTGACTGGACAAACAGTTAAATTGCTTCTTGAGCTCATCACGGCCAGTATTTTCGTTATTTTGGATTGGTTATTTTATGAAGTGTTGGATTTAATCAGGAGGCACGCTTATATGGAGTACACTCAGGTAGAATTCATTCGTATAAGTAGGATATAAATGGAGTAGGTCATTTTAAGTATCAGTGATTCACAATTAAGGAATTGAAATGATAGATGATACATGCGTCACTCGAACGTTTTAACACGGTGCTCATCAGCAGCCTACTAATAGGCTTCATAGCATCAGCGTTTATCGACTGGTTGCCTATAAATAGGCGTTTTGTTACTTCGGTTATCAAACGGCAGGCCACCGATCGGTTTTTCTCAAATCTATTGGAAGCGGTAGAAGTAGAAAGATTATTGGACAGATTCGCACGTGTGCTGTCAATAATAATAGCGCGTTATCTACTTTTTCAAAGTGGACAGCGATGATGGCGATAAG
Organism: Bombus haemorrhoidalis; assembly: GCA_014825975.1. NCBI lineage: Eukaryota > Metazoa > Arthropoda > Insecta > Hymenoptera > Apidae > Bombus > Bombus haemorrhoidalis. The sequence continues at coordinate 2,388,098 of CM026177.1, forward strand.
AATATGTCGACTCCAAAATCGATAATATCTGGAATCTTGAACTGACGATCTGTCGTATGTATCCGCTCAATTTACTGCGAATGAATAATGTGTTAAGACTATTTTAGAAAATTATGTACGAATGACGTTGATGTATTTGTGGTTCCTTGCGTTTCACTCGTGTTTTCAATAGTACGTTGCGCTTTGATCCAACGTTTCCCAAGTTTCTCATGCTTCTTCGGGGCAGACCTGAACAGCTTCGTGTCACAGTTGCACAATAAATAGTACGTGAAAATGGCATTCCCAAACCTACCCTCAAGAGATGAACTAGAATGTTGACGAAACGTCGCAACACAATGCAATGTACTAATGACAGTGAAAGTTATTTGATTTTCGACTTGACTGCACGATTGAAACTCGAAGAATCATAGATATTGTGCAATTACTTACATATTTTATATATAGGGCGATTCTCCTAACATGACGACTTGAAACAACTCGTAAATTATTCTTTGTACGAAAAAATGTTTCAAACGAAAGTTGCATGGTATTTAGGCTATCTAAAATGTTAGACATTCCATTTAAAAAACTGAACGTGACCCTAGTACATCGTTAAAAAAGCAAGGTAGTAAAAAACAAATTATAGCACTTTGTGCCTCTAGATACTATGCAACTTTTGCTTCAAACATCTCTTCCTACAACGAATAAGTTGCGAGTTATTTTAAGTCGTCGTGTTAAGAGACTCATCCTGTGTATATAATTATAATATGTAATAATGATAATATAATAATAGTATATCATAATCTAATGATACATATATATTTTGCAAAAGAATCCACAGTTCGCATCGTTCTAAAATAATGTGTTTTTTTAGGCAGGCCACCACGACCTAAATTTGGAAATTCGCGGAACGGGGGTGATCGCATCATTGATCAGAAACGCGATTCGCGGTTTCAACGTGAAGAAACGAATCAAAACCGTGGTTTCGAACAGCGCGTGCCTTCCTCGACCCACGAAACTACCCGCTTACGTAATCATCAGGATCTACGGTACTTTCATCGCAGTATTCCTCCTCATCTTCGCGTCCATCTACACCGAGAGATTACGTCGTGGCATTTGCTCGTTCTTTTATCGAAGGAGAGAAAAGAGACGAATATTGTACCTCTATAACGAGAGTTTACGGCGCAGGCTCTCGTACGCCAAGTTCATGAAGGCTAAGGTGAAGAACATGGTGAGAACGCGTCATTTGGAGAACGAGGTGAATTTCTGGTTGGCCGTGAGACTTAAATGGCCAGATCGTTTTGGATGGCTCAAATACTTCGCCTGTGCCAGGGAAAGGTGTTTAATCTGCGGCGATCCGGAGCCTAGAAAAGGGCCAAAGTACCGAGCATGCACCACTCTAGGCTGCCCCTTCTTGCATTGCGCTGAATGCTGGAGAGACATAGGAAAGATTTGCTATGCTTGCACTGAATTTTCCGATACCGAAACGGAAGAGTACGACACCCAACGCAGTGACTTTTAGTTCAGTTAACCCGCTGTCGACCAAGCAATGGAATAACTTGGCTAACATTATTGATAAACACAGTAACTCGCCCGATATGTTTGAAAAAATCCTTGAGACTCGCTTTTATAATCACAATGTTGAAATACAATGATGTAAGCTAAGCAACAAAAATTGCAAATGAAATGTTAAGTTAATACAACGTTGGTCTTTAAAGAATTAAAGACTTGTTGAAGATTTATAACTGAAGACATTAATTAATAAGCTTAATTATTGGGTTATATTATATGGATGGTGGTACTGTAATAATAACCATTCTTTATTTGTATACTATTATACAAATCTAGGACATTAGTTATTAAATATGAAGACATTAGTCCTCGATTTACGTTTTTTGATAGCCACTTAAATGAGCATCAGCTGTTACAACTTCTATTTGTGATTTGTGATTAAACCAGTAGAATTTAAAACAAGGAAACTTAAATTTATGCCAAATCGATTGATTTTATTCCAATATTTAACATACGATTAGAGATTACGTATTCTTTGGAAGAAAGTACATATGATAGGATCAATATTACGCCTCGAGGTACCAATGATGCTAGTCAAGATTGTAGGTAGTAGTGGCTAGAAACATTTTTCGGGAAACTATGATATCATCAGAGATGGTAAGGCCATCTCTACGTATAAATCTCACGTACCAAACTCGACAAGAAGTCTCAGATTTCATGAGGAAGAAACGAGAACTTAAAACGTGCATTTACTATGTTGGATTTATGAGGACTGTGATGCTCGAACGGAATACAAAACATTCAAGAGCATAAAGTAGGATCATTCCTAGTTTTATAATACAATGGTATTATCCGAGGAATCTCGCATCTCCATTAAATTTCCACGAAGCCAACGATGTATCAAGGTAACGTTAACATAAGTATAATGAGTTGCAGACGCGGAGCGATTTACGTCTGTTTCACATAATTCAAGGAAAGATTGCGATTATGCGACGAATCTACTTGAATACGACATGAGGTCTCGCAAATTGGTTAAATTCCGTTCACATACACGAAGAGGCAAGATGCTGTATGTTGTTATAAAGAGAATTTAACGATGATTGCTATAATTGTTAGTACTGTACAAAAAACGAAGTACATAATACGTATACTGTTCTTATTAGTTAAAACGTTGTATCCATAATTTCGTAATTGAAGAAAACTCGAGTTCTGCTCATCTTCTTTGTAGCATTTTAACTTATGTAAGAAGGATAATTTTATTATTTCACTGTTTTACTGTTTTATTGCTTCATCAGTTTGTTATTTCATTACTCTGCCATTTTATTGCTTTACCATTTGAAGAGCAGTCGAGGGGAACGCGACAAACTAGGGTTAAGGTTCTTGAAAAAGGAATAGCTTGTTAGATTCGGAAATATAAGTTTCCTGAGTGCAGGTGACAGGTTTACGAAATTGTATGAACAATTTTTTAATGTTCAATAGGGTGTAAAAATACGTATTTAATTTTGCAAGCAAATAAGAGAGCAATTTTAATAACATAGAATTGATTACGGAATTTTACAATTGTTCGTCATGTTTCCTACCTATGCTCTTTGCTTTATACACATCTTATAATTCTACTGTTTTATAATTTTATTGTTTCTCTGTGTTACCACTCTATGATTCCACTATTCCACCATTTCTTCGTTTTACCATACAATTTTCAAAATTTGTAGGAAACTCTGGTATTTCAACATTTTCATGTGGACGACGCACAAGAGGAACAATAGAGATACCGGTCACCTGTTGCAAGCTAAAATCGAATTTCATCAACGTTAACAAGAATTGCTCGGTTCGTCGAACATCGTGGTGCGCAAGAAAATGATCCTTCCGTGCGCATTTTTCCTAAGGAATTACGCGGTAGGTACAATTTCCTTTAGGTATGATAAGTAATTGGCCGCGATTTCGTGCTACTAACGAGCCATGCACGAGACATATAAGATCTCCACGCTAACGAGCTGAACGTTCAGTAATCGAAAAAGCCAGCAACGGTGAATCTCCGCTCAACGAAGATGAAGACTGTCCTGATTGCTGTCGTGGCTGCTATCTGCTTCCTGCTCGGTGAAGTACATTCCGAAGACAAATATACGACGAAGTACGACGACATCGACATCAACCTCGTACTGAACAACGAGAGACTTCTGAAAGGATACGTGAACTGTTTACTCGATCGTGGTACTTGCACCCCGGACGCGGCTGAACTTAAAAGTGAGTTTCTTCCTATGTAAAATATTTTTATATATATATATAGAGAATGATCATCGTTTTGCGTGATAAATTGATTATTATGTGTTGTTCTATTTAGATAATTTATTACTTATATATGTATAGGAGTGGTTTGTATTTAGTTAAAAAATCAAATACATTTTATTGTATTATTTTTATATTATGTTATACTACATTCTATTAGTGACATTTTGACGCTATAAAACTGTTGAATAATGAAAAATTATAAATAAAATGTGTAGTGAACGTAAAGACTTTGGAGTAGAAGCAGGGAATGGCTAATCTTTTTCATGAAACAGGACAAGAAATGTCTCCATTCTTCTTATTTTCAGCGCTTGTAAACATTAATATAATAATGTAAGAATACTTTATTTAGTCAGACTACGTCTATCACAAGGAGGTTCTTTGGCTTAGCGTAGTGATTTACTTGTTACATGTACACGCTTCGTAATCCTAGGAATAGTTATTCTATCTTTACAGCCTATTATTATTAGATATACATGTAGTTTAATTCTTTTATCTTAGTTTTAATATAATTTATATGTGCATGATTTAACTTTGGTACCAATATGCTACAGTACAATGTAATTTCCTACTTACTATTTAACTGTATTTGTGTTATTGCTCGGTGTTTCTTCCTTAACGTCGCCATTATGAAGTCTTTAGAATTTAACTTATTTTCCTTTTCATAGCTTTCTGGTTGTATTATGTAAATTTTCAACTTTTTCATTCAACTTTCCAAATCGTCAAATTTTCATTTAGTTTTCCTCCTTGTTGTATGCCTGTGCTCATTACTCTTAGCTTCATGGCTACTTGAACGTTTTTCTAGATACTGATAAGATGATTGGATATTATTTATTTCAATAACAATACCAGTAGACATTATGTATTTCGTTCCAGTATTAATATTCAACTTGGAGGAAGAAATTAGGATAATATAAAATGATCATATCTTTCTCTAATAATCTTTTTTCTCATCCCAATTAGAGTTTCAGTGCCACAGAATAAGCTATTAATTCACCATTACTTTAGATTGTAAAAAGACACTTATAAGAAAAAATACACATCAAATAAAAGCAATAATTTTTGCTAATTCAGTAATGGATCAAAATGATCTGATTGATTGGCCTTCACATGTAATATTAGAGTCCACGCTATGAACAATACAGTTAAACTCAATGGACCTTGGTCCCTCAGTAGTGCACTAACATATTAAAACGCGATTATCTAAATATAATAAAGTCATTACTTAGTGGCATTCCATGTTTCTTCTCCTTACCCTCCACATGTTTAACACAATCATCCACAATGACTCCAATTAAAGACTACTTATGTGTCATAGCCAGGCGTACTACCGAACATCCAACGAGTCAAAACAAAGAAACACAAACAACGCGAACAAGAGGTTACGGTTGAGCGCCAGGAGGAAGAAGAAAAACTATGGCGGTGTCGTTTAGAGCATCATCGCAAAGATCGTTACAAGGCACCTTCGCTCAGAGAAATGCCGGACGAGTCAATTACGATATGTCCGTGCGCTCGTATGCATATTCCAGTGATGTTCAGAACGTTGTCGTTTCACGGTCGACCGCAATTTTATGAGCGTCGTTACTATTCCTGAGGTACAAGGCCGCGCATTAAATCGGTTACGCGTTCTTTGCCATTTAAGAAAAAGGATCTACGCGTGTTACAATTACTCGTGTATAGAATTTATTTCTGCTCGTATCATTGCAGCTGAGATTCTTGATTGCAAGGAAGTTTGTTATCTCTGCCTTTTGTCTACTTTTGAGAAAGCTGCGTGTTAGCCTTTTGTGCCAGGAACACTTTTACGACAAGAACCGATCTCGTTAGAGTGAATTTTGTTGAAATCAGGACTTTCATTTGGAAAAGAAAGAAATTGCAAGAATTTCTAAACTCAAAATTCATTCACGCGGTGGTCTTCTGTATTTTTTCATCTTTCTATTGGCAAGAACAATACGAGAGGAATAATCTTCATATTACTATGAAATTTTGTCATCGTAACAGAAATACGTTCAAGGTACACCATGTCTAACCCAATAGAAGATAATTTTAATGATGTAACGAATAACTAGAGAGCAATTGATTGATTATATAAGTATCGTCCAATCAAGTATGTGTTAGTTATATAATATTAACGATGAAGTCCATAACGAAACTTGGGATTTGAACATTCAATCATACTATCGCATTATATTATGTATTATATTATATTATATTATGTACTTATATTATGTACTGTACTATTGTATACATACTGATCAGACACAGAGTATGTGTGGCTGTTATAATGTAGAATTAAGCTATGACTGTTTCATCTTCTTTACGCATGGCGAGTATACTCTTCATAACAAAAAATATTGCCATTTTCATATCTTTATGGCGAGTATACTTGTGAAAAACAGCTAACTGGTTAAACACCTATACTCGACTCGATGCGGTACAAGTACATAATGCATAAGAAGTACAAGTTTCTTTTTGCCATAACTTCCGAACCTCTTTCGAGTTCTTCACTTTAAAACACGTCCAAAAAGATCAGCTGAATCGCTGTATTAAAGCTCCTTTTCTATGGTTCTTATCGAAATCGCAAATGAAATATCACGTTAACGCAACGTTGGACCTTAAATTGAGTAGAATTAGCGTGTAAAAATAAATTCAGTGATTTATAATTAAAATTACAGAAAACTTGCCCGATGCATTGGCCCACGGATGTTCAGCGTGTAGCGAAAAACAGAAAGAAATAGCGGACAAGCTTTCGCAATATCTGATCGACAATAGAGAGGAAGAATGGAGTCTTCTGGAAGCTAAGTACGACCCGTCAGGAGCTTACAGACAACGTTACCTTCAGAACCAATTCAAAGAAAAAGCTGTGGACTAAATTAGCCTCGTAATTCAATGGCATCGATTATCTTCGCTTCATTCCTGTTCATATTAAATCTACTTGGTAATGATGCACTGCAATGATTTACTATAAATGTTTATAGAACATCCACTGATCGGTATGGATTATATGATAAAAACATTTTAAAATAATGAATTACGTATTTTACAAATCTGCACATTCCTTCGAAGAGAAATCATCAAGGGCCTTTCTATAATTGTAATTACAACCAATTAAAGTTATCTGAAAAATACATCAAAGTGTTGATTTTATAGTCTAATAGGGAGACGTATACAAAACTTGAAAATTATTACCTTTTGATTTTCTTGTTTGAAAAATATTTTAACATCTAAATTATTTATTACAAGTTCCGTTTAAAACTTGAAAATATTTCGGTTCCAATTCTTCAATAAAAAGATACCTTCGCCTAGATTTACTAGAGGGAACTACATATTTAAAGTTTGAAAATTATTCATCTCAGTTTGAAAGATACTTTTTAAAGTATCAGTTTAATACTCGAAAATTGTCCACCTTAAATGTTTCAAGTGAGAAAATAGTTTCAGAATCTGTAAAAGAAAACTGCTTCAGACCTTGAAACATATTCAACTGAAATTTATTGATTATAAGAAAATTAAGATACTTGTCGTCTTAAATGTTTAATTTCCAGAACAGAACATTGTTCGACTGAAATTCCTTAAATATCAAAAGAACAAGAAATTTAATTCGTGCCTAATTCTCTGTCACAAAAACTGTATCACAAGTAATTTCAACCACAGAATTACCGAAAAACTATTTGTGCACGAGCCAACATTTAGGATTCATCTAATTTGCATGCTATCAGCGAAAATGATCTGTTGCGTCTCGCTCGAACACAATAATTAATTCGAGACTAATTAAACGGTGATTAATGAGCCTACGACTAATCTATCAACTTCGAATAGAGACAGGCCTGAATTCGCGTTCAGCTAAAAGTGGAATCAGGTCTAATAATTGGAGCGCCGTGGAAGACGCGAGTGCCGGACGAATCCTCGATTATCCTTCGAAGTCGATTACTCATCGTTATCCCTGACACGGAACGTCTTTTTGTATGAAACAATCGACTATTAAAACTCAGTTGCGACCTATGGAGTTAAACGTCATGCAAGAAATTGCAGTTACATTACGTTCGACGAATTATTTGCTGTGATATAGACATTGGTTCACGCGACGTTTAAGCTGTCGATTATAATGACATAGAAACGACGTGAACTACAATTTATATTCACAAATTGTAAAGAAACTATCCATATTTTCTGTATTACATATTTGCACGTATACTTTTCTGTATTTCACATAATCCAAAATAACATTCATAAATTATGGGGAAAATAATGATCTCCTCCCCTCGTTACATATTTACATATTTATATATTCTACATAGGCCAACACAATATTCTTCTTCTTACAACATTCATAAATTATACAAAAAAGTCTCTATTTTCTCTATTACAGATTTACGTACTTCTATAATTCAAATAAAGATTATTTTTGCATATTTCTATATTTCATACAATGCAAAGCAACATGCGCAAATTACAAACAAAATTATCTTATCCAGAACGTTCTTTCCTCCGTAGATCTTCAATATCAAGACACGTAAGTCGAAGCAACTTCCTTACGCTACTGTTTACCCTATGTGTGTGTATCTCTTTCTCTCTCTTTCTCTCTCACACAAGTGAGAGAAAAGGGAAAATGAGAACGCTGCATAATCTTGTGCTACATTTTGTGGTTTAAAGTTACCAAAAATATCCCGTATCCGGACACTCCAGCAGGCTGTAAAGTGTAAAGCCCCGTCTCCACGTGGGTGGTCGGATCTCCCTAGGACTCACAATCCTTTGCTGCTTTCCTAGAAATTCGAGATTTCCAAAGGGAGCAAAGAAAAAATAAAAAGTTGGGAAGCTGAAGGGAAGAGGAAAAAAAATTAGTGAAGCGGGGGGCGGGCGGAGGGGGAAGAAGACAAAAAGGAACGAGTGTATAACAGGCGCGTGACTAGAAACAAAGAACTTAAAAAGAAAAAGGAAAGAAGAAGAAGAAGAAGTAGAAGAGAAGAAGAAGAAAAAGAGTGTCGTGTACACACTGGAAATTGCGTTCACGACACAGTCAATGGTGGATCGCGTGTAGGTTAAAGTTAATGGCCCCGCGGTGGCTGTCGAATGGACAGGAGAACGCGTTTTCAGTGAAAGCGCCGACTTTTATGAACTCTTCGAGACACTTTATTGCCGGCTTTGGCTTTTTTAGATGCACGATACCTGAATTCCACATAGATAGACCCGTCACCGTGAAACGTCTTTGAGGTAATAAAAAGGATTATGGGCTGGCCGAATGCCGGGAACCGTCGTGAAACTATTAAGCCGGCATAAATCATGTTTCGTGAACGCGTCTAATCCATAAGCCTAAAAAGATAAAGTCTCGTCGAGCAACTGCCCCGAAGAAGATACGTCGATTCCGTTAGCGATCGAACCCGATGATGAATCAAACGTTTCGCTCTTAGCTTTTTAAAGGATGAGAGTGGCGTTATGTGGGATAAAGATCGACAGGTTAAGATACGACAACTAACCTTAAAAGACTCGGTCAAACATTGCACGTAAAAATGTACATTCATCGTTATTTCTTTCGTTCATCTAACTTTATAACTAGACTGTTGCATTAACAGAAATTGAGAAATTGATTAACCAGATTAATGTATACGTTTAATGTAACGTATTAATGTAACGTGGAATTTTTCATTAAATTTTCAAACGAAAAATATTTTTGGTCTGTAGGATACGACAAGTAAAATAATCGTGGAATTGGTATTAAAATTTCGTTGACGTGTAACGAATATTAATAGGATAAAATTTAATTTTCGTAACGAGGAGAGTAGAAAAACAAGTTGTACGAGAAGACCGCGCTGGTCATTAATAGAACCTAGCTGGTTGAAAAGAGGAGTCTGAAAAAGGACAAGCAGTTTCGGTCTGAAAGGTCGCAAAAAAATTTTTCGCGCTAGAATTCCGAGAAAACGGTCATATATCAAAGGTGGAACTGAAACAATAATTATGTTCCTGCTATAATATTTTAACAAAAATTTGAAACAGTGTAGAATCTAGGCGAACGTTTCATCGATACGTTTCGTGGAAATAATAATTCTCAATGATGTAAGAGTAAATCTTTGATTTTTTATCACCTGACCATTTCTTACATTCTTTATTATTACGAGAAAGATATTTCATATTGCGGAATATCGAATTGGAGTTAGTATTACAGAGGAAAATAGCACAGCTACATACACTTACTGACAAAAATTAGGGAGTATAATGATCGCTGGAAAATTATTGTATGTTTTTCATCTTCCAAGATACATTAGCTGGTATATTATATTAAAAATACAATAAAGACATAACAGTTCATATATGGACGTACAATAAGTTAACTTAATTAACGTTAAGTATCTAAAACGAACATGAAATTCTTGTGGAATTTGGCGATCCTAGTCCACTAATATGAATAAAGGAAACTGTAGACAGATTCGTGTATGATAAATATAAACATACAATCTATTTTTCGACGCAGAATTTTAGTAATTAATTTATGCGTGCCGTGAGATGAAGGATCTCCGCTGTTCCTTTTTTTTTATTATTATTTAATTTGTACTTTTCATTCGGATTTGTACATTCGGTAAATTTTTCTAGCTTCACCGCTATGTTACCAACTTATTGCTCATTTCGTTTTGCGTCAGCATCTTCCATATTTCCAATTCCATTTTACGATATTAAAGAGCACTGAACGGCGGCCATGCGTTCCGATGTAAATCGTACTCGACACTGTCACCGCATTCGATAGGTAGAAGGCCGACGAACAAGCATCGTTACTCCGTTAAAGTAGCTTCTGGCTGTCATTATCTCTTCTCGAGAGTCAATCTGACACAGCATTATAGGAAGCTGGCCTCTGAGAAAGCGCATACGTGTTGTGTTGAAGACAGGTAGCCAACTTCGAATGTTCCCACACGTGGTTTTAGTCACGTCCATAATTAATGCATGACACGGTACAACTGAATACACAAAATCGTTCGTTCTATCTGGAGAACCGAGGAATTGTAAAGTACGTTTCTTCGACAGCCATTTATGTCTCCTTGTGTCTGTGTAGTCTGTGTAACTGTGTGTCGCATAACAGCTCCACTCTATTAATTTAACCGTGGAGCGATATGGATTTTCTAACGTTTCCATCTAACAGATACAAGTTTATTCGACGTTGCTTATCAGACAAGATAGAAGAGTGGAATTTTCAAATGGTACACTTAGTCCAATTTATCAGCGAGGCAATCGTTCATTGACTTAATTCGTAGTAACATTCGGCGGTTGTATCGAGAAGCTGATTTCCTCGAATAGGTTCAAAGTCTACGTAGGATATCTAAATTTTGTAAATATATTTTATAAGTATACAACAATTCAATCTACTGCAATTGATTACTTCTGGCAAAAAAAAGAAGAAAAAAGATAAAAACGTGACTTATCTTATTATTACAGACACCAATAGATTTCGCATAAAAATTAACTCTACTTGTAAACAATTAGAAGAAGAGGTTGGCTGTCGTGGACCAACGATCAACAAAAATCTTTCTTCCTTTCTTCTCCACTGTCTACGAAGACATTATACACATTCGTAAAGTTTTTTCTATGCCACATTGCTAGAATTTTACCGAATGTCCAGCTGGATAAATTGTAAAGTACAAACTAAATAATAAAAAAAAAACACCGTAAAAAAAACTGCTGGAACTTTAGTATCGAATTTCCGTTTAATTTCGAATTTCCTCGTTCCTAATACACCATAAAGCGTTCTAAGCTTGCAGTTATTCCATCTTCCATAAGTAGCTTTCTGCGACCAGAGTGCTGCACCTTATGTCCACACAGGTTTTATTATTCTTTTATATATTTTTAATTTATTGTCCGTACAAGAGGAAGGTTAAATATTTTTTTTAATTTTAATGTACTTTTTACATTTCTCTGCTGCAATCTCTACGTACCTTCAAATTTATAAGAAGAATATAATTATTGTAAGGGCATCTTAAATCTTATCGCTGATTTTCCAGAGTAACCGGCAACAACTTGTTTAAACGTTTCAGCATATTTAACGAGAGTTGTTTATTATTGAAACGAAGATACTCGCGATTATGCGAATTCAAAGGTATCGAATAAACTTCGCACGGGTCATTCGTATATTATCCATTATGTACACATCCCAACAACGATCAGCAACGTGACAAACGTCGTGAAAGCAGGCGAAGCAAGGAAATCCGACGAGGACCGGTGGAATTCAACAAAACGGATCGGTAACACGCGAACCCCATAAAGCAGTATGAGGCGTGACTTTACGACCCTTGCAATCTCACTTTCTTTCCCAGTTTCGCGCGTGAACATCGGCAACGAGCAATACCGCGATCGAAATTATTAGGTTAGAAACTAAGTGGTGCCAACCCAATAAGAAAATCGAGCTCAATGCGACACCAATTCGTCAGCTTTGTACGAAGTGTTATAGGGAAAAGAATGTCAGAACTTTCTGAGCTTATAGTATGAACGTAGTTTAATTTATGCGAAGTATCTGTTCCACGTGGATTCGTTTTACGCGAATGAAAATGGCGTGAACAAAGCCTGTCAGTACAAAAGAACAAATATTGGGAATAGAAGCTAGTGAACATTGAAAATATAAGTTTTAGAAGTACATATTTATTCTAAATATCTTAAAAAAAAAAAAAAACAAAAAGTGACGTTGCAAAGACAAAAGTAATTTTTATTCCATGTCATCAATGGTCATCTTCAAAAGCAGCTAACTGGTAAAGTGTTTTTTATCCTCCTCAATTCACAAGTTTTAGGACAAAATGTTACACTTGTTTTTGTCAACTTGTATTTTCAGTAATAAAACTACACGCAGAGATACACTTTCAAAGAAGCAAACTGCTCGCCACACAAACCATCGTCCATTTAACTGTCCTAAAAAAGAAAAGAAAAGACATTGTTACAAAGTGGAATTTTGTAGATAAGATTTCAGCCTTCTCTCGATCGACCCTCCGCTCGAAAAAAAACTGACTTGAGATCATTAGACTGCACAGTGTACGCTACACGAGGGCTTAATTTACGCGTTCTCGTTCACCAAACGATCTCTTCTCCCGGTAATTGTTATCGTTGTTCCATTAAATTACGATAATTGGCGTAGATACGGTAATCCTGGCGAGGGTTCGCGCGCGTTACGCGTTCACTTTCGCGGACTGTCACGCGGCTAAGCTATATACGCGTTTCTCGCGCTGCAACCGGCCGGCTATCGTGGTTATTAAGGAAACAGACGAAGGAACGAAACGAAGGAAGAGGCGCGTTGGGTGGTCCCGCCCCGCTGTTTATGGGGCACTGCATCTGCTGGCCCCGTATAACCCTCTACCGTCGACCTGTGTGGTCCCACCTTACGTCCGACTTTACATTCGATTCACTACTTGCTAATGGTAGTTGCATTAGCATTAGGTGACCGGCTGCGTCTTGGTATTATAACCAGCACCGCGTTCACCGGCCTCGGTTCTTGCGTGATTTTTCAACCGCGATATTGGCCCTCGTTCCTTTTCACTATGAATCTGTTCGTTAACCAGTTGGCTGCTCTTTCAACGAGTATACTCGTCACGAAGAAACGCCAGTACTTATTACGTTACAGTTTGCTATTTAAATAGCAATTTAAGCGAAAAGCAAAATACATTCGTAAGGTTTAAGACGTCGGAATTATTTGGAGGCCAAGACAAAATGAAAGGGACAAATAAGAAAAATTGTATGCAACGTAAACAATGCGATACATTTTAGGTACACGCATTTCAAACAGGTTTCTTTTTATTTTTTATTTGTACTTTACAATTTGTGCAGCTAGACATTTGGTACATTTTTCTAACTTAATTGCTAAATAACATGTGGATGACTACTCCCAACAGGATATCATCTTCGAGTTTGAGTATTTTATTTCTTTAGTGAGGTTAGTCGGATGTTTTTTCAAACAGGTCGCAATAGTTGGTTAACTCTTCGATTGCCGCAGATTCCATGATCTTCCACTCGTTCTACAGGCTGCTCACAGGATACAGGAAAATGTTTGGAAGAAAAGTTAAATGGTTTGTTCATCCATATTTCTACCTTCACGTTTAACGACGTTAAATGGTAAATCCATGCAACAACGATCAGGTAAAAACTAAATAATAATTTAATTACAGCGTATCATATAGACAAAGCTGTAAGTGTCACCAAAAACGTCAAATTTTTTAGTAGGTTTTGAAACTTGACTTGTTGAAAATTTCCTATTTTTTGCATTGATATATTGCAATTATGAAGAAACAAAAAGTTGGAAATACAGAAAACCGAATGTGCCATTGATTCAAATTTGCAAACACTAAAAGCACCAATCCTGTTTGTCCCCCGTACAAAACAAAAGATACACATTTTTCGATATATTCTTCTTATCTTTATTACAAAAGTATAGTTTAATATGGCGAGTAAGAATTGTTACAAAATTGGTGATATTCAGCGTTGCAACATGTGCATCGCATATGGTACTTACATTCTGTTACATTTACCAAATGTCCAGCCGGACAAATTGCAAAGTACGCTAGTTAACGCTATTAGTAATTATTTACAAATGCAAAATTTCTCTTAAATTCTTTACCACCGTGTATCCCTACAGTGTCGTTCACAAAGAATCTTCAGTTTACAAGCTGCGTATTGGGTTGGCAGCTCAATACCATCCAATGACAAAATCTGCAATCACTAAGCTGCCAACCCAATACATGCTTCTTCGCAAATAACACGATGGCACATAATTTCCAACGGTACCGAGAAACTTGGTCATGCAGCAACGACCTTAGTTTCACTTTTACCGCACCGTTGCCTCTCTCACTCTCGTAGCTTAAACGATGTGCAGCCTACACGATCCACAGTCATCCGAAATTCTTGCAAGCAAAAAACCGAATGAACAAAAAGTGAGAGAAAAAAGGTATTTTTCCAGCAGACCAATTCCAATATCGCGTACGATATGGTTTGTCGAGGCTGAGCGATGCACGTGGTCGTTCGTGGTCGTCGCCGCCTGCAGGGTGAAAAATACTTGTGCGGCCGAGCGTGCCACGTAAGTAAGTACTCGATCGTTCTGGCCCGAGAAGGCATCGATCTCGCCATTGATCGATCGATCCGGAGGTCTCGGATAAGATGCTGTCGTCGTCCTGGTCTCGACCTGCTCGTCGTCCAACACAGGGTGGACCACACGCGTTGTGTCGCCTCTCTGACCTTCTCTCCGTCTCTCCTTCGCTGCCTCTGCTCTTGGCTCGCTCCATTCTTTTCTTTCTCTCCTTTCTCTAACTCTCCTTTCTCTAGCTCTCCTCTGATTCACCGCTCCACTCTCACTTCGATTCTCCTCTCGCGTCTCTCCTATCGTTGCTCTCTTTCCTGCCTTTCGCTCGCTACCATCATCCATCGGGAGTCCTTTTTCTCGTGGTTCAACGATCGTGCATGCGCGCGTCTTGCTGGAAAGGTGGAAGGTGAAAAAAGCGCAGGGTGAAATAGAGGAAGGACGAATAAAACGCTGCATATTATGTGCAAGCGACCTGAATTTACAAAATCTTTTTTTCTTTGCAGTTTTGTTAGAGGCTGGGCTAGAAGAGTTGCGACGAGCGACCTCTGTTACTTTATTCGCACTCCGATTGTGATCGGTTGCGATTTTTTCCGAATTTCGTTTACACGTCGGCTGGTAAAGTAGTCCTTGGAAGTTGTAAGAGGAATCGAGTCGTTTGGTCGAATTTTTCAACGGTTATTCTATTTTAAAGAGCGCTGAAACACTTTGGTGAGTCGCTGTAGGGTAACCTAACCTAACATGGAACAGCTGATCTGAGAAACATCGTAAATAGAGCAACATGCTTTCCTTGCGGCGAAAATAACGCGACGTTAACACGTGACAAAATTAATAGACGTTCGTACGTTAATTGTTAACTATGGAAAAGTTGAAGGGTCTTAGAGCGACAGAAAGTGTGAAGTGTTGCGAGTTTAAGAAACGCTACACTTAGGTTATGTAACATCTGTTATGCAACAGTTAGGAAATTTGTAAAGAAATCTCAGGAAATTTTGTTTCTTCTATGAAAAATGAATATTTATATAAATAAAGAAGGAACAGATATCTTGCAATTTTTAGCTTATAATATATCACATTCATTTTCTTTGTTTCGTACAGGTTGAATCACGAACCTGCAGCATGTTCTTCGTGATCCCAACAAAAACAGTGAATATATCGGACCTATTTTTCACTATTATTCCCACTTTTGTAATCGTCGCCACGGAATAAATATAATCCTGTACCATCATCATCGGTGGCAGCATCATTTACATGTTGCATGTTGCGTACACTCAACTCCTCCATATTCGACATGTAGGTATTCTGACAGAAAAATAATAATAATACTAGGAATAAAATAAATTGAAATAAAAATATAATAAATTTTCCTTGGACGCTCCATTAAACAAATGCGTTTAGCGACAAGTCGTGCAAAAGTGGTACTTTTCAACTCGCCCCTCAAAAACTCGTATGCAAATTCGACGATCAACTGCATCCGACAGATTCCCAAATAAAATTCAAACGTGGATATTTTTTAATTTGAAGGAAGTAAAATTGCTAAGTAAACACGATGAAACTCTATTTTCTCGAAAACGAAGCCTCAAACGTAAAAAACGTATTCTACATTTTACACATATTTTTTCACGTAGATCCTAGCGCTCCTCGGTTGTGCTATCGATTCTGGGACACCCTGTATATATATACACAATATAACATATAACAAATAATACTGAAATTAAAAAGAAAAGAGAGGGAAAGATCTATCGAATCGAAAACTTTTGCACGCCACTGTATACGCGTTTCAACTTAGCTCGCCTACTCTTCCGTTTTGTTTCGCCTTCTTTTCTTTTCCTTTGCTTCTTGGCAGAACCGCGCGTAAAAACGCCCTCGCTCGCGTCGTTCTTGCGCGCGCCGGACGTTATTTATACTGCACGATTGCCCAACTTTTTCTGCCTGTTCTTTCCGTCTGTCTTCTTCTCCGGCGGAATTCTCATTCTTAGCTGTGCAACGTTACGCCGCGAGTTGCACACGTTCGACATTCCTCCGCGTGCCGCTCGCCGAGGGTGCTAATTGATTACGCAAGCCATTCACTCGAGAAGTTGGAGACCCTTTCGCTGCGGATCGTAGCGCATGTTCGATAAGATAGATAAGTAAGTATTATTTTCAAGGTACATGATATTTTAAGCAGTTAACAGGGAAATTTCGCTTTAAGAATCATTTAGGGAGTGCAATTCAAACGATGACGAGTATATACGTCAAAGGGAGGGCAGACTCTGCTGTTATGAATTTTACGGAAAAGGTAAAGCAAAACGAGGAAGAATTACCTTTCTGTTGGATAAAAAATTAACAATTCGTCTGTAGAAAAGATATTGTTATTAAAAACTGAGCATTAGCCTTACCAGGTTTCAAAATTCAATTTCAAATTGTGCATTCGTCGTTGTTTCTTTCGCTCATCTGACTTTATATAAATTGTTATATTAACAATTAACAAGCAGTATAAGAGTTTACAGAAGGTTAGATGAAGTGGAATTTTAAATTAAATTTCGAAATTTTTTGTTCTTTGATCGAGTTTGTTAAGGTTAGTGTTTCAGCAGATCTTTTAGGGTCATCTTTTTTTGAAAGGTAGGAGGTTGTTTCTTAGAACGGCAAAAAATTGTACTTATTAAGAAATTAGAGTCGATTATAATTTTATTACCTCCCAGTTATTTCCTACTAGAAATTAATTACGCTTTCATGATAATTCAATTAATAGGAAAGTTTATGTTCTAAAGCCTGGATTATCCTCAAGCTAATAAACGAGCATAAATACGATACAATATCACAAGTAAGTTGCTTCTGCAGTGGCGATCTACCGTGCAGTGGGACGAGATTGTAGCTACTTGTTCGAACAACGGTCTTATTATCTCATTTAATTCGTTAATCTCATAATTATTAATCATTTATTGGTTCCATATAATTACACGTAGGATCATCAGCGAGCCATCAAGAAATTATTCCGGAGAACGCAACAATTAACGTTAATCACCGCTTAAACGGGTAAAAAGAAGGGCACAATGGCAATGGACAATTAGCCTGTGCGTCTCGCTCCTGGCGCATGATCACCGTGCAAACGCTAAGAACAGCTCTCGCCACTCCTCATTCGCCGGGTTCTAATCGACCTTAATTTCCCCGTGAAACACTAAATCTACCCTCAAACGGGTTGCCTGGCTAGCCTCAATAAACCAAGAAGGGAAACGGCTTCGAACACCAATCATTACCGTCTCAGTTCAGCTTGCACTGATCTCAGCTCACCATGGGCTCGCCTTCGGATTCCGCATACTATTTATTACAGCGTAACAATATCTTTCATTACCTTTACCTATAATAACACCTATTCATCTTTGAGAGCCGCTCTCCTTTCCCTGGAACCGTTTCTTTCCAAAGGAATCCTCGTCGCGATTCTCCAATATCACGCATACATAGAGAAATGGTAGGTAGAGCGAAGGAGAAGAGGAAGAGAAAGAGGAGAAGAAGAAGAAGAAGAAGAAGAAGATGAGGACGAAGGAAGAGAAGATAGAGGAGGAGGAGGAGGAGGAGGACAGGAGACAACAACGGTTGCTCCTGGACGGAGGACGAAGGAGGGTAAAAGCAGCTACGCCACGGAGGATGAGGATTCCCCTCGGCCAGCGAGCAGCGAGAGAAAGAGAGAGGGCCACCCACGTCGAGGGCGCAAAGGCGATATTTAGCGGAAGGCAAATCTCTCTGGGGCCACCCACGTCGGCTCCTTGGTTCGTCGTCGGGGCTACCTTATTTCAGGGTGCAACCAAGACGGCTGTGTTGCCTCTCTGTGCTACGGTGCGTGAGCCACTAGCACGGTAGACGCGATACTCCAGGGACGACCGATCCAGTCACAGTGCCCTGATTCCTT
The DNA here is from genome assembly GCA_014825975.1 of Bombus haemorrhoidalis. NCBI lineage: Eukaryota > Metazoa > Arthropoda > Insecta > Hymenoptera > Apidae > Bombus > Bombus haemorrhoidalis. Next base: position 2,406,784 of record CM026177.1, read on the forward strand.
TCGATGTTATCCCGAATGACAGCCACGAAATTTGTCGGGTATCGTTGGACAAGATAGTAGACCTGGAAAACAGGATCTTTGTTTGGCCAAACGATGCGTTTGGAAGATACAGGTTTCTACGTACACTATCGTGAGTTGGTGTTTGCACGTTTCCGAATTGTATGAAATTGTTGCAATATGTAAAATGTATTAGGTTGTCCGAAAAGTTTCTTTTCTTATATAAGGAAATAATGGACGCACGACATTTTTATTTTGTATTATTCTATTGAATTACGTGTGGTACATCTTCTTCTATCAAAGACTACGACATTTGACAGGTTAGCTTTCGTGTTTGTGTAAAGATGCGTTGTTGCAAAAAGCATGTTTGTAAGAGGAAGATACTTTTTGAACAAGCTAATGTTTAGAATAAATCTCTTGAACTTAAATACGGTGCCCATTTCGCTGTGATTTCCAGAGGAACAATGTCAGTTACGACACACTGTGAAGAATTGGCGGCTACGCTCACGCAGCATTTTGTACACCTGTGTACGAAAGCAGTGTATATATACAGTAGGCTAGAAATTTTGAAAGCAACAAGTATGTACAGTAACTTGCTCGGCGATGTTGAAACACGTCAGTGTTGTACGTGATGAGGATAAAGGTACATCACGCTGTGCTAGTCATCGTATGTATACATATTTTTTCCTTTGCAGTAACAGGCTTTATTTACGCCATTTTCATTCGCGTAAAACGAATCCAGTGTACAATGTTAGTTAACAAGTGTAACTGAGTAACAGAGTGTACAGTGCACAACCCACCGATTTACTTGCCAACGCACAGTCCAAACCACTATATCTAGAAACGCGAAATTTGGACAGTATACATGTTTTATGACATAGGTGTGGGGTAACATAAAATTTTTGCAAATACGAACCCTGGGAGGGATAAAAAAGGGGTAATATTTTTTTTTAAAGAACATTCATATCTCACGAATTGTTGAAATTAGTCACGTGAAATTCGACACGCGGATTACTCATTGAAGATAAACAAACACGTGTTCGAGCGTTTTTGGAAATTCAATTCCTAACGGGTGTTCCAGCAGAGGGTAATACAGAAATTCGAGTATCATGTAGCTAGTATGTTATAGTATATGACAGCTAGTTGGAATAAATAAAAAAGCGATGATTGAAGGTGAATGGAAATTGTTTCTACAGATATCTAAGTTAAATGAATTTGAGTTAAGTCTGTTCGATGTTGTTAACATCAGTTATTCATCATAGATGATTATTACTTGTTTCAATTTTGATTTAACAGAAAATTTGATCCCAGCTATGGCAAGAAATAGACATTGAACACTCGAGAAACATTCTTCTATCGTAGTGTTGAAAATGTGTTAAAAATATCAGCGTTTCGTTTGGATTGCACGAGTATCGAAATACTTGTGCAGAGTAGTGGACATAAATCTTCACTCACGCAATTAGTACGACGCTTGTTCGGCAATTAGTACAACAACGTGAATATGAACGAGGTATATACAGAATTGTATGGGGAGAAAAATAAATCAACAGATAGTGTGGAAATATCATGTGGAGATATGAATGAAGTTTCCTGGTTCCTTTGTTTCGAATGCAACAATTGTGACAGCATCGGTAGGCTTTTTATTAATTAAGCCAAACGTATTGGCGATTTTAACATCGTAAGGGCAGTCAGCACGATGTAAACTCTGATTATACACTTGCACGTTGAAATTTTAATGCACGAGTTGCCAGTACGTTATATGTAATTTGATAATAAGGCGATTAGCAGAAAATTGCAGTGCGGCTGGTTGAAAATGACCTGTTTATAAGAGCATTTTTATGGCCACCGCGTATAGTAGATAATAATTTGCAAATTACTCGTAATACGACGTATGATGACATAAGAAACGATAATACCGTTAGTTACTAGATAAACTATCAACATGTCACGCCCCATTCCAAACAACTAACAAATAACAATACTACCTAATGACAAAATCTGCAATCACTTAGTTGCCAAGCCAATAGACCGTTATGCAAATTTATGGAAACTCATATTTTCATGAACGCGATTTTAAGGAAATGGAATGTAAGCATTGTACACTTATCGTTAGTAAGTATCGTAATTTATTATTTTGATTTTACTTGGAAGTATTAATACTCGAAAATACGTGCAACGTGTTTTTTAAACTTTTAGAACATCCATGCTGAATCTCAATATTTTACGTTGTATACAAAATACAAGAATACAAAATAATATTAAATGTCGTGAAATTAAGTCACTCGGTTTAAATTGAGTGTTGATAATCTGTGAATAAATGAACGATTGTCTACGTTGTACATGTGTATTCTTATACCAATCTAGTGAAACAACTCACACGTTGCTGTTTCTATTGTTGTTATTGTTGTGCATTAGCAGTTACAGGTGCATCGTTGTACTTGCAGAAATAATTCTTATACCAACGTAGTGAAACAACTCACACGTTGCTGTTTCTATTGTTGTTATTGTTGTGCATTAGCAGTTACAGATGTATCGTTGTACTTGCAGAAATAATTTTTATACCAACGTAGTGAAACAACTCACACGATGCTGTTTCTATTGTTGTTATTGTTGTGCATTAGCAGTTACAGGTGCATCGTTGTACTTGCAAAAATAATTCTTATACCAATCTAGTGAAACAACTCACACGTTGCTGTTTCTATTGTTGTTACTCTTGTGCATTAGCAATTGTAGATGCATCGTTGTACTTGCAGAAATAATTCTTATACCAACGTATTGAAACAACTCACACGTTGCTGTTTCTATTGTTGTTATTGTTGTGCATTAGCAGTTGCAGATGTATCGTTGTACTTGCAGAAATAATTCTTATACCAACGTAGTGAAACAACTCACACGTTGCTGTTTCTATTGTTGTTACTGTTGTGCATTAGCAGTTGCAGGTGCATCGTTGTACTTGCAGAAATACTTCTTATACCAACGTAGTGAAACAACTCACACGTTGCTGTTTCTATTGTTGTTATTGTTGTGCATTAGCAATTACAGATGTATCGTTGTACTTACAAAAATAATTCTTATACCAATCTAGTGAAACAACTCACACGTTGCTGTTTCTATTGTTGTTATTGTTGTGCATTAGCAGTTGCAGATGTATCGTTGTACTTGCAGAAATAATTCTTATACCAACGTAGTGACACAACTCACACGTTGCTGTTTCTATTGTTGTTACTTTTGTGCATTAGCAATTGTAGATGCATCGTTGTACTTGCAGAAATAATTCTTATACCAACGTAGTGAAACAACTCACACGTTGCTGTTTCTATTGTTGTTACTGTTGTGCATTAGCAGTTGCAGGTGCATCGTTATATTTGCAAAGGGGAAGTGTCGTCAGAGGAAGATAAATCCTGTTATACCATTTATCTCTTTCCTCGGCCAGTGTTTTTTATCCGCACGAAGCAGGAGACAGGACTCGTCCTAATTGCTAATTGCGTGACTCCCTCCATCCATCCAGCTCGTAACCGTGAATCATCAGCAACAAAATGTCAAATAAAATCAGTGTAGCAGAGCCATGTTATCCTATCACAAGCTTGGCTCAGAAAAATCATAACAAAATGCAATTAAAATTGTCCCAAAAATTGCACAAGCAAAAAGTAACTCGCGACTGTTTATAAAAATGCGTATTTTTACGAACGTAATTAGAAAAATAAAAATAAACAGAAATATGTAAAATAGACACATAGGAATATAAAATTTCCATACAAATTTTTCGACAAAAATAAAAAACATGTAAAATTTTCGCAAGAAAGCAAATCACTGTTGCAGAAGATTCTGGAAATGAGCAATTCTTTTCCTTTTGCTGTCGCCCAACTAGCGGTGTTTCCGGTTGCACATGCGCCATTGCATTTCTAAAAATGACACAATCCTACGGATGTAGCGCTCTCCCAATCGTTCATCATTTTTTTATAGCTATACGAAGTTATAACATGAAACAGTTGCATGGACCACCCTGTATACGTATTGTATCATAAGCATCTTTAAATGTCACATAAACGCACAAACATCCGCAGTCTAACGACAGAAGCAAACAGTTGAGAAAGAACGAGTGGTCGCGACAGGAAGTCCGATAGGATTTGAATGACAGTGATCGGTGGTGTTTTGTAAACGCGTCAGGAACGAAGCCACGATCTAACGAGAACGTTCCCATGAAATTCTCCGGGGATTTTATTTTATTTACCGATCGATCCCACGAGACGATTCAGGGATGTCTACTTCCCACAAAAAAGATCTTACGACTACACAAAAGAGAGAGGCAGGGGGAGAGAGAGAAAGAGACAGCAAGAATTATTTCTGTTGCTCTGCCTCATTTCTCATGAAAGTTTTTTTATTATTTAATTTCTACTTTACAATTTGTCCAACTAGACATTTGGTCAATTTTTCTAACTTAATTGTTCAATAACATGTGGATGGCTACCCCCACCGGGATACCACCTTCAAATTTGTCTATTTTAAGCAGTCAAAGTTTTCTTTTTTTTATTATTATTTAATTTGTACTTTAGAATTTGTCTAGCTGGGCATTTGGTCAATTTTTCTAACTTAATTGTTCAATAACATGTGGATGGCTATCCCCACCGGGATACCACCTTCAAATTTGTCTATTTTAAGCAGTCAAAGTTTTCTTTTTTTTATTATTATTTAATTTGTACTTTAGAATTTGTCTAGCTGGGCATTTGGTCAATTTTTCTGACTTAATTCAGTAACATGTGGATGGCTACCCCCACCGGGATACCACCTTCAAATTTGTCTATTTTAAGCAGTCAAAGTTTTCTTTTTTTTATTATTATTTAATTTGTACTTTAGAATTTGTCTAGCTGGGCATTTGGTCAATTTTTCTAACTTAATTGTTCAATAACATGTGGATGGCTACCCCCACCGGGATACCACCTTCAAATTTGTCTATTTTAAGCAGTCAAAGTTTTCTTTTTTTTATTATTATTTAATTTGTACTTTACAATTTGTCCAGCTGGGCATTTGGTCAATTTTTCTAACTTAATTGTTCAATAACATGTGGATGGCTAACCCCAACGGAATACCATCTTCGAGTCTCATGAATTGAACGTGTTCGTTTTCGAGTTGGAGAAGAGGATGGGAAGGAAGTCCGTGATTTACAACAATTTGCGAAAAGTCGAGATACACGGCTTCTAAAAATCGGATAAGTTAATTACCGTGCCGTACACGGCGATGTAATTGAATGAAATTGGCCCGGAAAATCATTTAATAAGCTTTAATGAGGCTCCGCAGGCTGGGAGGGCCAGCGCACCGCTCAACACGGAACGAGAATCATTCGGGTCGCAATAAATTCTCTGTTCGTTTGGTCTCGCGTGTAAGTGCATTTTAAATGATGGAAAGTAAAGCATGATCGGTAGACGAGGAAGGACGTGCGTTTGATTATAAGCTTGACGATCGGGTCGGAAAGGGACGTACGTGTCCGTGAAACCACGTGTCTCTGATAATTCGAAGGGAAAGAGAAACATAATGAAACGTTGGTATATGGCAGAGCAGATCTATAATTAGTTGGAAAGATAAATTATAGGTTATTATCGACGTAATTGTTGAAAAAGGGATATTTTGCATTCTTTGTTGAATAAAATAATACGGGCAAAATGGGTTGCCTGTGGACAAAGAGAAACTTTGTACTTGTATGATATTCGCGCAAATTAAACTATCCAGGTTTCAATTTGGCTAATTTCAGCCAATTTATTATTCGATGCAGGATACTTTCGAACGTTTAACTCTGCTTTTATTTGCACAGCAAAACGTTACCGGGAATATCATGTCTTCCTTTGTCTCTCCTTGAAAGTAATGCATTTTTTTTTATTATTTAATTTGTACTTTACAATTTGTCCAGCTGGACATTTGGTAAATTTTTCTAACTTAATTGCTAAATAATATGTGAATAGCTACCTCCAGTGAGATACCATCTTCGAGTTTGACTATTTTATTTCTTTAGTGAGGTTAGTGGAGTGTTTTCTTTTTAGTCCTCTTTCTATGAGAGCATAGTAATGTAAATAGCAAATACTAATTTCCGCTACTCTGCCTTTATTCCCACGAGGAAATATTACGGGTAACGTAATTTTCTTCTTGTTTCACATTGATGATATTATAAATAGTAAAAATACCAAACAATACTAAATATTATTTGTACTGCCACTTACCGAATGTCCAGATGGACAAATTGTAAAGTACAAATTAAATAATAATAACTGCTGTCTAATATTTAATATTGAAGTTATGGCGAGAAATACCAAACATTAGAAACTGTTTATTAGTATGTATTATTATCGTCGAAACGAGATTCAATTTCTTAGGTCGTCAAGATACAAACTTAACCTAGAAAAATTTACCAAATGTCCAGCTGGACAAATTGCAAAGTACAAATTAAATAATAAAAAAGAAAAAAAAAGACAAAATCGTTTACTGTCTGGCGACGATATCTGTCGAACGAAAGCATCCTTGGAGCTGGCGCAGATTTTCCGCGCGACGCAACGTTTGGCAACCAGTGTTTAGGGCGAAAAAACATGGTCCTGTTGCGGCGTGGCCGAGGGCAACCACGTGGTCTCGGTTAATACCGTCGAAAACGCGAAGATGGCAGCCGGAGACAAGCAACAAGTGGAAGAGAAAGATGAGCGCGGGTTCTGCCGGCCGGAGAACGTCATTACGTGCACTGCACGGAATAACACGTTGCATTCGTCTTTGCGTACACGCCGGACATTGTGAGCGAGGTAAATTAATAATTGGAGCATTTAACGCAGACGGACTGGTCGTCGCGGCACGCCTCGACCGTCCTGCAAACATGTATTTGCAACGTGCATACGTCTCGCAGTGTGATGTACATTTGAAATTATAATGCTGAAACGGATCGCGCAGTGATGGGATGCGATCGGGAATGGGAGAGAAGAGGAAAAGAAAAAAGAATCAGCAGGTACAGAGAGAGAAAGAGAGCGAGAGAGAGAGAAAGAAATTGATATAGGAAGGAACGCTTATGGCGGATCTTATTTCTTTCGGTTTACGACATGGTATGCAAGGGGCGCTGCTAGTCTGTGATTGAAATTAATTCGTACTTTCTAGTGACAGATTTTTATCTACGATAATGGCATTGTGACGTTAACGAGGTTGCAAGATACCAGCAGAACTCGTTTCTTTCCATGTAGTTCCTATGCATTAAGATTCGTGCAACAGCGTATCACAAGTCTATCAATCCATCACATTTTTTCTCTCGTTATCCCATAGATTGCCTGCAATCTGTTGTGTCGGACATCGAACAGCTTGTTATATCGGTTCAGGTTAGCGTGTCGATGCTACTCCGATCGATCTATTGCTAGTCTATCATGGAAATTAATTTCTACTTGCTAACTTGTATTCGCGGTAATATTAGTATTGTAACGTCAATGGGGATGCAGCATACGAAGCTGAGTTACGTGTTCTTTCCTTAATTTGTGGTATGCAGATTTTTCTCTTGCATAGCCTGTTGCGCGTACTCTTCGTCGTAAATATGGACTTACGTATCCGCTATCCATAGTTCGCTCACGGCTATCGTTTACGTTCCTCATTTTTGCTCGATGGAAAAAGCACTTAAGTAGTTACATGCTTATATACGTAAGTTGATTCAACTGGCAATAACGTCTCCTGTCGAGCTGTAAGATATTGGTTCAACATTGTCTCGCTCGTGCATGTAACGATTGCGTGATGTTCGATAGTGTCATGAGACCGTGACGAGACTATCGTTTACATCGCTTCAGTTTTACTCGAAAGAGAAGGTGGGCTGCGTATGTACAAGCACCTATATAGTTTGGTTCGAACGACAGTAACATTTTGCGTCAAGCTGCAAAAGATATTGGTGCAACATTGTTTCATCGGTGCGTGTAACGATCGCACGAGACTCGACAGTGACACGGGATGCTGATAAGAATCGGTGAAATCGGTAGTGACGGGTTGAACGGAATGAACAATCTGTCGTGAGATGAGGCTTGGGAAAAATGTTACCCATTTTTCTTTTTTTTTTTTTAATTTGTAGTTTACAATTCGTCCAGCTGAATATTCGGTCCATTTTTCTAACTGTTTCCCATTTGCGACTAGTTGGGTGCGAATTGCCAAATAATTCGGTGCTTTTTAAGGGAAGTATACATCTTTTAAAAGGAAGCAACGACGAATGTAGAATTTTCAATGAAATTTGATATTAAATTTAAATTCAATTAAATTTTCAAACCGATCACTTCACCGAGTCTGGTCAAGGCTTAGTTAACTAACAAGCTTAACGTTAACACACTAATGAATCCATCATGGCATTTCTTATAAAAAGTTACTGACCTATTTATGCCGAAAAGCTTTTAGTATCGAACAGAGAAACATTGCGAAAGACAAGAAACATAAATAAAATAATATAATTTTGGGTATTTGTGAAATATTAAGATCATTATAATATTAATTATTTGTAGTAAGAATATATTATAAATTATAACATTATATATTAGTTTAGTATCGTAAGTTAATGGCATTATATATTAAAACATTCTTCGTCGAACCTGACACTTTTAGCAACAAAATGACGTTCAGTCTCGCGCGATTGTTCTGGGTGTGGGAATGGCACGTGTGTATGTTGTACATTTACTTTGCAGTCGCACGCGCCTCTTCTGTCGCGATGAGTTGCGGCAGCAGGAATGGAAATTGTGCCATATACGACGATGGGTTTTGTAGTCGCTCGCGACTAGTCGGAAATACAAAAAGGGCCACACGTGTTATACCCACGTGCAGAACAATCGCGTACCATCGAAAGTCATATTCTGCTGTTAGAACGTGTGATGAGCGTACTAAGCACATTCAATATATAATACTATGCGCCGATAATATATAACAATAATATTACAATGACATGCAATATTGTAGTATACAATACCGTTAATATAAACAATTAATATTATACCTATGAGAAATTTTTATTTGCCTTCTTCGACTTTCCCAAAAATTTTGCTGTTCAGTACTAACAGTTTTTAGATATAAATAGATTAATGTATTAAGAAATGATTAAAAAAATACATTAAAAAATATAAGCTGCATCTTGAAAGAATAAAGTCGACGTTTATCCAGTTCCCGAACGATTCTCACAACACGTGCACGAAGATCGGAAGTGACACGAGATTTACGACACGGTCAGATGCGACTGGCTATTTTTTTATTACTTAATTGGTATATTTTATTTATTAATTTTTACAAATAATAAAAAAAGAATAAAAACTTTGACTGCTTGAAATAGACAAACTCGAAGGTGGTATCCCGCTGGGGGTAGCCATCCACGTGTTATTTAGCAATAAAGCTAGAAAAATTTACCGAATGTCCAGCTAGACAAATTATAAAGTACAAATTAAATAACAAAAAAAAAGCCTTGTTACAGTAGCTGTAGCGTTAGTTAAATCATATCAAATTTTCAAACTCGATTTTCCCCAAGAACGAAGCGTCCTACGACGAAAACTTATTCCCAATCTTCGATTCATTTTTTCACATAGAATCACCTCCTATCCGGTTCCACTATGATTACTATACCTACCTAACCCTACCCGTGTGTAATAACGTACATAATAACCAAGCAAGGGACATACGTGTCGCATTAGCATAGCAAGAAAAAGGAAACAACCGGACAACGAAACGGAAAGAAAGCTAATGTACTTTTATCTGCCCAAAGCGATACGACTCGCGCGGATCGACAAGATTAATTGCATCCGCGAAAAGAATGTTTTGTAGGAGGCCGTTGTCGGTTGGACGCATTTGCCTAATTCGATCGTTTCTACGCGGGTAGGATATTCCCTTGTTGAGTGAAGCAAAGGTAGATAAATAAAAAGGAGAATCGGCAGGTTTCCACTTACGCAACGGGCCCAGGCTGTCCCATTGGCGATTCGGCCCGTGTCCGTTCTCTGTTATCAAGGGTCTGGTGATGGTCAGGCTACGTTTCCTGCGACTTGTAACGCGTTTCGAAAATTTGCGAGAAGAAGGAGGCGCGGAAGGTGTCGGCCGCGTTAAGCGCCGACCACCCGGCCGTGCCACGACGGAAGTGGTATCCTGCTCGGCGCTGACCGAGCGATATTTGCAGTCGGCGAGCGTGCTCGCCACGAAATTTGCCTAATAGGCTCGTATCTAAGCGAAGCATGTGCAGATGTCGCGCGTCGCGTTAACTTGCCGCGCGATGAAATTGATTTACGAGGTGAGCACCACGCGTTGGCTGAAAATGTATGAGCGAGGTAGATACCTGCTCATTTGCGGCGACATAATTGCAACGTCGTACGCATAGGTGCGCTGCAGGGTTAAATGGCGGTAGAATTACGAGTTTGTTATTTACCTTGTTGTACAGAGCGTTCCACGAAATTGGGTCAGGTTAGCGGCTTGAAAGAAACAGCAGAAAGAAAAAGGGAATTTTATTAGTGAAAATTAGATGGTTTACGGTGGTGTTTCGCATAATACGTATGTTTGACGTGCAAGTGGTGGCGTTTTGTAGCTGCCAGGCGCGTCTCTCATTTTCTTCACAGGAATTACATATTCTTTTTACACTAAACCATGGGTTTTTGTAATCCTTCGCGAAACAGCGTGTTAAAATATTTGCGAGAAACATTGGTTACTTTCGAAATTGCTATTTCCTCTGTCGTTACAAACTCAAACTTCTTCATTTTTTCGTATTTCCGGTATATGATGATGGCAGGTGCCATGTTGCCTGTGTTACGTTGGATTACGCTACACGATATACCGTAAGAGTACTATGACAAACACGTAAACCAGAAGTCAGTCCACACCGCAACACAGGGATTAAGTTTCATGAATAAAATAAATAAATAAATAGTAAATGATATCTGGTATCTTTGGACAAAGAAAGATTATTTCTAATAAGAGAGAGTGAAATAATAAAACTACACTAGTATATTTAAAACAAATCCGAAGACTTCTTGTAGAGAACACTGTTTTTTTTTCTTTTTAATTATTTAATTTGTACATTACAATTTGTCCAGCTAGATATTTGGTAAATTTTTCTAATTTAATTGCTAAATAACATGTGGATGACTACTCCCAGTGAATTTTTGATATAAGTATCATCAAAAACATCATGTGCTATTCCTTTAAATTTGCAAACACTGTGAGCACCATTTCTGTACATTAATAACAAGCAAAAAATATATATTTCCGACATGTTCTTTTTATCTTTATAGCAAAAGTATAGTTTATAATGCTATGAGTAGGAATTGTTATAAAATTGGTGATGTTGAGTGTGAATGGGTTGCAGCATGTGTGCCGTCTAATGGCACTTACCTTCTTCTATATATAATAAACATTATTTACATAGTTTAATCCAGTTAGTAGTTATTTAGAAATGGAAATTGCTCTTGAATTCTATACTACAGCATTTCTATTGCCATGTACAATAGGACGATAAAAAAAAAACATTTTCTAATTTTCACACTTACTTTATGTTTTCTGTAAGAAATCTTCATATCAGTGTACATTAATTTACACTACAAAAAGGGTTGATAACTAAGTGATTGCGGATTTTGTCATTAGGTTGTATTGACAAAATCCGCAATCACTTAATTGCCAACACAATAGTCAGCTGTTGCGACCTCTTTGAAAAGTGTGTACGTAAAATATGTGGGAAAAAGTAAGCGACGACGAGTATACTCGTCAAACTCAGAGTAGATGTTATAATACAGAATCAAGTTACAACGAAATGACTGTTTTGCTTCTTCATGGTAATGCGGAATATTGCCATTTCTTCGTGACGAGTATACTCGTCAAACACAGAGTACATGTTATAATACAGAATTAAGTTACAACGAAATGAATGTTTTGCTTTTTCATGGTAATGCGGAATATTGCCATTTCTTCGTGACGAATATACTCGTCAAACACAGAGTACATGTTATAATACAGAATTAAGTTACAACGAAATGAATGTTTTGTTTTTTCATGGTAATGCGGAATATTGCCATTTCTTCGTGACGAGTATACTCGTCAAACACAGAGTACATGTTGTAATACAAAATTAAGTTACAACGAAATGAATGTTTTGCTTTTTCATGGTAATGCGGAATATTGCCATTTCTTCGTGACGAGTATACTCGTCAAACACAGAGTACATGTTATAATACAGAATTAAGTTACAACGAAATGAATGTTTTGCTTTTTCATGGTAATGCGGAATATTGCCATTTCTTCGTGACGAGTATACTCGTCAAACACAGAGTACATGTTATAATACAGAATTAAGTTACAACGAAATGAATGTCCACGAAACCGTCGTGATCACGTCGTATAACCAGCGATCGAGGTTTGGGAATAATAAAATGGAGCGAACCGCAGCGACGCGCCGTCGTTTTAATTTAAATCTCGAGCGCGCCAGTCGACGTGTCTCTTCTTGGCCGAAAATACTCGCTATAAAATTTCCAGAATGATTAATCGCGCGCTCGAAGGAATTACGCCACGAAGAAATACGACAGAAGCGTCGCGGCGTTTACACAGCGTTCCGAACACTCGGATCCGGCTGCGAGATAAAATTTCAATTATATAATTTCTGACTGTGGTCTTCGGGCCGCTGCCCGCCGCCGTACGGCTCACAATTCATCGTTAGTACTGTATTTCCATCGGCTGGCAGCTAACGATTTCAAGCGGATACGTCGCCGAGCTACGTAACAGCGACGGGGTGTGCGTACAAATGCGTGTACGTCTTATCGAGCTATCTAATCCTCGTATTCCTCGATCGTGGACCACCCAGGTGGTACACCGCGGAAGTTGGCACGCACGATTTGCACACGCACACGTAGTCGCGGAGCGCGCTAGCCTGTCGCCGTTCATATACACGGTGTACTCTTATATAAATCGACGCTATTTCTTGCGAGAAGTAGATGCTAACTTTGGCTGAGTTGAAAATAGTCTGCAAAGGTGGGGGATTTGAGAATTATCAATAGACAGTGGCTTTTAAGTTACAGTTAGCTGTTGCGATCTCTTTTAGACTAAATGGATAGACTGAGTTTTTTTTTTATTTAATTTGTACTTTACAGTTTGTCCAGCTGGACATTCGGTAAATTCTGAGTTGATTTTTATATTATTTCTATTGTTCGGTAGATTTATACGAACGTTAGGCTCGATGTAATACGGAAATAATCCTGAACACGATCATATGAACTGTTTTTGTTGATTTCATATGCAGAATCTTTGCCAGTAGGTGCTCATTAAGGGATATCTTGTATTACAGCAAAATTATATATTTTATAAAATCAAAATTGTTATATCATGTGTATATACCGGTTGCGGTCGAATAACATGTACAAGCGACTATTAGGTTGGTTGTGTATGAAAAGCTAAGAAGGAAATATATTTACATAGGTAAATATTAACTTGTATTATAAGGACAGATGTAGGTACTTGCATGTGTATGTAACAGAGTTTGGGCTAATTTGTGATCATTGCTATGACTTATTTGTTATGTTTTTATTTATNAAGTAAGTTTACATGTGTTGTTCTGTGGTTCAGTTTTAGTTGTATGTTTGTGTAACAGAGTTTGAGCTAATTTGTGATCATTGTTATGATTTACTTATTGTGTATGTGTTTCTGTTTATGAGTAAGTTTATGTCTATTGTCTGCGGTTCACCTTTAGTTATAGGTAGTTGTATGTTTGTGTAGCAGAGTTTGAGCTAATCTGTGATCATTGTTATGATTTACTTATTGTGTATGTGTTTCTGTTTATGAGTAAGTTTATGTCTATTGTCTGTGGTTCACCTTTAGTTATAAGTAGTTGTATGTTTATGTAACAGAGTTTGGGTTAATTTGTGATCATTGCTATGATTTATTTATTGTGTTTTTATTTATAAGTAAGCTTACATGTATTGTTCTGTGGTTCAGTTTTAGTTGTATGTTTATATAACAGAGTTTGAGCTGATTTGTGATCACTGTTATGATTTACTTATTGTGTATGTGTTTTCTGTTTATGAGTAAGTTTATGTCTATTGTCTGTGGTTCACTCTTAATTATAAGTAGTTGTATGTTTGTGTAACAGAGTTTGGGCTAATTTGTGATCATTGTTATGATTTACTTATTGTGTATGTGTTTCTGTTTATGAGCATGTTTATGTCTATTGTTGTCTGGTTCAATTTTACTTATAAGTAGTTGTATGTTTATGTAACAGAGTTTGAGCTAATTTGTGATCATTGTTATGATTTACTTATTGTGTATGTGTTTCTGTTTATGTGTATCATTCTCTGGTTCAATTTTCTTCTCTTTTTATTTTTCTTTCTATCTAAGTTTTCTATTGGGTTGGCAACCAAGTGATTGCAGATTTTGACAATACCACCTAATGACAAAATCCGCAATCACTTAGTTGCCAACCCAATATTTCTATTTATCAGTAAGTTTTACGGTTATTGTCCTATCTTGTAACGTAGATAGAAATCTCTTCTTTTTATTTTTAATTTCTGCTTTACAATTTGTCCAGCTGGACATTTGGTAAGTTTCTCTAAATTTAATAGATGAAAGTGATCGCAATATGGAAGATAGACGGAAATAAAAATTCTACTTGGATATATCCATTCCCCTACTAGTGTACTCTTTTATTTCTTCACTTTCATACTAACATACAGCCATAATGAAAAATTCACGTGCACGGTTTACTCTTAAGATTCAGCAGCATTTCTCATAAGGACTAAATGTCAACTTGTAATCTTATACAACGTATACAAAAATTATAGACTCGGCAAAAAGTTCGCTTTGTCTCGCAAATTACCAGCCCGCGGATGTTCATCGTATAATACGAAAACCGCGTAATGTCGACTGTAAGAAAAAGAGAAAAGAACGAAAGATAACTCAGGCTGTCGTATGCCATCAGCAAACAATTTTCCCTCTTCCAAAGTAACCCCCGTCCTCACTTTCTCGAAACTCTGCAAATTGAATCTTTCGAACACCCCGTATAGACATGGAGCCGCCAAGGCCGAGTGTTGCACGTGCCAGCGTCGAACGAAAGAAAGTGTGGATGGTCGTAGCGAATAAGCGATAGTAACGCAACGTTTATTAATCACCGTTGGATAATTACGTTGGTGTAGCCGATCGATCGTCAACGTTTCTCACACCTGCCTATCGTTTCTCTCTTCGTCAGACGAAACGTCAGCTAAGATCGTGTTACATTGGTTCGTCTACGAGATCGTACGCTATTCAGCGCGTCGTAGCTCGCTGAAGAACTCGAGGAGAGTGAACAGGCGATACAACATATCCCCCTAATCTCACGAAAGAGCCGGCTGATTAATGGATAACAAGCGGCACTGTGGAAAAAACGAAGGAGACGATAGAAAAAAAAAAGAGAAAGAGAGGGAAAAAGAAATCGTTGTCCCGGTTCGATTCGCCTGGCTCTCGAGTAATGTGTCAGAGCCGTTGAAGGGGTTAAAGGGGAGCAACGAAGTATCGGATCGAGGTAAAGTGCGAAGTAGAGACGGCCCCTTATAATAGCGCGGCTCGTTGGGTGGTCCAGCAAGGCCACCGTGGGTGGCCCACTCACCAACACCGTTTCGATATTAAACACGGCCACGTGTAACGTGTGTACGTATATATGGCCGGTGATACAGGCACGCACACGAATCCGTGAGGCCGCGTTTAACCGCAATATATCATTTTACTTAGCACCGAAGCGGTGAGACTGCAGCCGGTGGCCCGCGGACCAGCAACGTAACAAGTATGTTCTGTGTCCACTTTACAACGAAAATGTTGCTGTATTTATGCACGAGACAGATAAGATGCTTTCTCCTTGGTCATTTTCATCTTCTTCTGCTATATAACACGTACACCACCAGCAAAGCAGAAATTTCGCGCCGTGATTCTTCTCTTTCCCCACTTTCCCTGTCTCTTTTTCTTATGGCGTATTGACTCTCTTTTCTTAGGATTCTCCTTTCTTTCTTTTTCACTACCTTTCGATCTTTGTGTTCGACTCGTGCCTCGTCCAACAGCCTCACGACGATGTAAGCGTTTTTTAACGACCATGTAAATCGCTGCAACACAGACCACATTGAATTCGTGTAAATATAAATGGAAAAAGGAGAAACTTAACTCGGCAGCGATAAAGCCAAGGGTAGTTAGTTGCCTTTCGTCTGGGCAGAAGGGCTTCGTGGTTAGAGTGCGTTTTCGCTTGGAAGATGGCGGCTTCGATTAAGCTCAGCTGATTGGGTTGGCAACTAAGCGATTGCGGATTTTGTCATTTCGTGCTAATTAAAAATAAATAAACTGAAATTTATGAGACGAATAAAAATATATACACGATGTAAGGTGATGTGTAAAATATACGAAATTGTTATTATATTGAAGAAAAAGAAGACAAGTGTGAGAAGTTAAGGATGTTGAAGCTTAACGAGCACGAATTGTGAGCCTGAGCAATGTTTCAATGTATGAGAAGGGAAGAACATTTTGATTTGTTAAATTCTTTATTGAAGTTAGGAAAACGCACCATGATAACTAAAAAATGTATTCTAATTACTGAAACTATATCCTAATCCATAGAAAATGTTGAAGTAATTACTTCAAAAATAACTTGTATATCTGTGACCTGGAAACCACTGTTACAAAGGAATAGAATTTAGTGAAGAAAATTCAAAATAAGCAGACGTCCATATTATTATGCTCTTGAATACAAATTTTGTTTTTAGGTTACAAGGCCTAGAAACAAAAGATCTATAAGTAGATTTCTATTACTGTTTCTTGTAGCCTTCAGCTTGAGCTATACACTAAGGTTAGCTTTTTGCTAATGTCTTTTGCTATAAATATATGAACGTGCTCCCTGTCAGCTTCCTATTGTATTGTAACACTATAAGAGTGAGGATCTTATATCTCAGCATACACTATACCTGTATTTATTTCAATGTATTTTTCTATTACAAATTCATGCACTCGTTGCTCCATCAGCTAACCTCAAGAGGAAAGTCCTTTGCTATAAATATATGACCTATTACCTTCTATTGTATTGTAACACTGTAAAAGTAAGGATCTGGATACACTATATCTATACTTATTCTTATTTCAATATATTTTTTTATTACAAATTCATCTACTTGTTGTTCTATCAGTCAACCTCAGCAATCAGAATCAAAGACAAGTTGCCAAGACGCTGTGTCAAACGTTAAATTTCGTAGGGTGGAGCAGAACCTTCTCTGGTTTGAAATCATTTTGGAAATTTAATTTGTTTCCATTATTGTAAGATCTTGCGTGTACGAGAAAATTATATATTTTTTTCGCCAGTATAGTTGAAATTCATCGGAGAAAGAGTTGTATTTGCAGAATGTGGAATTTGTAGAGTTGTGTGTGCATTTGTTGAAAATGCTCTTTTTACTTTTGTTATAGAAGCATATTTTCTCATGTCGCTAATAACAGTTGTTATGAAATTGCTGCTGTTTACCGTGTGAACCTGCCTGAAAAACAAGAAATATGTTTGTTCAAAATGTTCTTTTCGCTTTTGTTACAAAAGTATATTTTCTAATGTCGTAAGAGTTGCTATGAAATTGATGACGTTTAATGTCCATGTGTTGCAACATGTGCAACGCTTAGTGACACTTACTTATTGTTTTAATACTATTTGCACAATTTAATGCTATTAGCAGTTATTTACAAGTGGAGATTGCTCTGAATTTTTAATTTTTCCTCCTACGGATCTTGTCCCCCAGGAGCAACCTTAAACTCAAAACGCAGGAATTTTCATTATTTTAACTTACCGTGTCGCGTATCGTACACCCTTCGTCAAATTCTCGCGACTAGGATAGTCATTTAAAATATCCAACTAAAATCACAAAAAAAATTCTAAAACTCAGAACATCGTAACATTGTTAACAACCTAACAACATTGTCGAACTAACCTAACAGATCAGGTAGCAAGCAAATGACTAGTTAGCAAATTTCACTTAAAATTGCACACTCATCGTCGCTTTTCTCCTTCTAAAATCTAACTTTATACAAATTCCTATGCGAAGAAAAATCGATCGATCGGATAATATTAGTAAGGTTAGGATTAACCTGTTGCAACGTACACTCGTCGCTTCTTAAGTTCTCAAAACTAAGACATCGAGTCTCGTGCTGGTCCGCTGTTTATCTCTCACTCGAATTTCTCTATTCTGAAGGACCATGCTGGTTATCATCCGACGGTAAATAGATGCCGAGGCAGTTTTTCAAGAAGCCAGCAAAACGTAGCGAATGGCGAAGCGAGCAGGCGCCCCACATTTGCTTTGCAATGGACAACGTGGGGAGTCGTGATCCTGTCGACGGACAATGAGATGAAAAATAAAGTGCTGGACCAGGTCGGGTTAAAGGCTTCGTTGCTTACATACGAGCCGGCCCTCTCTCTTTCCTATCCCTCTTCTTCTCCCCTCTCTCTTTTCCGTTTTCGTTGTCCCCTGTCCTTACGTCCCTCGCCCCGGATTCCACTAAGTCAATTCCGTTGAGGATACGGCAGAGGCGTCAGACGACCTGGGTGGTCTGCATCCTACGCAAACAGAGTATACAAGCGGATACACGCTGGTTGAACAGGTAGTGCTCACAAAAATTTACTGACTTTGCGGATTTCGTGCATGCTGCAAGCGGCCAGGCTAACTTTTGGAACAATGCCTGCCCCTCCCCCTGCTCGTCGTATTTTTACGCGTTCCACCCCTACGCAGATCTGTCGACAAAAGCCATGCGTGGACGATGGAAAACGGCCGGAACGAGAGCACGGAGACAATGCGAGTCTGCCTTCTTTTGCAACGATATACTTGGGTTAAACTGGTTGTTCGGTTAGAGCTGCCACGAGGTTTGGTCGTACGGAGCCGCGATCCTGCAACTTATTTTATGAGGGCCGCTGGTAATGGCGCTTCTGCTTGAGAAATTCGACGCGGCTGAAACCGCGAATCCTCGCGCTATGTTATTTTTATGCCACTTGGTGCTGTGCTTTATGGATGTATCGCGTGTCTGTAGCAACATCTGAAGTAGATGTCGCATGAGAAAAATCATCTACATTTTGATAAATATGACTTTTCCAACTTGTACATACCGTTTGTATTTTTGTGCCTTTAAATTGAAAAGTTGGAATATTTCTATTTCAATTCGCAGAATTGCTGCTACTTCGTCCTCCGACTACCTGCATATCCGTGCGAGCTAATCGTTTTTCGTCGGTCGAACGCACAATTGTCATGGTCCGCCGCCTCTTTAACTTTGGCGTTTACGTACGTCGAGCAAAACGAGCTGCCTGAAAAGCTGAACGTCCTTGTACGAAGCTTCTTTGTACCTCCGTCGACCCCCTTTTACTCGGAAACCTCGACAAATCGAAAGATTTTTCCTCTTCAAAAACCTTGAAGAACCCAATACTTGTCGCAGTGTGCTAATGAAGTCATTTCTTGATGAAAAGCTCTACACTTTTTTTTCGTATATCCGTGACCTGGTAGAAAGAAAAAATTCGAAATAAGCAGAGGTGCATATTATTGTGCCCTTGAATATAAATTTTGTTTTTGGGTTACAAGATCTAGAAACAATAGAGCTATAAGTTTCTATTGCTGTTTCTTGTAGCCTTCAGCTAGAGCTACAAGATTAACTTTTTGCTAATGTCCTTTGCTACAAATATATGAACATGCTCCCTAGCAACTTGCTGTTGTACTGTAACACTATAAGAGTGAGGATCTGGATCAGCATAAACTATACCTGTACCTATATCTATACTTATTTCAATATATTTTTCCATTTCAAATTCATCCACTCGTTCCTCTATCAGTCAAGCTCAACAGGAAGGTTCTTTGCTACAAATATGTGACCTATTACCTTCTATTGTACTGTGACACTGTAAATGTGAGGATCTGGATACACTATACCTATACTTATACTTATTTCAATATATTTTTCTCTTACAAATTCATCCACTCGTTGCTCTATCAGTTAACCTCAACACTAACAGCTGTTCGTCATTTTTCAGTTGATTCGTCACCGCCGTCCCAAAATTCTGCATCGAATCACTGTGCAGCCATGCGCCTAACGTTACGCACGATCGTTGCTACAAAATAGCTGAAAGAAGAAAAATATCGTGGAATGGAACGACAAGGACGAAGAAACGATTGGCAAAACTTCTCGCGGGTATCGCGTGTCGAGACCACCGTCGAACTCACCCGCAAGGAGCATGCGAACCCATATACATACTCGTGCAGCTGCTGGCGTATCTCGGATGCGGCGCGACACTTATAGAGGCAGGCAATGCTAATTCAAACAAAGTTATCGTTTGGTAGATATATATTTAATTCTTTTCTCATTTACATACGAGTACGGTGGCGGCTCACCAGCCTCACAATGTGCCATTGTCGAGGGCCTCTGCTTGAATGGGCAAGGACCATCGAGACCGCGTTTCCAGGTGGCGATAATTCTCCTAGATGAAATTAAGCGCAGCCTACGCGCTACACGAACGCAACCAGATTTATCTGGATGCATTTCAGGCGAAATCAAAACCAACTGGTTATCGTGATACCTGCTTGTAATTAACAGCTTGGAAAGAACGAGAAGAAGAGTGTTAGGTCGTCCGAAAAGTTCCTTTCGCTCTACAAGGAAATTGCTGTGATCCATTTTCTTGTATTAATAGCATAAACGTTTGACAGATTAGGTTTCACATTTCTATAATGGTGTTGTAAAAGACGTGTTTGTGAGAGAAAGAAACACTTGTACACGTTCACATATAATTTCTAAATTATTCCAGTTGATTGTAGTTTCTTGTTATGACGTAAGAGTCAAATACTATTACGTTGTCCGGAAAGTTTCTTTCGTTCTACAATATGAGGAGATAATAGCTGCACAACATTTTTGTTTCGAGCCATTTTTCAAGACATTGACATTTGTTAAGTGCTATCACGCACATATTTTACTTATTTATTTTTTTTTAAGCAATTTACGAATCGCAACGTGTTTCGTCGTACTCTCAGCCAAGATTTCGCAATATGTCATTCTGGTGATCGGTTTTCATCACTAACTGAACAATGGACAAAAATGAGCTGAGAATTTTGTACGTAACTGTGCACTTGTATTCCTAACGTACCATTCGAACAGCGACAGTTGGATTTTGATACAATGTCAGGAGAAGGTAGACAAGCACATTCGTAGAAATTTGCTCGATATTTTTGCTGGGGCAAACGCAACTCTGAAGCAGGGACAAAAATGACCCGAAATCCGTACTGGGAATAAGATAAGCGAAATATGTATGCTGCGTATGAATTTTCACTGGAACATGCTGCACCTGTAATTATGAGAAAAACAGTTGCCATGATATATTAGCTTCTTTCCACACATTTTGGAAATCGCCGAGGAATAGTCGTCCCGCTGCGCTCAAGTTTATCTTTTTTTCACGGCAGACAAGAGGCCTCTTTTGTCGGTGAACTGCACTTTGCTTTTTTGTTGGCACGAGCTGTTAAATGGTTCCGGATATCTTCGGAGAAAGCTACTGAATTTGCGTCGGGTCTTGTTATATCCGACAATGGCTGCAATCATCGTGTCTGTGACGCGGATTATGAGCATAAAGTGGGTTCAGAAAGGGAGAGTGCCATTTTGTAGCTGAGAACGAGGAATTTGGGAAGAAGAAAGATACAGCGTTTACATTCTTCTTCTTTTTAAATCTTCTCTCAGGATCCCACTCGAAGATATTTTCAAGTCAGAATTGAACAATTTTTAACGTTGATGGAAAATCTATGAAAATACAGTATGCATATATTTAATGTGCAAAATATACAAAAAGATATGAAAGTAGAGTATCTGAATATTTAGAGGATGAGACAAATCTTTGTGTGCTGAGATGCCATTTTTTATTTCGCAAAAATATGAATTTAATGTTTATGCAAATTCATATCTTTTACAAATTAAAAAAAAGGTATCTCTACATAGACATTTGTTTGTACATATTTGTTCTATATATAATATATATATTTTGTAACATTTCATAGAAACTTTGAAAATTACAAATTACAAATTTCAAATTGTAAATTATCTATTTCAATATTTTATTTAAATGACAGAAACGTTTGATCTTTCATCGCATCTCTGAATTACGAACTATCAATTTCCAAGCTTCTAACATTCAGGTAAATAATTTTATTCCATCTTTTTTATCAGAAATTATTTATCAGAATGTACCTAACCAGATAAGATTTTCCAAAAAGCAGACGAATGAGTCGAAAATTAGTGGATCATCTTTCAAATTGCTCCTGTTCGTTCTCCTATTTCCCATTTATCAATCTCTACGAGCACCTTGTACGAGAGAAGCTTCATCGGGTGTGCGAAAAGTGAAAGGAAAATTGAACGTAGAAAGATGGTGTGTACACGGTGGAACGAAATAGCGTGAAGCCTGGATTATCTGCTACACCCTCATTGGAGTGTCTCGTGTAGACTTGGAGATTCATCCTGATAAGAATTTCCATGCTGCGGCAAGTATCTCGTTGAAATACAAGCTTTACACCTGTACAGCAGCAGTGGACCACTACAGTGAACTACATCTCACTGAGGCAAGGAAAGTCCTGAAACGTAATGGAGCTACTTCAATGTAAATCTACAAGCTAGAAAGTTAGTAAATATAGGAACAAATATGAATAAAAATAGATAGATATGTTAAATATTATTATTATACGTTATAAGTAACTATAAGTGTAATTAATTATTATTCCAAGTATTAGCTACTTATTTGTTTGTCTTTTAAAAATCGCAATTCGACGATACATTGTTAGAAAATCCGATAAATTTGTTTGTATTCTGTGAATTTTAATCGACTCTCCAATGCTTCCACTTTATTTCTCCTCATTTTTCACCGATTCTTTGCAACAGCTGACGCCATTTTCTTAACCTAACTGCAGCCTTGTAAATGTTCAGAATTCTGGTAAAATTCAGAATTACTAATGTTGAAGTAATTACTTCAAGAAAAATTCTACATCTTTATTTATGTATATCCGTGACCTTGAGACAGCTATCACGCAGAAAATAGAATTTAGAGAAACAAAAATATTCTAAATAAGAAGAGGTTCATACTATTGTGACCTTGAATATAAATTATATTTTAGGTTACAAGGATTAGGAACAAAGGAACTAATAAATAGATTTCTATTTATCTTCCTTGTAGTCTTTAGTTACAGCTATAAGGTTCACTCTTTTGACAATGTTCTTTTACTATAAATATATGAACGTGCTCCCTATTTTTCTATTGTATTGTAACACTAAGACAATGCATCTTATACAGTTCCATTAATCAGAACCGTCAAATATACTTATTCGATAAAGGTTGTCACACGAAATACAGAAGAACGAAGGGCAAGCGTATCTGGCACGAAAATTTTGCAGAGAGTGTTATAAAAAAAATATTAAACAGTTAGGATCAAAAATTGCTAATCGGACCAAAAAGGTGATTACCTATTGTCTAGATTGTATTGATGAGTCACATTTAAGTTTAAAGTGTTTTAATACAGTGCACCGTTAGGTGCAAGACTTGTTCTCATTTTTTTTCTTTTTTATTGATGTTCTAATAAAAATGTTTAATTGTTCAATGGGCCACTTTTTATTTCAAAGTATCTTCTATTTATCGGTTATATTCAAAATGCCCTAACTGTCAATTTTCATATAATTTTTACAATTGTAAGAAGTTCAAACGCTCCCGGTCACCAATGACCCACCGTGGCGTCATAGGAGAAATCGTAGCGGGTCACATATGACCAACGTGGTAGTCAAAGCGTTAACTTGGGCCATGACAAACAAGCACGACTTTGTAGGCAGACTACCTTGAGGAAAACGCTGCGAATCATCCGGTCCTGGCTGGATTTATGATTTCGATTCGGGTTAACCACGGAGATGTATCACGGCGTGGCCTTGGTCGGTCTCTGCTCTGGCCATATCGCTTTTCGTCATGGCCCGCGGTGCGTCTACGGACCACCGACGTCGTCGCAATTAGTAAGTCGGATATCCTTCCCCCTTGTTCTCTCGCTCCTATTCACCTTAACATTGTGCCCTTCTCTCAGTCGTGTTCTAGTTGTCCGCGTCCTCTTTTTCTACCTGTGCTTCTTTCTTTCTCCTTATTCGTGGCATCGGTCGCTCGTTTCAGTCCCGTACGCCGTATCTGTTTGTCGAGTAATTTGCCGATGAAATCGCAGAATAAATACCTTCGATTGTAGAAAAACTTAATCAATTCGTCAGCCATCCGTTTCAGTCTCGTATACCGTACACGTTTGCCGAGGGTAATTTGCCGATGAAGTTGGAGGCTCAACACGTCGTTTCCGTTGGTCGAGTAACTCTCTGACTCCAAGTTCAAGCGTCCACTTCGACTGCTCCATGATGGTATCCCGCTGGGGTTAGCCATCCACATGTTATTTAGCAATTAAGTTAGAAAAATTTCTCAAATGTCCAGCTGAACAAATTATAAGATGCAAATTAAATAATAATAATAAAAAAAAGAAAACTTTGACTGCTTAAAATAGACAAACTCGAAGATGGTATCCCGCTGGGGTTAGCCATCCACATGTCATTTAGTAATTAGGTTAGAAAAATTTACCAAATGTCCAGCTGGACAAATTGTAAGGTGCAAATTAAATAATAATAATAAAAAAAAGAAAACTTTGACTGCTTAAAATAGACAAACTCGAAGATGGTATCCCGGTGGGGTTAGCCATCCACATGTCATTTAGTAATTAGGTTAGAAAAATTTACCAAATGTCCAGCTGAACAAATTGTAAGGTGCAAATTAAATAATAATAATAAAAAAAAGAAAACTTTGACTGCTTAAAATAGACATACTCGAAGATGGTATCCCGCTGGGGTTAGCCATCCACATGTCATTTAGTAATTAGGTTAGAAAAATTTACCAAATGTCCAGCTGGACAAATTGTAAGGTGCAAATTAAATAATAATAATAAAAAAAAGAAAACTTTGACTGCTTAAAATAGACAAACTCGAAGATGGTATCCAGGTGGGGTTAGCCATCCACATGTCATTTAGTAATTAGGTTAGAAAAATTTACCAAATGTCCAGCTGGACAAATTGTAAGGTACAAATTAAATAACAAAAAAAAGAAAAGAAAAAATATACAATATACGGTCCTGAAACGAAACGACGATGAATCAATTGAATTTTTTTCAAGCGAAAAGTGTATGTTCCATATAAACGTCTATGAATTGGAAGAAAAGCGAACAACAATTTGCATATTATCAATGACGTTTTATGCTGTGATGTCACGGTGGTCATTGGTGATCGGAGCGCTTGAACTTTCCAATTGTAAAAATTGTATAAAAATTGACAGTTAAGGAATTTCGATTCGGTAAATTTTTCTAACTGTATATCGTCTATGGCTGTCGAATAATTCGCTGTGCAAGTTCAGGGTTAATATCAGTAGTCTTTGACTCTTTGTATTCAACAATGGCATTGCCTAGACGATATTGATAAAGTGCAAATTATTGTTCGGTTTCGTTCATTTTTTAGAAATTTACATCTTCTTCGAATATAAATACTTCCCATTTGAAAAATGAATAGTTTTAATTAAAAAAAAAAACACGCAGTCAATTCATCAGTTTCAGTTCTCAACAATGTCTGCAGAATAATCTGCTGACAAAGTGGCAAAATAAATACTTTCGACTTTAAAAAGATCGGCCGAGTCATCAATTTCAGTCCACCACTCTGTTTTCAGAATAATTTGCTGTTGAAGTCCCGAAATAAATACTTTTGATTTTAAAAAAACCGAATCAATTCATCAATCTCCCGTTTCAGTCTCCACTGCGCCGTACCTGTTTGGCCACTCATTTTCTCACGAAGTTCAAGATTCAGCCATGTGTGTTTATAGAGCAATTTGCTGCTGAAGTTCAAGGTTAATATCCGTAGTGCTCAACCCTTTACGCTCCACATTATCAGTGTCTTAACGACATTGATAGTGTGCAAATTATTATTCAACTTTCTTCCAATTTATGAACCTAAATATATTTTTCGAACATAATAATTTCTGTTTAAAAAATAAATAACTTCGAGTGAAAAAATCTCGATCAATTCATCAATGCGCCATTTTAGCCACCAGTACGCCGTATCTGTTTGCTCAGTATTCTGTTGATGAAGTTCAAGGTTCAGTATGCCGTGTTTCTTCGTCGAGTAATTTGCTGATGAAGTTCAAGGTTTCATATACCGTATCTGTTCGTTGAGCAATTTACCGATGAAGTTCGAGGTTCAATGTGCCGTATACGTTTGGTGAAGTTGAAGGTTATATCCGCAGTGTGTAAACCTTTAAGCTCCGTTACAGCAGCGCCATGGCGATATTGATAACCTGCAAACTGGTTTCAATTCGTGGACGTTCACATAAAATAAGTACTGTCATTAAAAAAAAAACCATCGATTGATCGGCGTTTCGATTCAATCTCGAATACCGTACAGTGTCTGATAATTTGCTGACGAAGTGCAAGGTTAATATCCGCAGCGTTTAGACCTTTGCGCTCCACTGCAGACAGCGTCTCAGCGATATTGATAACGTCCAAATTGGTTTCAATTCATAGACATTCACACGAAGCAAATACTTCTGCTTTTTAAAAACTCGATCGATTCATCAATCCTGCAGTTCAGTCCGCAGTACGCTGTATCTGCTCGACGAGTAATTCGTTGATAAAGTTCAAGGTTAATATGCGCAACGTTTAACCCGTTCTACTCGACTAGAGCAACGTCTTGGCGAGATTAATAGCGCGCAAATTGCTTTTCTTTCGATTCGTAGACATTTCTATTAAATAAGTACTGGCGATTTCAAAAATATTAATCAATTCGTCGACATCGATTACGCGTCTGTCGAATAACAGGCTGACGAAGTGCAAGGTTAATATCCGCAGCGTTTAACCCTTTGCACTCCACTACAGCGGTGTCTAGGCGACGTTAATAGCACGCAAATCGGTTCGCACATTGGTTTTCTCTCGGTTCATACTGTAGGATCTTTACTACAATTAGTTTATTTACAATAAATGAATTAAAAATGAAGATGTTGAGGTTAGGTTAACGATGGTTGTTCAATGTGAACTAATCACAATAACGTATTATAATTAAGGCAACTAGATAGTTAATTTGCAACTGTCGTCAACACGGATCCATCGCTCTCTCTCTCTCTCTCTCTCTCTCTCTCACGCGGACCACACTCTCTCGACAACGCAATTTACACTCTCTGACTTCTCAACTAACACTGACTACTAATTCGTCTTTGTCCTTTAGCATCTCTTTGTCTTTTGTCTTAGCCCCACCACGCACGTGTTCCGCAACTACCCGTGGCTAGGGTCAGGCAGGCCTTTTCCGCGAAACTGTTCGACTGACCGACGATACATTGTTAGGCCTGTCGGCACTTCGACTTATCTCTCTAATATCTCTTAGACTTTTCGTCCACGACGAAACTAACTTACGTGAAATAAGTATCTTTGATTGATTTGATTCATCGGTGTTTTTGTTCCAGTTTTGTATGTTGTACACGTTTTGTGAACGATCTGCCGAACATGTTTAAGGTTAATATGCGCAGCGTTTCATCCTTTGTATTTCACTATAGTAGTGTGTGGACGATAATGTGCAAATTATTTTTTGTTTCATTTTCGATTCATAGTTACTTACTTAGAAAAGGTTGCGACGTTTCATTTTGAAATTACTGTACATGGTATATGATCATGTTTGTTTGCATGAAGACAGTGAAATTAGTGCAGTGGCGCATTAAGGAAGTAAATGTTATATCGTGTGCGTAAAACCGCGGTGTAATAGCGATTGCGGAAGCGAAAATTGTGTATAGTAATAACTTCCAATTTTCATAGAATAATTTTCAGTGGTAAAAAGAAACAAAGAACACGCTACATCACTTCGTTTTATATTCTGCGTGTCATCGTCATTACGGAACTATTTAACTCTTTTTTTTTTTTTTGTAAATAATTCCTCCGTAAAAGCCTTTCACGACACGAAAGATAATTAAGTACCTCGTTTTTCTTGGTATAACGTACATATTATACATAAAAACATAAATTACTATTGCTATTTATTACTTTCTCTTATATTTTAATTATTTCAAAATGGTTAAATATATATTGCGAAAGCACAGGATCTTTAATCTTACTATGTACTTGTAAAATGATTTACCACTGGCACTGTGTACGCTATAAAGACGTAAAAAGGTATTCTAATTACTATACTGCCTTGTCTTGTTTAATTTATATAATACACAATAATAATATACCATGGAGGAAAGTTACTCAACCATTAAATTAGTTTTCAAAATGTAACGGATGAAGGTTATAGAACTAAACCTGCTAACATCTCTTCAGTCGTTAATGTGACCATTATAATAACATTACAGAGAATTAATAAATGTTTCGACCGAAGATAAACTACGATTCATTAGCTCTAGTTATTATTTTCTAGTTATTGGGTTGGGAACTAAGGGATTGTGTTCTGCAATCACTTAGTTACCATGTAACATTGAAAAACTTGTAGAAACTTTTCATAACTGTGTCATGTGTGTTATACAAAAAATTTACAAAACCCCATTAGCTAATTTTACCGCTATAACGCTGATAGATTATATGACAATAAAATATTAATGTTAATACAATTACCAACGAAGTTTCAATGAGTTCCATATAACATTACATACGTACGCGTTACAAATTTTACAGAATAATCGTTCGAATACTGTCCGTATAAATTAGCTGACGCATCTCCGTCGATAAAATTCGACATTGGAAACCATCGAGAAACTCGTAAGAACAAGGCCGTAGAGAAAAAACACGCCGGTTAACTGCCGCATGAACCTGTGAGATACATTCAGCTCCAATTCTCACCGCCAGCGTAACCATTTAATTAACGCTCCGTGTAATCAGCCGATAATTACCAATAGTTGACCGATCACGGTACCGACCGAACCCGCCACGTCGATCGTATCTCTAACACAGGCGCGTATCGAGAAGGGAAACGAGGAAGAGGCAGAAAGAATCCGCCGAGTCAACCAAGATAATGACAATTGCTCGTCCGGAATGGAATTTGTAGAGGAATTGTCGGCTGACCAACACCGGAAGTCCACGTCTCCATGGCGTTTCGGCGCCACACGGCCAGACAACAACGGCGGGCGTATCGTCGTAGATAATCCATCGACGAGAATCACCAGTAGCTGTTCGTAGATGCAGATAGCCACAGGTTACGATCTTGTTCGTTCGTCTCTCTTGGTCTCGGCCAGCTGGTCTACAGCCGTGATGAAGAGTAACGATTCGCCTCGTTACAATGGTAAAGGACGATCCTCTGTTGGAAGAGCCGCGCCTCCGATCCTTAGCATTAGTCATCTCTGCATTCGGCTTAACGATGATGTTGGACAATACCGGCAGACGGAAAACCGAAGACCGGTAAAGCGAGGAAGAAGATTATTGTAATTGGAGTTTATGGCAATTGTAGATTCCCAATGTGTTGCTTTATCTATGTAGTACATAATTCTACAATGTTCCGTTGAGCAATAGAGGATATTGTAGGAATTGAAATAAAATTAGTTAGGAGGCTTTTGTGATGGTTGTTCGTATGTGTTGCTTTGTGCATGACACGTAGTTTTACGATGTTTCGTCGGAGGAAATTTGTTAAAGATATTCTAGAAATTGATGTGCGCTAGCCTATATAGTTATGATGTTTAAATTGTATTTTTTAAATCGTATTGCTGTACCTATAGTATGTCTTATGGTAGTATTAGTTACATATGTATTAGCAGTTTTATAGTAGTTTATAGTAGTACAATATTTCGTTGGATAAATACCATAGAAGATACTGCAGAAATTGATATACGACGTATATTTAGTTATTCTCTTTGAATTATTCTTGAATAATTATAATTTGATAAGTGGTTGTTTGGGACAGAAATTCATTAATAGTATTCATTAATCGTATCAAAAAGATTCGGAGACGCCTTCGTTCAATAAGAAATTAACGTATATTTCTGCTTTCCTCTTCGCACACGTTTCAGTAACAGAGAGAATGAAATTGACGATACAGCGTAACATTTTGATTATCAGTAATAACATTATGATTATCTAACTTCGAAACAGTTATCTGACTATGATATAGAAAATTCAGTCGATAAGCAGTTGAAATTTGTACGTAGACTCGACGAACGATCGAAATCAACAAAATCAGTTTTAATCCTACTAAATTTAATTTGTCTAGTTACATTAACTATATGTATCTATCTTGTTTCTTTCTATGGATAAGTTACAACCTGTAGAGCGTTGGTGCGCGTATAACTTTAATCGTTCGCATTTGTGTAGAAACGGCCGTAATAAAGAGTTGAAAAGGCGAGAAGGAGAAGAGAATGTGCAATTCGATTACACGAAAGCTGGTGATACTAATGATATGAGTTACTTTTACGCTCCCATAAAGTCCTGGACAATTTTATTCCAGACAGTTATCGATACTTTCTTAAGACGATGTACCGTTACGAATTATATTTCCTATTCACAATATAAATATATATATATCTACACGAATTACGTCGCAAGTAAGCTACCAGCGGTAAATGAATATTTTAATAACTGCAAATTAACCGCGGTAAAAAAGAGGAGATTAAAGCCTCGTTTGGCCGGTAGAAGGGAAGAAAATGAATATATATTTGAAATGTAGGAATACCTCAGCTACGTTCGTCAATTATTGGTTGATTCGATTAACATGCACATCGTGTATTTTATGCAAACGCGCTATAAACGAATGAAATGATATTCGTGTTAACGTATGATATATTAAATGATCGTATTATTCAGTTTCCGTTTGATAAGTTGACGTACTTAAAATGGCAGAGAAAAATACCCATTATATTTTTTGTTTCTGTTTGTGTCTGTATTATTAAATATGAACAGTATCGTGATTTGCTATACCTCTTGCACGACATTGATTATTACTTTACTTTATTCTCTGTTTAATTTGAATGGTTCCATAAATAAGGTAAATAATAAGGCCAGTACCTTTCTTAAGAATCGCTTCATTAACCAAGAAGCAAATTGTCCATGTTTAATAACATTTAATAATGTCGTGTTTAAGACACGAGCAGAAACACAAGTTCATAATTGAACACATGTGCAGTTAATGTACAGGTTAAAACGAAGCATCAAACGAAAACACGTTTTTCTTTCATTTACATTCACCAGTCGACCGCTCGTACTATGATTTCCAATTTCCTCTATATCAAAAGTATATCAGTTACAACAGAGACATTAATAGATCGTCATTTCCAGTGTCAACACAATCGAACGTGCTGTCCGTGTCTCGACAATCTTTTAACTTTTTCTTGAAAACTCTACCCAATGAGCGATCCCCAAAGCTGCGATCAGCAACCAAGCTAACTAACCACAATGTCTGTTTCACAGTCATCGATTACATCGGATTAAGATGTCTGCATTTTCCGGCGAATAATGTTCGTCGCTCGTTACTGCTTTACTCATTACCGGTAAAGAGATCACGCGTCGAACGATGTCCTGTCGCGAGCACGGTAGTAGTCGAACTCAAATTCAGCAAGTTATTGCAGCCCGACAGCAACACGGCAGAAGGCGCATAGTATCCGCGATAGCCAGCTGCGGTATCGACGGGAGACCTTATTTTCGATGGTATCTGCGAAATAGAAACAAACGAATGGACGGACGGATGGACGGACGTGTATGCCGCATTCCGTGTTTATTATTTTGCCGGTGGGTGGTCTGGAGAAGTCGAGAGCCGTCTTGGTGGCCGATAGCATCTCTCGTGTCTCTCATGTGCACGCACCGTTGAGCGCGGCCAACGCAGTGAACGAACGTGGCGCACCGAGTCGTCTTGCGTAAGGGAAGTAGTCGACTTCTCTTCTTCCCCCACGCCCATTCTCCATTCTCTCATCCCGAGAGTTTCTCCTTCTTCCATGTTTCGCCGGCTGGTTCGATCTTCTCTTCTCTCTTTTTCCGTCTGGTTACGTCGCTCCTTACTTCATCGGGATCTATCCTTCTCCATGTTACTCTTCGTTCACTTCTTTTCCTTTTTCCTCGTCGTGCGTCGTTGGCGTACGTATTTTTTCGTCTTATTGTCGCTTATTGTTGCCCGATGTGTCCCCCTTCTTTATTTCCCTCGTGTATGACATCGGCGCCTCCTTTTGTCCTTGTCGATGTTTCGACGTTTTCTGCTTTTAAATCGATGGGTTTTTAGTGGCGTTCTTCATGTTAGGAGGCACAGGCGAAAGACCGGATCGTGCATCGTTTTGCCGGCTTTCTTCTTGCCTACGTTGGTCTTGGTCTTTTTCTTAATTAAATATGTGCGTGCGTGCTTGGTTTTTACGTTGTCGCGATTTTTAAACTCGCTAATGAAGAGCACGTAAGATAGATAAGAGGTGAGGAGAAAATAAAGTGGCGAAGGAAGGATTCTTGTAATGGAGAAATATCCGAAATATCCGTGGAATCATGAAACGAGTATTTCAGTCATGAAGATAATCCGCATGACGATTATACGCTGCTCTGCTAATTAGTTGTTATGGCGTCAATCTCCAACATGTTTTAATAGATACTTACGAACCAAAAAACGACGATTGTTCGTGTAAAAACTGGACGCTGATCATACAATACCAATATTCGACATATACAAACGCGAAACGAAAAATCTATCTGCTCAGAGATTTTTGTAGGGTACTGCATATTTAAAAGGCAGATAAGAGTAGTAAAAGTCCTTTGAAAGAATTAACGATGAAATTAAGCAAGAGAAAAATACTTGTCATTATTACAGTAAAGAGCCATAAGAACAGCTATAAAATACAGTCTTCTGACATTTATAAAATTCCATCATGGCAATCCAACACATCTAATTAAAGTCAATTTTGACCGAGAAAAATTCTTACTTTTTACGCTACTGTTCCAGAACAGCAACGTTTCATCGTAGATGAAAGCACACAGTAGGAAGCCTGTAGAGATGCAACCCGAACTGCAACGGTGCATATTACGGAAAATAGATCTACAGGGGACTGCGGTGCGCCAGTCGTGCGCTCTGTTTCATCCTGGTTCCGCGACTATCTCGCTCTCGCACTCATTAAGTCGATGCAGCGTCGGCAAAGATCAAAGCTCGTCTTCTACGGAGGACCGCTTAATACTGGGTGGCGAGTTAAGAGTGTCGTAAAAATTATTAACGGTCCCTCCGCACGCTGTGCCTTATCGCCAGATCGGCAACTGCAGTAGGATGTATGTATTCGTCGAAACCGCCACCATAATATGCAATGACATTTCCACTCCTTTTTCGTTCTGCTTCGTGCCCTTAATTCGTATCCGAGACTTTGTACTCGCGAAATTTATTCCCTCGTCGATCAACTAATTTCTCTTTCATTGAAGATTTATGAATGTATCGGAGGTTCGTCGTGTGGAACTTTCGAAACAGCGAGAAACAACCAAGCAATAACTGATCTTTGGTTAAACGTCTATAAATTAAAACGAAAGAAAAGCAACTAGAGGTAGGATTTAATTAATGTTCTACGATATATTAATTTACGATTATCGATGCTCGGAAAGAAGTTAATGGTGGATCGTTTAAAAGCTTGTGAAGGTTTCCGTACAAAAGCCTGATAAACACAGCGGTAATTTCGCAACGCGAGAAGAACAGGTCGACTACCCGTTTTATTTCTACGTGGCGTCGCGTCGCTTGTATCGCGCTCGGATATTATGTTACTGTTACGCAAACAACGAACGTCGGTGCTCCTTTGCACCGCTTTCGGACTAACACGAACCGATACTTGCCATTTGATTTTTCATCCGAAATTAATATTTCCTAATCGATAAGTGCCAACTCTCTCGCCGTTGACATTAATGCGAAGTCTTTATAGCGTTGTTGTATCAATCTCCTGTTGGAAGGTTCGAGACAGTCAACGAAAACTGCCACAAGGTCCCTGGAATCGGAGAAGGAAATAAAAAAGCAACGACCGTCCGTATCAGAATCGAAAATTGTCTCGTATTTGGTGGAACAGGGTGTCGGGCTCGGCATCGCGGTGGGTGGTCTCGTATTTATACATTACCTTTTTCGATCTGCCAGTTTGTTTCGCTCTCTCCTTCTCCCTCTTATTTAATTTTCTCCGTTTGCTGCCTCTCTTTCGCTCTTGCCGCTCTCCTTTTCTGTCCTTCTTTTCACACTGGCTCCTCGCTACACACGAGCTCCGTACACGTGTGTAGGAATGTCGAGCGCGTGTGAGACTGTCCAATGAACGTTGAGGCGTGCAACACGCGCGTGCAAGCAACAGGCGTGCACGCACACATGCAAAATCAGGCACGGGAGTGGTGTACGACGCCTAATGAAGTCGCATCGTTATGCAGATATTATGAAGACAGGTTAATAAGTTAATCGTCCGGTGTAACGTTCTTCCCCGTGGCTTAATGAACGCATTCAAAACAGTTGTCCTCTTCGCTTCTCTACCTGGCATATTCGCCTTATTGTTAGTTTTCTACGTGACTTATCGTCCTTGAAAATGTATCGGAGTATTTGGCACACAAGCGTTTGGTTATAATACATAGACAGTATACATATACACAAGTACATAAGTATTGAACATATAAAAAAAGTTTGAAGAAGCCGGTCATAATTTATGAATCAATACGCGACAAAATGTAATGGACGAAATTATTAAAATCGTACGTATCGTTCGCAAAAAACGTTTGATTCGATTACACGTGCAGCAGATAACAATAATAATAAGGGAGGACGCAGTCGAACCCTATAGTTGCGGCCGCCAATCAAATCATAACCAGTGGCAGGGGAGACGCGTATAATCAATTATGCAGATTCGCTTCAGTGGCGGTGGTGAAGAGACGGTGGCCGGTGAAGCAGTAAACTGCTGTATTTCCGGTCCCGATTAATATTGCCGAGAGCAGCAACGATTCCGATCTCCAGAGGCCCGTAAGGGAGTCGTGTTTACGTTCGAGTACATCGGTGGCCCTCTTCCGCTCGTCTTCAACTCTCCACAGCACGTCGGCCGTGTTCACTGCGCTTCATGAATCGCTCGGGCCTTCTCTACTAACACAGAATGCGACAAGCGTATACAAAAGTCCTCAAGACCGTGTGGAAGCAATGACAAGGAAAGAGTAATCGAGAGAGGAACCGGAGAAGAAAGAAGGAGATGCTGCGGCGATCTGGAAGCGGCGTTGTGTGCCTCGTGCGTGTCACGTAGTCACTGCCATGTGTGGGTAATGTTTTTGCTCGAGGGGAAATGGTACCGCGTGTGTGGTCCTGCGTCGAGCCCCCTGCACCCCTTCTGATGGCACATCGCCGTATCCTAGCAACGTAGAACGCCACGCCGATTCAACCAATCGCGAACGAGTTCCGACCACTTCGGCCAAACTCGGCTTATTTCGGCTCCGACGTCATCGGTACCTGCAGTGACGTATCGCTCTGCCGCGAAAATCGGGATATACGATAAGTCTCTCACGATGAATCGTAATTTGTTTAAAGTTTTTCACCTTATTCATTCATGATAGTGTAAATGAAACGTACATGATGTAAAAGGTATTGATACGTACTTTGATTAGAAAGCAAAATTGGTATAGGATATTGTGTCAGGATATACGGTGAGGAGATAATTTCCAAATGTTATACTATAACAGAAATACGAGTAACTTGTGTGATTACGTAGAGGTATTAAATATGGAATTGTTAAAGTTGTTTCGAGATTTATAAATAATGATATAGGTAGGCGTATATATAAAAAGTTATATCGTTATTGTCACGTCGATTACGGATGGAAATTGTGTTTGCAATTTGTATTATCCGTCGCTGTATCTTTTGAAATCGTTATTACAAAAAAATACAGAATCATAAATTTGGTAGACGAGACCCAAAATTCATTGAAGCGTGCGCGTCGAATTACGGTCCTGAATGTTTGTGCAGCTCCGATCTCGGCGAGTGGCGTTGTTGGAGGGGGGCCGTCAACTATGGCCGGCGCTGAAGGCAGGCCACGAAAGAAATGTGGCACCGCATTTCGCTTAGTACGGACTTAGACTGCTCTAAGTGGCGGTCGTGTACGCCGGTGTCCGACCACGACGACGTCGACGTCGTCGTTTTAGAACGCGTGACAGAGAGATAGCTAGACTTTAACGAGAGTTTCCAGCTGCCGTTGCTGAACTGTGGAACACTCTCGTACTCTCACGTCGCCTACGCCTCCTTGCGTAAACCGGATGCTCGTCACTGCCGCGTTTATACGAATTCGGTAGCCGTGGCGAATTTCCTCGAGCGTAGTGTGCATATTCGAACGAGATCTAACTGTGTCAAGTGACAACGATTGTGACAGTGACACCGAAGTGCGCGTGACTGCGTGCCATGCCAGTATTGTGCCGATAGAAAAGACACGGTGAATCGAATTGATCGTTAAACGTCGAGGCGTACGCGTTTATTTTTCTTCTATGACACAGTAAGAGGCACGTGTGGTGCTGGAGCGTGACTGTTTCCCGCGAAAACGTTGTAGTACGATCGGGCAACACTCTTGCCCCGGTTGTCGCGTGATATTTCAAAACAAGCAAACTCGCGTGTGCGCCCTCGTGTTTGTCGGCGGTACTGTGAATCCCGCGAGAGGGAGATACAGAAGAGAGAGGGAGTACGAGGATCCCGCATGCAAGTAGAAAAGCGAAACACAGGGATAAAGAAAGAGACAGAACGACGAGACGAATTGGTGAAGAGAGAGCAGTCACGTATTTACTCTTCTACGGTGGTACGAAGCTAACCTAAAAACCGATACTCGGTCCGTTTTGTGCGTATACCATCGATGGGCATGATACATCTGCGCATGCGCAGAAGAAATTGTGTGTACCTCGTGCGCGAATTTCGATTATCGTGCCCGTCGCATGTGTACGGTGTCGACGAATTGCGCGGTAAACAAGAAACACCGACTGAACGTGTGCTGTGACAAGTGTTTCTGGAAAGGTTCGTGCGAGAATCACGTGCAACCGCGGTTTCTAACGAGTGTGCGGAGTGGAATCGTTCCCTTTTCTTCCTTTCTCCATTTCTCTTTCGTGTTCGTGCCTTGTTCGTGTTTCGTAAAACGTCCCGTGTCGCGTTCGGTAACGTTACGATATACGTGTAAGTCGAGAGAGGAGAAGAACCAACGAAAAGTCTGCTGGAAAGAAAAACGTCACATTGGAGGGGATTAAGATTAAAAATAATCATACTGTGGATTGTGCCGGGGCGAATGTATGACGGATCATGGTTTCTGCGTCCGGCCCTACAGGGATCCTAGCGGGACGCCCTTCTGGTTCTCAGTGCCTTCAAGGTTCGCAATCGTCGCAGAATGGATGTGCTACGAAAAATCACAGCGAGAAGAATGCCAAGACCGTGGAGAACGCGAAACAACGACACGAGTCGGATCTTTATATCAGGCCAAGCTGGACCGACGCGGCGATAGCGTTAGATCAGCTCGAGAAGGTAAGTTATTTTTTTGCCAACAAATTTTCTCTAGCTATCATTGCGTGATGATAATTTTCATATTCAAGGCGATATCGCGAAATAGAAGTAACTGTCACGCATAATAAAAATTAGAAGAAAAATCCAATAACGTTATAGGACATTATTAGCGATTGGAACAACAAGATATTTCTCTGCTCGAGGTAATTCTCTGCTCAAAGTAATTTTCGTCCGTTTCACCTACGTTTTTTTCCTTTATTTTCTTTCTCCCTGAAATGCTTCTCAAGCGCTTTATTATGTATTCCCTCCCTATAACCCGCACGTCGTTAAAATAGAAATGTAAAATCTCGTCGGCTGTAGCGACCTTTCGTTGTTTTTGTAGTGGAAAACTATTTCTTACAGCCGACAACACGCTATGAAAAGAAATTCTCGCGTTTCAGAGTAAACTATGTACCGCAGAGAGACCATACTGCATTATACTACGTACCATGCTATTAATCAAATACTAATCGTTATCAGGATATCTCACATTGCCAATGATATAACGATATTATCAGTAATCATTGCCAGTAACCTCGAGAGAAACGATAGATTTCTCTTTAGAGAAAAGATAGATGCGTGTAGGTTATCGTATAATCTGCGGACCGGCGTAAAAAGAAGAGAATAAGCGGAGAGAGTAGTAAGTCTCGCGCACAGGCCCGACGGTTCTTAGGTCGACGTTCGAGTAGCGAGTGCTTTTCCTATCGTGAGCCATCTGATCGATGAGATACACGTTCTCTGCGGGTTATGCGGGCATCGGTGTCTCCACGGAGGCTGCTTACGCTAACTAGACACAGATAATAACGCCACTCGTTTCGACCACCTCTAAGACGCGATAACAGCGAGATTTCTATCGGCTATTTCGCGATACCTGTGATTAACGATACGCAGCTCGCGTGTTCTATACATCGAAAATTCCCCTGGGATTGTATCACTAATCGATTCTTCGTGTTCTATCCTAATGACGATCTTTAATTCGAGAATGAAAAGAAGCGCAATCGCGTTAGAAGTAATTGGACAAACAAATAAAGGAATATCTTGGATTTTACTTTTGCAAACATGCGAAGGAATTTGAGGAATTTAATTAAATAGCACAATCCTATGGTATCGTTCGTTGTTTCCTAATCTTCGAGTATAAAGTGCAATATTTGTCGTTATTCATCTACATTAACGTAAAGGTACTTCGACTTACAGATAGAGAAGAAAAGGCTTTTTTATATTTTATTGCCTTTACATTTCTACAACTATACTTTAGCATTTGTACAAATTTATGAACTCTCGTTAAACGTTTCGCATGTAAATCGACCAGATCGCCTGGGAAACTTATTAAGATCGTTGCCAACATAGAAAGTTACTAAAGTAGGACAATGTCACTAGAACGTATATTATCGCGTGTTGTCGCGTCTATCGTCTCGATTCACTTCTCTAGGGCTACTTGGTCGTCCGCTTATCTGAAGAGTAGCCAGTGCGAACGCGTTGTTCGTTTCCGCATAAAGATATGAGACGCGTAGAAGGGAGCGGAGCGGTGTAGCGACCGATGTTATCGTCCGAGCAAAGAGTTTATTTTATCCGGAAGAGTTTATCTAGAACAATGGTCCGTGGCCACACGATGTTTCGATGCACGTACCATAGGAGCCTACCCTTTCCACGAACGGCTGCTCTCTAAATTCTCCGCCAGCTAGCTGTAAACTTTCACACACGCGGGTGGTCTACAGACGTGTTTTCCAAGGTGAGACCTTAGCGGCGGATGACGAAAGAAAGACGTAAGAAAGGTTGTGAAGTGTAGATCGACGAAGGATCGACTTCCTGTCGAAAGAATACGTATCCTCCTTGTTTTCCAACGACACGAACCCCTGGGTTCCCTTAAAGAGGAAAAGAAAAAAAAAAAAGATAAAATCCCTCCTCAGACGATGAAGACGATCCCTGGAGTGGTCTTGCGACACTGAGATCGCTCCTCGAGATCTTTCCATCTCGAACGCTAGACAGAATGTGCGCGGCACGTGAACCCAGGCCCTATCACCTTTCGAAACACAGAATTCTAGAACAGGCTTTCGACGACAGGCTCTTCCTTCGGCTTTTCTAAGAAGCCTAAAACACACCCCCTGGTAGTAGCTGGTCGAACTTCGAACATCTTCTGTCACTCGCTCCACGTTTCAACTCGCTGTCTCCTTGTCTAGCCTTCTCGTAATCTCTGCTTTTATCTGACTCTCTGATGGACCGGAGTGCAACGACTGAGAAATACCATTGGGACGCTACTGGTAAATATATTAACGAAGGTAGCTTCTTGGACAGAGTAATTCATTTAGATGAGGAAGATAGTGTATGTCAGGGAAACGATACAGGTTTGTGTACAAGCTAGCCACGTTAAGGGAATAATTTGAATCAAAGTCATTTTACCGCAGAACAGGTGTGGAAGGTTCCTTAAACGAGTTTCTTTCTCGATAGCACAACGATTAGACTAATTTTAACGAAACAACGAAAGGGACCATTTTTTTCGAGGAATTATAAGATTCCATTTATGATAAAGGGAAACTAATCGGATAAATGGCGATTAAAGCGAGATTATTCTCGTTGTTTCTCTAACGAATATATTAGCTTGGCAACTAAGCGATTGCGGCTTTTGTCATTAGGTGGTAATGGCGAAAGCCGCAATCACTTAGTTGCCAAGCCAATATATGTTGCTTTTACTCTTTCGCTCTTGGTATATTGATTTTCCGCTATTGTTTCATCAAGCTTAGATAAAGTATTTGCATTGGAATTCTAGGAAGAACGCAGTGCGCAAATAGAATTACAAATGCACGTGATAAAGATAACGTTTACGTATTTGGCAATTCGTTCGAGGAATATTCCAGTTGTATTTACATAAACGTATTTATCCCGCGTAGTATGGCGTGCAATAACGAAAACTGAACTTTGCAAATGAAACACAGTGTTGTTGTAATCTGAAGCGAAATAAGCATTTGGAAGATAAGATTATCGTTGCCTATATCAAACGCCTATACAAATACATTTAATATTGTAACACTGTCTGCTTTGTAAACTGTCTTCTTTCGTTACTGTTTTATTTTCGTATCACTGTTGCACTCATTTTTTTTTTTTTTTTTTTACTAAGAAATCTTTTAATATTTAAGCGCAAGTACAATTGAAATTTTCATTTAGCTGATAGTTTGTTACTGAGAAGCAAAATCAAAATTCAAAATTTAGTTTAGTCTTGTGAATAGATAAATAAAATTGCGGTAGTTGATAGACAAAAATAACATACTTATTTCTTGATAGTTTCATTTTCTAGTAATTATCAAAATTATTATCTATTCAAGGATAATGCTGAGACGTTGTTTGTCGAAAGATTTCTTACTTTCTCGAAGCATGTATAATCAAGTATTATCATTCGCGATAATAATTTTCGATACAACGTAATCTGGAAACAAATTATGTATCTCTGAACAACTCGTTTCTTTATATAAATGCAGAGGAACGAAGAGCGTACATGAATCGCTGGCACTCATTTCATTGAAGAAACGAGTTCTATCGAATCGCCATATAGACGGTGAGATTATCTGGAACTATCGTAAAGTAAGAAACATCTCTTCTATTTTCACGTTCCTTCCGAGGATTCCAATTAACAATTTCTTCTGCTTTCCGTTGGGAACTAGTTTCTTCAACAGCTCCCACATATTCATGATAACTTAATGAACTTAAAGAG
Organism: Bombus haemorrhoidalis; assembly: GCA_014825975.1. Lineage (NCBI taxonomy): Eukaryota > Metazoa > Arthropoda > Insecta > Hymenoptera > Apidae > Bombus > Bombus haemorrhoidalis. The sequence continues at coordinate 2,447,936 of CM026177.1, forward strand.
AGAGAAAAAAAAAAAAACACTTATTTCACCATGGTGTTTTTCTCTATCATATTTAGTCATTTCTCTCTTATACTTCTCCTTTTCGATGGATCTATCAAAAGCTGCTATTCTCTTCTATTTTAATATTCCATTGGTGGAATAAAATTAAGGAAACGTATGCTGTTTCGTTAAAGAAATTTCACTCTAAAGATTGTAAAATTTTTATGACACGTTTCCTATGTTCTGTGATCTCTGTTTAAGATCTTGTTGTGAACGATGCTTTAATATCTTTTCTGTATATGTATGGAATTATTATATGACTTAGTTATATGTATAATTTTATATATGTGTAGTATCATGGACGAGGGTCCTGGGGAGGGGGGGGTCGGGTGAATTATAAACAAGCGGTTGCGGAACACGTGCGTGGTGGGGTTGAAACAAAAGGCATGAGGCTAAAATGAAAGACAAGGGATTGCTAAGGGATATAAACGAACTGACAGCAGTGTGAGTTGAGAAGCCAGAGAGTGCGAATTGCGTTGTCGAGAGAGTGTTGCTAGCGTTGTCGAGAGATTGTTGGATTCGCGATGACGAGAATTGCGAATTAAGTATCTAGTTGTCTTAATTATAAGACGCTATTGTGATTAGTTCACGATAACAAACAACTATCGTTTCCTGTTTAATCAACATCTGTTTAATCCATTTATTGTAAATAAACTAATTGTAGTAAAGATCCTACATATGTAACATAAACACACACAGAAACATAGACACAAACATAGCGATAGATATAGACACAAACATAAACATAGAGCTAAACATAAGCACAGACATAAACTTAGACACAAACATAGACATAAACATAGCGATAAACATAGACACAAACATAACATAAACATAGCGATAAACATAGACACAAACATAACATAAACATAGCGATAAACATAGACACAAACATAGATATAAACATAGCGATAAACATAGACACAAACACAAACATAACATAGACACAAGCATAAACATAGAGATAAACATAAATATTGACACAAACACAAACATAAACATAGACACAAACATAAACGTAAAGATAAACATAAACATTGACTTAAATATAAACATAGGGATAAATATAAACATTGACTTAAATATAAACATAGAGATAAACATAAACATTGACTTAAATATAAACATAGAGATAAACATAAACATTGACATAAATATAAACATAAACATAGACATAAACATAGACATAAATATTGACATAAATATAAACATAGAGATAAACATAAATATTGACATAAATACAAACATAGAGATAAACATAAATATTGACATAAATATAAACATACAGATAAACATAAACATTGACTTAAATATAAACATAAACATAGACACAAACATAAACGTAAAGATAAACATAAACATTGACTTAAATATAAACATAGAGATAAACATAAACATTGACATAAATATAAACATAAACATAGACATAAACATAGATATAAATATTGACATAAATATAAACATAAACACAGACATAAATATTGACATAAATACAAACATAGAGATAAACATAAACATTGACTTAAATATAAACATAAACATTGATATAAATATAAACATAAACATAGACACTAATATAAACGTAAAGATAAACATAAACATTGACATAAATATAAATATAAGCACAGGCATAAACATAGATACAAACATAGACACAACATAGACACAAACATAAACATAGACACAAATATAAACATAGACACAAACATAAACATAGAGATAAACATAAACATTGGCATAAACATAACATAGACATAAACATAAACATTGATATAAACGTACACAATACTTGAGTTGGTTCTGACAATTTAAACAAAATGTTTCTAACAAAAATGGGTTCGTATCAAATGAAAAATGTACTGATATGTATACACAGAAGTTTCAAAAGCATTATTTTTTTTATAAAAAACCTGAGTTACTTTGCATGCTTTAAAAACCATATATATATTTCCTTTGTACTGCATTGTTCAACTACAAAAGAAATAAAAAATAAAAAATATACATTCGTTGGTTTGTTATGAAAACAGTTACAGCAACAAAACGATTGCTGACTATCTAGAAAAGTATCGTAATTTATTCATATATTGCCCCTTTTGTATTCATTTATTCCGTGTAACGCCGCGCATGGATACGTAATTACGTTACGGGGTGAAGGATTCAACAGGAATTTTCACGTATCCGCGTTAATCTACCGTGAAAATTAATGTTCGTAAATTTTCTTAAGTGCTTATGAGATATCGCAATTTAACTTCGTGTTTTCCCTTCTTCATTAATTTCCCTTGTACGATGCCACGTATAAATATACGCCTGCAGCAATGGAATGCAAAATTGCATCGGAATTACCATTTATTCACGTTAATTTGCCGCGCCGGTAATATGTTAATAACACTCTTAAAGATTGTCGCAAATCACTCATCTTATTTCAAAATTTCATTCATCGTTCACGTTTCCTATACTATGCGCTATACATAATATGCTGCCTTCGCTATCATAGTAATTGTATTCTTACGCCATCTATCCGTCCATTAATATTGACATAACATTCACATGGTACTTTCACGGTTGCCATATAACGTTTGCATAATATCTGCAATCGATACTCGTTCATTGCCACTTCGCTGCACTTACATCGTGGTAGTAATTAAGTAACTTCAATATTTATTAAATATCATGAAGTGCATCGTATTTCCATGATACTCGTTGAAGACTATTAATACTCGTATTATACTTGGAAAGTGTATCGTAGATTTTATATAATATACGTATTTAATAGTGTTTGTATCAATTAGAAAATAAATGAGAAACATATATTTCCAATTTTTCATGGACAATAAATTCGAATAATTGCTTTACGCATTTTGCATAATACAGCACTCGGTGTTATATTATCTGGTGCTTTGTTCCATTTTATTTTCAATTAAAAAAAGAAACGACGTGTCAGTGTAATAAATCGGAACAAAAACTCCGTGGATGATGCTTCTCCGAATGTTGACGATCGTTTGAGAGTTACGTTCGCTCAAACCATCAACTCTACTTCGTCCAGATAACGCGGTACATCCATGACGTGGAAACTGCTCGTGTGTGACCACCCAGAGAGAGAGAGACTAGCAAAACGTTCTCGAGAACTGACACTCGGTTCGCCTGTTATTATAGATATACCTACATATTAGGTATCTTCAGTGAGCCAAGAGCAATTGAAAGTAATGCACGTGTTTTATTATAATCGCGGTCAATTTTTCTCGACCATCATGCTACAAACATTGACCGATATACACCAAGCAAGCAGATTGGTGGAATTCTCTTGAGAAAAGCCTCGATATCACTTGAAGAGGAAATATGTAATCGAGAAATGTGTGGAAACGATGGTTTTGTTGCAAGTTAGAGAAACTTGCTTACGTAGCGGTTAATTGCCATTAAAAACGAAGAAATGAAGCGTAATTACTGGCACGTGTTGGTTGAAATTTCGAAATTAGTTTTTATTTATTTAATTGTTGCCTCTCTGCTCTGAACTGTTTCCCCGTTAACGATGTCTGCTCGGTAGGAAACGTATCTCTCCGTTTCCAAAATTAATCCTGTAAATATCAATCGTTAGAAAGTTGCTTCACTCGCATAGAAATAAAACGTTGGCGAAAAATCTGTCTGCGAGATATCGAAATATTTCAGCTTGTCGTTTTCCTTCAAATTGTATCGGATTGTACATCGGCAAAGTGGACATGACGATTTCACGATCGCAATTGGTTTATGCGAAAGATGTAGCAGCTGGAAACTTTCGACCGCTAGTGTACACGAGAGACAAACTTACCGATCGCCACCCAAGGCGATCGCGGTGCGAATAAAGCGGTGCCGATCGCGCCGCTGTTTTATCGTTTACGCGGTTGCAGAATGGGCGGCGGTGCGAGGGACGGTATCGGTGAGAAGTGGCGAGAGTAGCGGCCGGGCGTTATCGAGACAAGAGGGAGAAAAAAGAGGCGCGTTGTTCGGGGTCGACGCTCCACTTTTCTCGTCGCGTCGCGTCGCGTCGGCCTGAAAAGGGAGAGCCGCTCGCCGTGCAGTGCGCCCCGCGTTCATGACGGATGAGTCAGTCAGTCACGGCCACTGCCCTTACGATTCCTCTGCCTACATACTCGCACGCATATACACGTTCCGCGAGCCAAACCACGGGACACCCTTGGGTCATGTAATAATTAACTATTTCGCATAATTTTTCGTCTTTGCGATTGTTTTTTTTTTATCGAATCGAAATGAATCGCCTGCCGCAAGCATCTTGTAGGGCGGTGTGTTTATATTTAGTTGCGAACGAGCAGCTTTTTGACTAAGTCGACGATAGTGTAACGATATTACGCAAAGATTAAAAATTATGCGCAATTAATTATACATTGATATACTTTAAGATACCCATTGTATACATATATATTATATACAATGTACATTTGAAGTACATAGTGTACAATAATTATATTCAAAATTACATATACAATAATTATTCTGTACATTAGCATACATTAATATATATTATATGTGCACATTATATACACACATATCATATACAATATATATTTGACGTACATTACATATAGTAATTATATGCAAAATTATGTATACGATAATTATTGTGTATATTGGTATACATTAATACATACACACATATCATATACAACATATATTTGATGTGCATTGTGTAGAATAATTATATCTAATATTATATATACGATAATTGTTGTGTACATTGGCGTACATTAATAATACATATTACATACACACATATCATATACAATATATATTTGATGTGCATTGTGTAGAATAATTATATCTAATATTATATATACAATGATTGTTGTGTACATTGGCATACATTAATATACGGGCATTATATACACACATATCATATATAATATATATTTGACGTACATTACATACAGTAATTATATGCAAAATTATGTATACGATAATTATTGTGTATACTAGTATACATTATATATACATTATATGCGTACATGTTATATTATGTTTTATATATATTCATTATATGTAACATACATTTAATATAAATTATATGCACAATAATTGTTATGTCCACTAATATACATTACATATACATTTTATACGTGTGTGATATATTATACATATACATTACATGCAACATGTATTTAATATATGTATACAATAATTAGTATACGTTATATGTACATTATATACAGAATATATTTAATATACACTTTAATGTACCATAATAGGAAACATAATATATAAAATAATCATATACAACAAGCAAAAGCCAATTACAAGTTTCCACAGCATAACACATCACATAAGACACACCGAATTGGGGAAATTGGAAAAGTAATGAGAATTTTTAAATGCAGTCACCGTCATTCGATGTTTCTATTTAACCTGAAGTCTCAAGCGGACAAGTTTTATTCTACGTTTCTGATTTACTGTCGCATCTAGTATATCACCCTATCAATGGTTTGCTCATACTCAGTCGGTAATTAGACAAATGTAAATATATCGATTCCCCGAGAACTTCGTTCCGACTTTTAAGGAATTTGGTCGACGTAAAAATTCATATGGAGAAGCTTCTCGTCGCAAAATCTGACAGGTTCTGGAAGATTGAAATATTCGAATTGCGTGAAAGAAGCAGAAACGTTGTGGAACGAAAGGACACTTATATACATCGATAAATGTATATCGAGTGGAAATGTAAGTCGGAACGAACTTTCCGTGCGATCCGATGCTGAACAAATTTGTGAACTTGAATTTCTCGGAAAGTAAGCTCCGCAGGAAAAACTTTCATCCCACATTTTCTTCTTATTTTTCCACAAGGAATCACTTCGTGCCTTTCAGCCGCGCCCTGTACATGTCATACATTACGCGTTCGCGAGAATAATAACAAATTTGCATACAAAATGCGCGACCTTGATCCTGCTTGGAAATGCGCAAAGGCGGTGTTTACGCTGCGCTCGAACACGCATCGATCGACTGTACGACGCGATCACATCGTACGTGCACCTGTGTGGTGCGCGCGCACACGCGCACGTGCGCATGCATCATCGCGACGAGACTCCACTTACTCCAATTTGTTTACCGTCCTCGAGGATGATTCAGTTACAGGCAACGACCTCGACCTCCTGCACCACCTCCTCCTATACACAATCGTTCGCTTATGCACAGCCACGCGATCATATTTCCGCATAAGCAGCGGCCGACTGACGTTTCTGCGTGCCTGTTGGCTCCTTATAAAATGCTTTTTTCGCCTCTTGGATGGCAAACACGAGAAGACATTCGTTACGCAATTTGTGCTGGTAATTTCAGGCTGTTTGAAGTTTAAAGGGGAACAGGTAGAATGCGCTCGTGAACAGCACTTTGCACGAAGTTCGATCGGGACTTTAGGTTCCGTTTGGTGCGACACTGTCAGCCGACGATTCTCACGCTACAACGGTAAGAGCCAAGCGAGTTTTACGAATGTTTTTCACTTCGTAATTCCTTTCGGAAATGACTGACTATTGGCATGTTCTTGGGACGCAAACGTATAATCTGCAAGTTGAAATGTAATTCTTTTATTTTAGTTGTTCGTGTTGTTTATTGTACATTATGCGAGTCTTGTGGTCGTCTTTGACAATGTCAAGTGTCGTTGACGAGTGGTATAAGAAAAGTGAAGGAATTTTCTCGATGTTAGATTGTTTAGGTCGGGATTGATTTTAGGAAGCGAAATACGAAATTTTGAAAGGTTGTAGAAAATGTTTCGAAGAAGGATGTACTTTTCACTGCAGGCAATAAATAATCACAGACAGGTAAATGATCAAATAAAAATATCAAATAAAAACTTGCGCCGAAGTGAACGGGTCTTATCGATGGATTAGTTTACGAAGTTATTAAACGTGGTGGTGTGAAAGGTTAATAATCAGTTAAAAGTAATTTGTATGTATTTCTATTGTTTTGTCATTAGGTTCTATTGACAAAATTCGCAGTCACTTAGTTGGCAACCTAATATGATTATATTTATATTTACTTTTAGTTTTTTTTTAATTATATTTATTTATAGTCTAAGAATTCATCTTCATCGAGATCTTAAACACGAGACGAGCAGAAAATTGAGATTTATGCAGTCGTAAATGTAAAACGTACGATGCGCCATCTGTTCGTTGATACTTAAATATATTAAAGAATATACTTAAATACTTTATATTTTAAAGAATACTTAAATATTTTAAAGAATTTAATTACAGTTTATCGATGATGAAAAATTAACTGTACTGAGAAAGCTTGCTGAGAATTAAAAAATCGGGAAAACTGTAAAAACTTTGAAATATTTTCTAACATCAGATAGAACGATTCACGCGCGTTATATCAAAATTACAAAAAGGAGGGAAAAAACAGTTATATATTGGGTTGGCAACTAAGTGATTGCGGATTTTGTCATTAGGACCTAATGGTAAAATCCGCAATCATTTAGTTGCCAGCCAAATAGTACGAGATTAAAAATTAGAAGCAGCCATGTCGGATTACTCACAGCTTTAAACTTACAACCCTTGACTCACGATGTGAAATTCACGCGGAGTAAGAAGCGAAGCTCGACAAAGTTCGTTATTTCACTTGAACACAAAGTACCATTTATCTCGAGCCAATTTTCTCCGTTTTGAAGTTGCCCAAGCTATAGCGAAAAGGTCGGGAAACCAAGATGAAAGATAGAAGCGAGAAGCCAGGAAGAGCAAAAGATGGAAGAAGCGGCAGCATCGTACTATTTTATAATCGCGTCTTAATTTGTGGCAGCTGAAAGCTGAAATCCCCCTATCCGAGGCAGCGAGACCACAATGCTGTACATTCACGCACGTTGCGTCGGCTCCGTTCGTCCGAGTGAGATTAAAGGGCGCCGACACTACGTGTGAGGCTTTTACACTAATAATACCTACGAAAGAGGCCCTCGTAACTGTGCAGAGGGTGAAGCAGAGCACGTTGACCGAAAGAGCACCGCCTCTCCACAACGACGACAATGACAGAGACGAAGAAAAAGACAGCAGCGACACTCAGCTTAGAAACTCGTCGCACGCGTGTTAATTATGCGCTCGGATTTCCAACTTTGTTTCAGTTTCATATTTCCATGGAAACATTAAGTGGTAATGACAAAATCCGCCATCACTTATTGCCAACCTAACCTTATTTTTTACGTGGAGAAATCCTCATGGACACTCTGCTGTTGTGGTAGCATTTCCTAACTGATTAATTTGGCGCTAGAGGAGGCCATTGCCCCTAGCGCCACCCTTCCTGCTAGTGGCGGTCCTGGGCCGCCTGACTGCCAGCACTGCTAACCTAACCTAACCCCAATAGTAGAAGAGATATATTTACATATAACGTACAACATTTTTTCATATATATATATTATATAAAATTTATACATGTGCAATGTCAACATCGTCACGTAGACTTCGAAATGATTCGTCTCATCTCATCAATATCTCAGTCTAATCGTTAGACCGCGGATTTCTGTGCAAACTCACTTGTCCATGAATATAACAGAAAATACGAAAACTGGTGTAGAAAATTCGTCTACCTACCTATGAAATATCAGAAAAACCACTATACTCTGGATATTTAATACATCATTATTCATATTTATATATTCTACATTTTTTATCAATTGTTCGCACTCTACGTAATAATATTGGCTTGCCAACCCAATATAGGAACCCGAGAAAAATAGATACGATGCAATTATTATCATTATGAGAAGTTTGTACGTAAAAGGATGCGATTGATTCGGTCGTGGAGGCGCGATATTTCAAGTGAGAAAGTTGGCGTTACGTCGCGTTAATTTCGCAAGAAACGCGCTGAAAGCGCAATCTACTGTTCCAGCTCGGACAAACGCTGCTCTGTCGGTTGCCGAAAGTTCGCAGAGACAGACGTTCGTTGTATGGCATCCGATACGCCACGCTCTTCCTTTTCACGCGGCTTTTCATCCACCCGACCTGGAAGCTGTGACCGTGTCAAATGAATATAAAAGAGAGAGAATATTCTCGCGCGAAAAATCTGAAAGAAATCGTTGGTGTAAACGAGAGTGTCGGTCTCTGATCCGTTTCTAATGGCGCAAATCCGCCGGCAAGCGTCGACGAAATAAGTCAGAGCAAAATGGATGGGATTAGGGGACGCCGGGTCGGCCCAGACCCTTTCATCCTCGCTGAAGGATACACGCCCCTTGCTTGCTGCAAACCACTCGAGCCCGCTGGCTCCCTTGCGTAGGGTCAGTACCTGATTGATGCAGTTTACCTATCGCTTGAACGTTGCAATGCTGTACATGTAGACTTTGTTGGTGCAGGGGCTAACCGATTATGAAATTAGTAGAGAGGCCAGCTGTTTTCTCCTTTTTTTTTTCTTCTGCCACATTGTCTTGCAGGTTATGTAGGTTTTGCTGTTTTAGTTTCAGAAGCAGGATGTAGGAAGAGGCTGAAAGTGACGTAGTAAGTGGCAGGCGTGGTAGTAGTAGTTGCGTGATGGTAGTTAAGCCACGCTAATTGCTAGCTTCGAAATAATTACAAAACGTATTTCGTTAAATATCCGTAAGGCTGGAATGAGAAGACGAAGTGGCGTCGACTCTTAGAATAACCCGACCAGATACGAGGTCAATGCGAGATAGAAGGCGGAGGAGCTCGTTTACCCGTGGCTTTTCCTTTCCAATAGATACTCGCCGCTGTTGGAATTCTTCGGCCGATTAGAGCGCCAGTCGGATCGAGTTTCTTGCGGACACTTTGCAGCCGGTACCTACCGCAACAACCTATTCGTTTACCTGGCGAGTCGCATGTCGTAGCTGCGAGCACACACGCGTGTAACCTGTAGAAAACGAGACCCGGCGTACGTGTGGCGCGAACTTTTTCCCGCCACTTTTACCTACGTAAGGAAATAATTCTGTACAGTCCAGGGCCGTTTCTGACGCGCGCAACATCCACACGCAACACGCCACAGATACGCATCTCGCTTCGTCCGCCCACGCTCCGCCAATCTCTTGTCAAATGGAGCGTGTGCGTTTGTTCGATTTCACTGGCGACGCGAACAGGTCTGTTCGCATCATAATGCGAATGACAAACGATTTTGTGTTCTGATAATGACGCACGCGGGACGCCAATGTGGTGGGCAGTTTGAGACGTTGTTAAGGACTGAATGAATTTCTTTTTTTTTTTTTAGTGGATTTTAGCAGCTGGAATTTCAATGTATTTTACAATTCTTGTAATTCTTTCAATTTGGTTTTACAATTTTGTTTTAAAATTCCTACTTCATGTTATATTTTTTCCCACAATGATGCAATGACTTTCGCAACGATAACTAAAGGAATAATATAATGAATTTTATTTTGTTTTTTATCTATTCAAACTGAAAATAATTTTGTATCAAGGCTACTTATACTAATACCAGTGGAAATGACTGGTACTTGTCAAAGTGTACAAGAGTCCTGCAATCTGTTTATCGAACCCCAATTAACCATTTCCCTCGTTTCCTACAACTTGGCACACGTTTTTCAAATTTTTATCGCGTATCATTCAATATGATGATATCAGTTATCAGGAAAATTCTGGATCGTTCGCCAAATGCTAACACTAGAAATACCACAATGACTGGTTCTACAATTTTGGAAATGTGCCAACCCACGTTTGGGGACCATGGTCCCAGATGGATTAATAATACCAAAAATGTACTATATAACATGGAATTCCTTTTATAAGAAAGTAATAAATCAACAAATGTAAAAATATTTCATTATTACGTATCTTTTTAAGACCAGTCATTTTCACTGGTTTTGGTAGAAATAGCTTCGTCTTAACTATCGGTAGTTCTAGTGTTAACTGTGGAATTTAGTTTGAAAAATCCCTTGCGTAATTAAAATCAAGCAACGACGAGTATACTCGTCAACCGCACCGAAGTAAGCGTTTGGATGGACGTGTATACACATCAAGCGCAGTTGACTGGTTAATTTGTCGAGCGGATGGTTTCTGGATATCAGATTTCTTCCATCAGGATTTGCTTTTGACTGAAGCGACTTCGGTCCTTGCAAGTGTTCAAATCGAGTGTCTTCTAGTCGGAATTCAACTCTGAAGCTTTGCTTCCATGTCACGTGTACGCAACATTGTATTCCAGATTTATTCTTTTTGAAACTTGTCTCAAATTTGGTTTTCAAGGTAAATTTCTTCTGGCTCTGATTCATGATGAACGTGATTGACTTATGATTAGTTCGACGAACACGATTATTTTTCTGCAAAATCCGAATAAAAATAGTGCAACATTGTTTCTTCCTACGTTAACGGTAATTGTTACACCGTAAACGTTCATGGGAATTGACAATTCTGTGAATACGACTGGACAGACGAAAGATGACAAACTTGCCAGAGATTCGTTTCGTCCACTAAATTTCAAAAAAATACTCTTTGCTAATAACGATAATAGTAACTGCTAATAGCAATTGATTAGACGATATTGTTTAACCAGGTACCTGTTTCTGACGAGTGTACTTGCCATGCGTAAAAAGAATGAAGCATTCCGTAACGACTTAATTCTATATCGTGTACTCTGTGTTTGACGAATATACTCGTCATTGCGTACTTTGCAAGCAGGTCGCGAGTCAGTCAGCTGGTGAAACGTAGAATATCGTGGGAGGCAAAGTAGTTTGATAATATTTTTGCATTTCATATAATATATAATATTTTTTCATTTCGTGTGTTTATTATATTACCACGTATATCTTTCATTTCGTATATACGATATACTATGACATATAATATTTTTACATTTCATATACACAATATGATACAATATATAATATTTTTCCATTTCGTGTGTATATTATATTACCACGTACAATATTTTTCATTTCGTATATACGATATACTAACACATATAATATTTTTGCATTTCATATACACAATATAATATATAATATACAATCTCACTAAACGTCTGAACATCCATAAATTGTATTGAGGTTAGGTCATTACCAACACAATATCTTCGATTTCTTCCGAATCTTATTTCTTGTTTCGTGAACAGTCGCAGGTAATTCAATATTCGCATTGTGAAAGCGTGCGGATATACGCGTTTGCTTTATCGAGTATTGACAACAAACAAGTTTGCTCGCACAGCGAAAAAGTTGCGCGCCGAAAGAGTCGAGTTTTGTTCGGAAATAAATTAATCTCGGGAGCGCAAGCGCACACTACGCGCTGTCAAAAACGTCTTCGAAGCGTGCTCGAATTTCCGCCAATGGTGCACGACGAAGGAAGAGACATGGAAGGGGAAGGGACGTAGAAAGAGAGCAGCAAAGGAGAAAAAGAAAGCGATGACGCCACGAGCCCACGACTCACGAGTCGCTCTCTAGATGTCTCTGTGTATATATATATATATATACACGCATGTGCGTATGTGTATAGACTCGTATAGCAGCGAGAGGGAAGGAGAGCAAAGCGGCGGAATTCTGCCTTTTTCCCGTAAGTGGTCCCCGCGGGTCTTATGGGGTTTCTCGTGGTGGGCAATATCTACATATTACAAGCTCGTGGCGCGGGGACCACCGTCGTTGACATAAGATCCTGTTATGCTGTCTGCTATCTGCTCGCGAACCTCGTGTCGCGCTGTAAGAAAAACATTAAAAGTAGGAGTAACATAAATTCGTTAAACGTTGTCCCCTTCACCCCATTACGCGTTGCCTCGTCGAATTTCCTTCTCTCGGCTTCTTTCTTCTCCTCTTTCGTATTACTCGCCATTATAAAGACGCTGTCAGGCGGCGAGCTTCGCTTCTCGATGTCGACGACAGTGATGCGAGTGTTGCTTGTAGTCGATCGTAATCGTTGTTTAATTCTTCGACGAGGATGCAATCGTGAAATAAGAATCGGATTGTGAAAGGCCTGTCCACGATGGATTTTAGCTTTCTAAGAAGAGCGGAGGAGAAAATTGTGATAATACGCGCAGGATTGATGGATCACACGAGCGATCAAACGTATGAAAATTGTGCTACATTTGATGGTTCATTAAGAAATTATTAGACCGTGGATTTTCGTGCGAATTTATGATTAAACGTGGAAGAAAATTTGACAGAGACTCGCTTCGTTCGCTGAACTTTCGCAGTGTGTCTTGGTCTTTAACGACGATCGGCTCGGTGATATTATTTAAACGTAAAATAACACGAGACATAGAGCGGCTTGAATGATTTAACTAACGAAGCAACTCTGTTCGATAAAATTTTGGACGCAAGTGTTAATTGCAAGAAGGGACGTTCGTAAATTTGAAATTCAATCTCTTTCGCATTGTTTCCTGCTGTTGCAAATAGAGGCAGGCAATTTTATTTTCTTAGACTTGTCGTTTTGCAGAAGACAAGCAGCGAAACGATAAAGAATGTTTTACATTACGCGTGCAATTGTAATTGTGCTTTGTATGCAAATAAAGCTTCCAAAAAGCGGATATTGCGCTAAACAGATAGCTACCAGGAATGGTTTCTTCGACAAAGTCATAGAAATATTCTACAAACGTAGAGAGAAAGTCAAGGGAATGATATGAAAGACGTCATTGATGAAGGGTTAATTGCGTTCAGGAAACAATGAAATTCAGAATTATGTCACGATTTTCTCCGAGTAGATTGAGTCGTCCTAACGAAGATGCCTTCCGATTTTCCTAATAAGGAAACTACATACTGCTACTACGTACTACATACATATATATATATATATATCACCATGTATAATATTTCTTCATTTTGTATATGCGATATATTACCATGCATAATATTTTTCATTTCAAATATATGATATGTTATCATGTATAATATTTTTTCATTTTATGTATATATTATATTACCACATATAATATTTTTCATTTCATGTATACGATATGCCGTCATGTATAATATTTTCGGATTTCATATGTACAATATAATATCATACACAATATTTTTTCATTTCATATATACGATATACTATCATGTATAATATTTTGGCATTTCAAATACACGATATAATATTATACATAATATTTTTTCATTTCATGTATACGTTATATTATCAGGTATAATATTTTTTATTTTATACATACGATATATCATCAAGTATAATATTTTTGCATTTCGTATAGACAATATAATATATAGTATTTTTTCATTTCACATATATAATATACCATTACGTATAATATTCTTATATTTCATATACATAAAATAATATCATACATAATACTTTTCAATTCATGTGTATGATATATTGTGTACATGAAATGAAAAAATATTACACATGATAATATATAATATACTATATATACTATTTATTATTACATATAATATTTTTTTATTTCATATACGCAATATAATATAATATATAGTATTTTTTCAATTCATGTATACAATATATTAGCATGCATAATATTTTTTCATTTCATATATACGATGTACCATCACATATAATATTCTTACGTTTCATATACACATAATAATATGATACATAATACTTTTGCATTTCATGTATACAATATATTACCACGTACGATTGTAATTTCACATATATGTAAACTTTCTCGAGTTCAAATGTGATAGGGACTGTGTTTGTTTACGGACAGCACGACTTTCTTTGTTTCACGGACAGCCATTTTGAGAGACACTCATTTCCTAAACGGGCGGACAGAAAGCAAAATCAGAGACAGATAAGATCACAGAAGGAAGAATAATTATTTAAAACATTGAAGATTGAACATTGGAGAAAGATCGTTAGGACGTTGAAAACCGATTCTCAATTTTCAAGTAAACATTGCACATTCTTGTTATTTATTGTTTATTGTTATAGATTGGTATTAATTATTGTTTACTCTTGTATTTCATTTAAGTATTTTCACAATAAACTCGATTTTCAGACTTCAGAATCGATCATCTGAATTACCCCGAGATTTACGACATTACATATATATACCGTGTAAACTTGGAGGAGCCTTATTAGTATCGACTATATTTATAAATTCCTATCTTACGAATTACTCCGATCGCTTCAATTTAAAACACGATACTGAATCACTAATTCCGTAGTATAATCAATTGCAATTCAGTTAGCTGCTCAAAAAAAAAAAGAAAAGATGAACACACGAAGACGAGGAAGAAAGTCGAATTTCACCGCGAACGTATCAACCGGTCGATCGATGACGATGGCTCTTGAATGGCGGAGAAAAAAAAAATGATTGATTGCGAGAGCCTCGAGTCTCGAAAGAGGGAACAGCTTCCTCCCGAGAGAGGAACGTAAACACGCGGTCATCAGTCGGCGAATGTTCGACGGAGGTCTGCGTGGCCGTGGTTCCCCGGGGACCATGTGGCCGACGAGGATTGTCCGCACGTCTAGAGTTACCCGAGTCTGGCGGGCCGCGAGGCCGCGGCACCGGGGTTAATTGGCTGGAAAACCTTGCTATCCGATACTCGACGCCCGGCTACTGCCCCGAGATACGTAAGCGTGTGTAATCTGTATTTTCATCTGCACGTCTATCGTGCCGCGTGTTTCCACGCTGCTGCCTCCTTTCTTCCCCCTCCTTTATCTATCTTTCTCCCTACGCTTCTTGCTACCTTCCGTTGCTCTGTAACTGTAAATACCCGAACGCGAGTCTATAGAGAAGAAAGGGAAGCAAACACGTAGAAAGAGCGAGCGAGCGCGCGCGCGCGCGAGAGAGAGAGAGAGAGAGAGAAAGGTTGTAAAGAGAAGAGAAAAGCGTTCGTTCCTTTTCTCCTGCAAAGCTCGATTCCCTTCTGATCTGTGCCTCTTCTCCTGGCCTTCCTTCTCCGTCTTTCTTTCCCTGTCGGCCAGGAAAGATAGGTATTGTTGCGGGTGGTCCCTGGTGCACATTGTCAGACCGGCCACCAGGTAGTGTGCAACGTTGCCGTTCGCAATGTTGCGAGCGTTCCTATCCCTTCCATTCTACCCTCTTTCTTTCCTTCCTTCTTTCTTTTTGTTTCACTTTAGTTTGGCTTATCCTTTTTGTTCCGCTTTTCTTCTGTCTTTGTTTAGCGTTCTTCTTCTGATTCGCTTTCTTGGTGAGGGTGTCCCGCTCCTGGGTATCTGTGTATATGGCAAAGGGGTGGGTGTTTTGCAGTTCCGCTGTAGCGATCTGTGTCATATATATACTTCGCCTTATTATTTTCTTGCCAATTTTTCAGTTTTTAACAATAATACCTTTTTCAATGAATCGTTAATTTTTTATCGGATAAAAATGTAGTATTTTCTCTGTTGCTTTACCTCTTTCGTCAAATTTATAACAGAAGCATTTGTCCTACGCCGGACATGTATACTCGTCGTTGCTTGATTTCAATTACGCAAATTAGCGATCTTTCAGACTAAATTGCCCAGTCAAATGGTTAATACGGTTCACGTGATTCGTTGGAAGCTTGCACACAGTTAATTACTAGCTTAAGCTTAACTAGAAAAACTAGCACAATTTGCGTTCAATGAACAGCTACACTTGTAATATACTGTACTGTACTGTGACAAGGTAGAGAATTATTTTCCTTCCCCAAGCCCCATCCTTCCGTCGTAAACCTCTCATTTTCCTCCTGGTCACCGAGAATACTTTAAAGACGCTTCTTTCCACGTCTTCAGCTTCCTGATGCTGCTCGATCAACGTTTCTCGTTTCTGTCAAATTTCATCCCGTTTCATTCACTGCCAGGTTCGCGCAACCTCGTCTACGCTCTTCTGCTCCTACCTTTCGCGTCTCCTTCTGGCACGTTTCGTGGAAGAGAGGTGGAGCGTGCACGTTCGTACGAGTACAAGCCGCAGCCAGCTACTTATCATCGTCAAAGCCCACGCGGCCAATTTAAAGCGCTTCGGCTGCCGTTCCGGCCTCTGCCGCCCTTTAACCGCTGGAATCTGTTCTTTCTCTTGAAAATCGTAGGCGGCGTTGTCCGCGGCCGATCGTAAAGCTGCCCCAATGAATTGGCAAGTGGAACGTAGAGTGCAGCAGAAGCTGTACCGTTTTATCGAGTGCACGGCGCAAACGCTAAAAGCATCCTACAACCGCTTCAATTTAGATGCTAATGCGTACGACATTGTAATTATTATTCATAGTTTGCATGCGGGGCGAGTCGAAGGGGTGTCACGCTGAACCGACGAATAAGACGTCCGTGGATAGTTTGCTTGGCCTTTGAAATTGAAAGTTATAAATTACCGGTTACGACGATAGTCGATAGGAGTGGCTGTTTCCTCGTTTACCTGCTGATTAATTTCTGTTAATTAACGATACAGTTCGTGCACCTTATTTAAGAATTATTTTCGTGGAATTAGCATTTTATGGTTTTTCTTTTCTTCTTGCAACCTTCAACATTGTTGCGATTCTTCTTGCAACCTTCGACATTGTTGCGGTTCTTGCGATCTTCGACATTGTTGCGGTTCTTGCAACCTCCAACATTGTTGAGATTCTTCTTGCAACCTTCTTCGACATTGTTGCGACACTTCTTGCAACTTGTTGGTCGAATAATTACTCGTTTTATCATTATCGTAATATTCCAAGCAACGTTTACAGGCCTCTACGGTATTTCTATTCGTCACCATCGGACACACTTTGTAAAAAGATAAAGGAATAACATGTAGATATATAAATTTGCAGTTTGTAAATTTGTAAATTAGAATACAATTTACGCGGTAGTTCTCGTGCGCGATGTTGATCTACGCGGCCAGAAAATATATCTTCGCGGAAGTTTTGAAAGTAACAAATGCGCAGAGTAATTTAACGTTAACCATAACACAGTGTAATACAGTGACGATTAATGTTAACAATAAAAATAATGAACTTCCAAATATTTCAAGCGATGCAGATGTTCGGGGAAATTGTTTCCAAGCGCATCGCTTCAAAAAACCTCACTACAAGTATTTTTAAATACGCTCGGTGATTTTGAAGAAAATATTATATTTGTTAAATGCTGTTCGGAAAATTCGTTCCGATTTTTGAGTAATTTAATTTACATAGAAAATCACATTGAAAAGTTTCTCGCGAAAAAACCTGACCAGTTGTGGAAGGGTAAAATACCCAAAATAATACGAAGAAATGTTGTGAAAGAAAATGGCGTCTACACGATTCGATGGACGTACATCGGAACGAACTTTCCGAGCGATCTTTCGAATCTTTTCAACAGCTAGAAAAATACGCGCAAATTCTATCCGCTTGTCCTCAAACTGTTAATAGCGTGACACGTGCATAAAAACGTACAATATCAACGTTTAACCTTCAACGATAGGTTAGAAGCAGTCAACCGAGATGTAAATATAGAAATTGAATTCTCAGCTATACTTTGCTACACAACGAGAAGAAAAACATAATTTCTGAAAATACAATTCCCTCGATAAATCCTAGAAACAATTATTCGTTTAACATATTGATTATAGTCTATGTCTACTGATGGTCGCGATAGTCTAAAGTTTCAGATGCCTTATTTTTCAGGGCAAAGCGGAAGGTCAGAGATCTGCGGTTTGGATCAGGGCAAGGCTGCAGGATCAGCTGAGTCAGCTGGGCTACTTCCTGCAGAGGCGCGCAGGCAAGGTCCTCTTTCTCGCGATCATCGCTTTGGCTATGTTCTGTGTCGCTCTCAAGACCGCTCAAGTTCACAGCAAGGTCGAACAGCTCTGGGTTCAAGGTGAATACGCTTTTTAAAATATTGCAAACATCTCTGTCTAACGAATCTTCTTTTTTATTTAACAAGACAAGCTTGCATAGAATGGAAGAATATCAAGTGCTTTCCATTTCTTGACAATTTTCGCGCTGATACGTCATGTTCATGTGGCCCGCGAGATTATCAAAATCGCAGTAGTTACTAAATTTCGCACGCAGTTGTCCTTGCTTTTTCCAACTTCCTTCCTCGGTAGAAAAGCGAAATTTCTTTCAACTCAATTTTTCTTTACGATTTCAATCTTGCTATTTTCTATTCGGTGCACTGCATTGTACTATTACGTATACTTGCTGTGGTAAAACAGCGTACGTATACGTAGTTATTTTCTAACACTTTTTACAGTTTCACTATTTAGTATCTTTATTAATATCGCTATTAATGTTTTATAAAAATTGTCCACGTAAAATCGAATAACTTATTTAGTCGTAATTTTTCCTCTCGTTGTTTAATTAACCATAATGTTTCTTTTCGTATTTTAAAACATAGACATTTCTTACGGGACGAGCCGATAATTTTTTAGAAAGTTTCTACGTATTCAGCTCAATGTATCGTGACGTACGCTGTGTCATTATCGGCCCAAGATAATGCACGATGACTCCGGAGATAAACGTAGAACGTTCGTTTAGGCGAGCGAAGATATTCTTTGTCCCATTTTTCAATTGAAACGAACGTGAAACAACTAATTAAATGTGGCTAATTAAATATTCGTTTCTTTTATTCTAAGATTACTTAAGATTCAACGAAGACTCACATTTTTCTCTGTATACAGTACACACAGTGTTTAGTTATCTGCATTAATTCACAAATTTTGGAAGGTTGAAATAATTTAATTGATTGACTAGAAACTACTTTAAATTATGAAACGCTCCGACAATTTTTGTTAAATTTCTGCATATTACAAGTTTCATGTTAAACGTGTGTTAGGTATTGCTTGGCTATCTTCTTCCCGTGTCGCGTTCCTTATCCGTGTCTCGTATTTCAAACGTATCTTCACAACGTCCTAGCGTAAATCATCTAACTTTACGAAAATTTGTCAACCTTTTCGTTTTGACGACCGCGACGGATGCGCGTCAACGATAATTCTCGTCAAGACTCGTGTGACATACGACGAACAATAAGAAGAGCCAAAATACAAAAATTACATCTGTATCTTGCAGAGTATCATCGATGTGCGTGGCAAAAATAGTCTAGTCGGTGAGAAGCGACAGTCGGTCAAAAAGAAATTGGCAAAAATCAGTCGCTTTTGTGCTTACTGGCCGAGAATCTCGCCTTGACAAGCCTCAGCAAGAATTAAGAGATTCGACGAATGACTAAGAGGTTTTATAATACCACGATGTTCTGCGCGTAATACCAACGCGCATCTGGCACGTCGCAACGGCGAAATTTCCTGCAAATCGCGTCAGTGTACGCTAATAAAGCGTACAACACAGCTTGTACGTTTGCCGTGACAAGGACATTACTCTCGCGCTTTCTGCATTTTCTCGCTTCCTGCGAACGCACGGAAAATTGAATTTCTCAGGCGATATTGTCGCCGTGTCACATGGCAAACGTTAAGCAGAAAGTGACACCGGGTTGCATTCGTTTAGGCGAAAACGCGTACGATTCGACCGGCTGGTCTTAATGGCTTATCACTCGTCGGAGAGCAGAAAGGAACTGCGAGGTTGGCGTATAGCTCGCACAGAGGACGACGATTTCGCGTGAAAATATATGCGAAGGGTGAGACGCGGACGAAGAGAAAGGGCGGCGGAAAGTGAGAATGGTGTGACAAAAGGAGAATAAAGAAAGAAAGAGAGAGAGAGAGACTACGCTTTACCATCATGCTCATCGCACACGGTACATTAGTTTGCTCTCGCTGGGTGGCCCTCTATATTTATCCGTAGTCAGAAACGCTAATTCGAACACCCCGTTGCTAACTTCGACTGAAAACGTTGCTCGTTGGCCGAACGAAAAGATTTCGAACGACTTTCGAATGGAAAGTGAGCTACGCTACGGTTGAGAAAGAAGCTGTTGGTAAATGGAATTTCGTTGGACCGTAAAATTTCTTGAGAATCGAATGCGACAGAGATCGAGCCTGGTGTATCGATATTGGTGTATATGAGAGATAGGCATTTTTGGCATTTACGTTTCTTGTCTGTGAAACGAATGCTTCAGTTAGTCGCAAATTTTTATCTGTTATTTTATGCTGATGTCGTTTAATGACACAATGAAAGTAATAGATAGACGAGACAAGTTTTCTGTGCCATTTCGTAGACCCTCGAGGATATATAGTATTATGGCAATCAACGTTTTGAAATGTTCAGCAGGCTGCGCAACATATACAAATCCCATTATCAAGTAAAATATCAACATTAGTTTCTCGTATTTCAAGATATGTTGAAATGTCTATTTGAGGTTCCTCCTGTCTCTCACATTGAAGAGAAGTTGGAAAAATATACAAGTTCCATTATCAAATACCGTATCACATTTAACATTTTCTTATTTTTCAAGAAACTTTGAAATGTCTATTTGCATTTCCTCTTGTTGCTTATATTGAAAGAAAAGTTGCAAGACACAAATACAAATTCCATTACACATACATCTTTTTTTCATTTCAAGATATATGTATAATAAACAAGACCAACTTCAAATATATATATACACACATTAAAATTATATACTAAATAACATATTTGAAATTCCTCTTGTTTCTTAACTTTTTCCACAAAGTGAAGTTACACCATATGGATAGACTATTACAAAACAGTCATTAAATATTCGAAGAAGGAAAATAAAAACAACAATAACAAAAAAGAAAAAGAAAAAATATGAAACTCCAGCTGCCTTCGCTTTTAAAACGAGAACTAGGACATTTTAACCAAGAAACACGCTATATACCACGTACAATACTGATGCCACTGTGCCCAGCGATTCGATCCATTACCTAAACAGTTCGGTTCAACGACCACGACCGAACAGTGTTTCGTGACGAGAGCAGCGGAACAATGAAAAGTGCTGTTCTAGTATCGAGGACAAATATTACTTTCCAAGAGGAGAGTCGAAGCACGACGAGTGTCGAGGATCCATGGTTTGTCCTGTGTAACTGTTCCAAAGATTCTTTCGTCGCGGTCCGCTTGGCACGAGGAGTCGGCCGTGATCGTTGCCCGTCTAGGATCAAAGTTAAGGCCACGCTGCGGGATTTCCTCGAGCGCGGGAAACACGCTCGCGGACGGCAGATTAAAGACGTATCAGCGTTTTATGAGATTTTAATGAGCAAACGAGTTTGCTGAGCGAGCCGTAGCTCTTGTTCTGCAACGGCGGCGGCCCCCGGATCAGCGAAGCGTGATCCGGCGCGTTGGCCGCCGTTTTATAAAATGCAATGTGCTCGCCGACCGAGCAAAGTTGGCAAAAATTTGCATCCGCGCGATAATCACGCGGGAAAATCGTTAAAAAGTCATCCATCTCGAACGGAAGTTTCAGGGACCGCAAAAGCCCAAATGGCAGCGGGAATTTTTAACCCGCGCTTTTACCTGGCCACTTATATGTTCTGTTGATTCTATTGGTGAAAAGTCCTCCTTTATCTCGTTCGAAATTTTCGACTATTTGTCAGACTGCGATACCTGTCAGTTTTTGAAAAAAGAATTTTAAAAAGTATTTTAATATTTATCGCTCTTACTGTATCGCAAAAATTTGTTAACTGTTGCGTATACCGCGAGAATAATATTTTTTAAACTATTCGGATATCGTATGGATTACATTGCCACATAACGCACGATTAAGAGTTTCATTTTCGAGATTGCATCTGCCTAAGGCTTGTTAACACATTGCGTAGGGCGCTGCGCGCGCTCAACGCGCTCCCAGGGCCCGCACATTTTTGAACGCTCCAGTAGCATGCTTGGCAAGCAATAGGATGCATATATGCAGATTTTTAATTTGCATTTGGTATTATATTTTTTATTCTGTCTTCTTCTATATCTAGTCGCATTACTTAATTCAAGAATGTTGCTGCTGTCACTGAATTCAATGCAAGTGTTGTTTGGTGCGTCAGATGAATCATCAAACAACGATTCACTTTGACTTTCATTTTCTTTACATCTATGTGTCATTTTGTTACTTTTATAGAATTACGGTTTATTTCATACAACAATTTTTGTTATAAATTATCAGTAACTTGGTAATACTAATTATCAGTAATTATCAGATTGAAAATGTAAATGATTTTTAAAAAACTGTTTCCTTACAAATTTGAACACGAACTTTGAAATAACAAAATGTACAAAAATAAAACACTTTATAAGATACGGTAGACGATCGGCTGTACTAAGTGATTGTTTTTACTTGGAATGTCAACACTCGGTTGTTTTGCTAATCATTTGCCAGAAGAATGCGCAAAGCTTTATTACCCTGTAACGTAACAAAAACATTCGTCTCTGGTTACTTAAGCCATCGATTCAGTCAAAAAAACATGGAAACTAGATACTCGTGACTCAGCCACAACGTTCGACTTGCTAAAAACGAGATATCTCGTGAACAATGTGTTAATAACATCGATACGAAGCGGCTACATGGTATACGTGTTCCATACACATGATTATTTCTCTCTTTTTTGTTTTTATTAAAATACCATCATATGTTCCCTAAAGGATCCTCGTTATTTTTACTTTTAAAGAAAATCCCCCAAAAATTCGTTTCTTCGTCAAATATACTTCGGGAAGATTAACTTCGCGAGGCAAAATTGATTCGCATACTTTCTCTGTGCCCGCTCGCAAAGAAGCTGTTTTCTACTATGCGTATCGGATTATCCAGTGGAATTGCACACCGGTACAACCCTTATTTTCTGCAAAGGTGCGGAACCCTTCATTCCTCTATCTCGGCTAATTTAATAGCGTATCGGGAAGGAGTAACGACTGGCGGAAAAAGCGTGCAGCTATTTGCACGCCGGTGTCGCGGCTTTTTACCGCGCCGATCGGTCGAGTGGTACGCGAGGGTTGCGCGGCCGTGCGAGAAGCGGCACGTTAGCTCGCACACAGGGCCATAGTTTATATGGGCTTTTCGAGATGGTGATCCGAGATGTGCGGCGTGCGTGCGTCACACGGATCAGTACCGGATATCCGTGAGGCGACTGCAGCCGAGGCGGGATATGCGGGCGCAGTTGTACCGAACCGAGCGGAGAAGAGCATACAGCGATTTGAAAAACTATCGCAACATCCTTCGAAACATTCGATTAATTTTTCTAACACATCGAGGACGAATTCGCGTTTACAAAATATAATTAACCACTTCAATAATTTTTAGACTTCTTTGTCTTTTTAAGTAAATAAATATTAGTCCTCGATACTTGAAAAAATGCTTGGCTTGTTGTAGGTTAGAAACGTATAGCTCGCTGTGGCGCGCGCAGTTGGCTGTGTTAACCCTTTGCACTCAGAATTTTATTTCAATTTCGTTACCGGTAGCTCCTAACGCTTTTAAGTATTTTATTTGAAATTTACTTTAAGTAAAAGATAAGACAATTTAAATAAATAAAGGGAGAAAGAAATTCACTTAAACACCAGTTTTACTCACACTATTGTTGTGTTTTCTAATTTTTAAGTGTATGATATATCTTGAAACAATTTCCAGGATGCAATCCTGGTTTTCTTTCGCGAGTTTCACAAGAAACATGAAAGAATGTCGAGTGGGACTCGATAAAGGAGTTCCTGAGATAAAAGCTGATGTCGAGTCATACTTGCCATAGGAGTGCTAGGAGAGAAGAAAGCAGGAAAAACAAGAAGGAAAGTAGGAGAAAATGGAAAAGTAGAGGAGCGAAGATAAACGCGTGATAAAGATTAGGGCGGAGGTTAGAGCAGAAGTGAGGAGGTTAAGGGTGCCGCGAGAGAACAGATACATGCGAAATTGCGAAGCAGTTCAGGTTACATTGCCCTGTTTCGCCACCTATCCGCGAAATCTAGTTTCAGAAATCTGTCACGTGGTTCGGTAATGGAGTGCGTAACTAGCTACAAGCGACGACGAGTATATTCGTCAAACGCATTCAACGCGTTCAGTTCAAATTTATTTCGAATTCAGTTCGAAATATCGACAACAGGAACAGTTCGTAGCTTCGATCATGCAACAAAAGTGTCAACGCTTGAACCACCATTTTGTCAACGCAATAGTTGTCGAAATACTTGCGGACGATGGTGTATGTTGGATCGTTTGAAAAGACGCAACGACGACATTCCACAGATGGAAAAGAAGAAGAGTTTACGACTCGGTCGTGCGATTTGACGATATTCCGAGAGAAGTGTGTGACGGGCATAAATTTCGTCGGCGAGAGATCGATAAACGTTGCTTTATGGTTTCCTTGATTTCGCTCGTTTACTCTGTGCTCACGGTGGAACACGAGGAAAGTAATCGAGAAGATTTTATTGTCGACACGAAGGGGGTCCCTTCGTTTCAACGTTCATTGTTTAATTGTTCGCGTTTTATTCGCAGAGATTCGTAAGATGGAGATCCTCCGGCTGCTTTAAATCAATATACACCGGTGCGTACAGACAAACGAGGAAAGTGTTCGTACCAGAGAAGCGAATTGTTCGACCACCTGCCGCTTTACTGTTCCAATATTTGAACATTTTACTATTACAGTCAGTTTGAAAAAAAAACACTGTAAATGACAAGCTTGACAAATTTTGATTTTTCATTGGGAAATGTCTTATATATCAGTGAGAATACTCTAACATAGAATTTGGATGCAATTTCCCTTCCTAAATAATTATTAATAATGCCAGATGGTGGCGTTACAGTGTTGTCTTTGTAGAAAAAATATTAAATATTAAACATTAATTAATTGTTTCTTGGCTCTTGTCTGTGGTATCTATTTAAATGAATGGACCTCACGACTATGAGGTGGCATGGCAGATTCCTCTACAGATACACTTTTCTCTTCCATGAATTTGGACTAGATTAATGCATAAGTTTCTGTAAATAATAGTGCAACGTCGTCTTTGTAGAAAAAAATATATGGACAAATAAACATTAGTTAATTAGTTTATTGGTAATAAAAAAGAGACCGTCTATGTTCCTCGTGTAAAAAACGCGTAATTACTCTCGGAACGATCGAGTGGTAGAATTTTCGAGATATGAGCTATCCGTCGGCACGAAACGAACGCGAAACGAACATGAAACACGTGACAAACCAGATCACAAGCAACATTTCCTGCGTAATTGATATTTCCGTTAATCCTGCCAATTAACTGGGCTAACTGAAAGTCGGGAAAGCAACGAAACGTGTACGAATGGAAGCAGATCGGTTTTCATAACGCGCAGCTTCTCATTAGAATACGTCATTGACGTATAAACGGGTGAACGTTATCAGAGATCGAGCGGATGCGCGTAATGTTAGCCTCAATTTTGCACGATTATTTTCTATTTGCACGCTGCTCGACACCGTATACCGACCGTGAAGAAACAAGCACTGCCAAGGGGATGTTGTTTTTCAATCACCTGCGCGCCTGCGCCTGTGTACCTGTTACGCGTTTCCTGTTCGGTTTATTTTACGAGGCTGAATTTCTGCCCCTCCACGTATTAGTTTCTTCTTGACGTTTCTTTTATTTCGCGGACAGCGTGAAAAATAGAGAGAGGGTTAAAAGGAACGAAAGAGATTAAGATCGTGATGCAATTTTCGGCGTGTCAGAGTGAGGCAATGATTCACGTTTCACCTTGTTTCCTGCAGCTGCGATTCGGATGCGAATACGAGCACGAGATCGGCGGCCGATCAGAGCGCAATTAAAAATCGACCTCGAGGCGGCAGATAAGATCGAAGCGAACGAAACACACCGCGTTACGACCAATGTATGTACCAAACACTTCGGTACATTTCTGACGATGGTGTGTGAACTCCATCGAAATAGCTGATCGCCAAATGTGTTAATAAAAAAGTTAATAAAATAATACGTTCTTTGGTGTGTGAATTCCACCGAAATGGCAAACTGATCGCCTAATGAGCTAATAAAGAGGTTAATAAAGTAATACGATCTTACAAAATCAACAAATTAGAAATTCAAATTCTATTCTATGTTATAACATGTACATATAAACATACATATGTTACATTATCTATTAGTATTTTATTCCATTTATTACATTACATTATATCATAAATTTGCTATTTCATACACGTCAGGCGCGTCTGTCAACACAAGATATTAGACCGCGTAAAATTTCTTTGAATTTTCCGGTAGACTTAACAAGCATCCAATAACACGTTTATCGCTTCTGATTAGCTCAGTGTGGTTAAGTCAGGCAAACTGAGTTGTGGTACGATCGTAATTATTCGAGATTACTCTAGATGCTTTGGATCGCGGGAATATTCTATCGAACGGGGCGCAGGTGGCGCAGCTTCGCTTTTGTGAATCGAACATCGAGAGCGTCCACTTAATTCAAGCTGTTTTGCCTTTATTTTCGTGTACACACCGCAGCGGCGCGCGCGGTAGGTTCGCTAAACAGAGAAGCCTTGGCACACGCGCCGATATCTCTCCGTCTCATTCGCTCCCGCTCCTTTCTCTTTCCCTTTCCCTTCATCCGAACATCCCTGTACGGAGCAAGCGGATTCGTTTCGAATCTAGAGAGGAAAAGACGGCGCCTCGATCGCGGGAAGATCGGAAGAGCGGTTCCTTTTGCCCTCTTTGGTCGATAATACGTTCGTATGGCGGTATAGGTTATTCCAAGAAACGAGTGACAAGCTCCTTTCGTATATTTTCGAAAAATACGACTTCTTCTTGTCGATGGATCGATGTTCTTGTTTCGTTCGTTTATTTTCTTCTGTTAGGGGTATTCGAAATTTACTTTGTGTTGTGACTGATTTTCCGATTCAATTTGTAATTGCCTTTGGGTTCAAAATTTAATTTATGCTCGTAGTTCTTAGTCGGAGTTAATTTTAAACAATTTCAAGCAATTACACAATTATAAGTACACAATTATAAGTTATATATAAGTATAAGTATGAGATTCTGTGTTTGTTGCATTGTTTCAGTACAATACAATTACGTGTATCTTATGAATATACAAATATAAAACAATATTTGCATGATCGTTTTATTGTAGTACAATTGTCTCAGCGCTGTTAATCAGTAGATAATTACTTGGTTGTTAGCTAGCAAGTTGCCACGGTTTGCATGCTTCTAGAGGCAAAGAATTACGGAGGATCAAGTTTAGGTTATGTGTTGCTAGTAAAGTCGACGTTCGACGCTGTTGTCAGCGTCGCAATATTCATAGGGAATAAGATTCTGTCAATTGTTATGGGGAATTTCTAAAATTTTTTGAAAAACTGAACTGTGCTATTAGTGAACATTGTGTGCATCAGAAATATATTGAAGCAAATATGTTTAATATAGCACAGAGTAGTGTAGCTTACCTCAGCTAACTCTCCGGTGGATCCGCGGCTTTACTTTCAGCAAAATATTCACGTTCACTAATTCGACAAATATCCATCTGTTTAAATACTTCTCTGATCTCCGCGAAATCTATATTTGCATAAATATCCCTTAATTTCTACTGATAAACCCACCAAATTTTAAATTCCATATATCGTATTTTCTGCATTTTCAAAAGCCAAAACCAGGCACAGATTAGCCTACTTTTTGAAAAAGGCGACGTCGCATATACGTCTGACAACAAATGTTTTTAAATTGACCAAAGAGCGGCAATGCACCTTAGGTTCCCGCCAAGTGGATCCGCGGCTTAAGCCGGTATCGGCCTCTAGAACTCGGAAGTGTCTAGGCAGCGTCTTCCTGGAACGACCTGTACCGAGGGCCAAGCGGCGCAAGCAGGCCGCGGTGTTAGGGCGACAAAGATAGACAGAGGACGAAGGCACGACCGTGCACGAGGGTCGGCCGACTGCTTACATCTTCATTAGGCCCCCATGTCTCCGAGTGCGACGAAGAGGGTGTACAGTCGGCGGTTAGACGGAGACCGGCGCGCGGTGAAGAAGAAAACGATGATGAAGAGCGAGAGGAAGACGAAGAAGGGGCGAAGCAGCGGGACCATTGGCGAGAACGAAATGGAGAGAATCCGTAAGCCCGCAACGGGGATAAGAAAGTCAGAAGACCGTCGTCCAAAGA
This sequence comes from Bombus haemorrhoidalis, assembly GCA_014825975.1. Classification (NCBI taxonomy): domain Eukaryota; kingdom Metazoa; phylum Arthropoda; class Insecta; order Hymenoptera; family Apidae; genus Bombus; species Bombus haemorrhoidalis. The sequence goes on from CM026177.1 coordinate 2,476,689, forward strand.
CCCACCGGGAATCTGTTGTTGTTGCACCGACGGACGGACGGACGGACGAGAACGGCCGCGTAAACAGAGGATCTCATCTTCTATTTACTACGCGCGACTCCTCCAAGCTGCCTCCTTGCGCCAGCAGCTGCTGGATCGCGAGCATCCACTTCTCGCTGGAACTTGCGCTTAACGTTAATCTCAGCAGATCCGGTCATGCGACAGGTTTTTAATTTTTTGAATTGTACGTGTATCGTTGTCTCTTTCGTTCACATGAATTAATGAAAAATAAATAGTGTAAATTCTTATATCAAGAAAAATTGAGGAATTGATTAGTCGGAGAATATACGAAATTGCACCAAGTTAGATGAAGTAAGGAAGTGACAGCGAACGTATAATTTGAAATGAAATTTTGAAATATCTGACCGGGCCCCTGGTAAGCTTATTAGTGTCAGAGAATTGCTTCGATGGAGCAATCTCGTAAGAGGAAATAACAGTTAAAATTTTCCTGTATATCGTCAAGCGAATGGAATTTAAACGAACCTTATGTGTCATCCTCCGGCTATTACAAATAGTATGTTGCTTTTGGGTATCTCGTGAATGCCTGCACCGACGCGTTCTGTACGTTTCCGCGCGTTTCAACTTCTCCCGAGCCCGTAAACATCCGCAGCACACAAGCAACGTTCGAGGCCTACGAATCTTGCTTCTCAACTGCAACCTACTCGCAGCGCTTCCTCTTTGATGCTCAGACGCGGTGGCAAAATCCGCGTCAGTGAATTTACCTTGTCCAAATAAAATTCATTCGCCCGAACTAGAAAGCGATCGCAATGCGTCAGATTTCCAACACCAAAAAAGATTCGTCCGTAACGAGGACGCTTGGCTCGGAACGAGGTTTGCGCAAGTAGAAGAGGCGCGGGTTTATTCATGAAAAATCGCGCGATACAGGCGATAAGGTAATTCGGCGTGGTAAAAAGCGTGGTGGCAAGGGAAAATGAGAACCGCTGGGATTGGATGGGGCTCGGTTCCGGTGAATGGTCGCGGTGGGTGGCCCGGTGGGCTCTGTGTGTGCGCCAAGCCAACCCAGCCAGCCAACCAGCGGTGGGCCTGCGTGCCTGAGCGATTGAGCCAAGTCTCAGCTCCTCCGTGAGCCTCAGAGAGCTAAGCCTGCTTCGAAGGGCCCCGTTCGTTTTCTTCTCTCGTCTTCCTCCTTCTCTGTACCGACGCGACCCCTCGAAACTCCGTGAAGGAACCCACAGAGAAAGAGGGAAAGGAAGAGAAAGAAAAGAGAAGAGAAGAGAGGAAGAGAGTGAGGAAAGGGGCCACGAGGGTTTCTACTACGCCAAGTAGCCTTAGCCCGGCTTCACCCGAGCCCTTGGTACCGCGCGCGGCCCGTCCTTTTTCCATCTTCGCGGCACGCCGCGTCTCTTTGTACTATCCATTCGATGAGCATCAACCCCGAAATTTTATCTGTACGACCTAGGATAATGAAGCCACCGTAGGATATGGTTTGGGGGCAGCGTTTGCGAGCAGTAGGTAATTAGGCGTATCGGCGGGACCTTTATTCCTCGACCGGACCCACGGCCAGGTTTATCATGGTCGTTGGCTTGCCATATAAATCAACTTTTATTGACTCGGGCTAAAACAGTGTTCTCGTGCACTTGCAGTTTTATTGACTCGATGCTCGGCTTTTGTTACCTGCTGGCGATCACGCCTCATTTATTGGGTTGGCAACTAAGTGATTGCAGATTTGTCAATACCACCTAATGACAAAATCCGCACTTCGCTTAGTTGCCAATCCAATAGTTAACACTTTACTGACCGAGCGGTTCAACAACGTACGCACATCCGACCGGCAGCTGAGGCGCAGATTTTCCCTGGCGCCAACTCTGTTTCGCTTTAGACTCTCCAATACCATTCTTTTCGTTCATCGCGAACGGTAAGTTTTTCAAATTGGTATAAAACTATGGGAGCTTGCAAAGCAACGCAACTGACGCAACTGAACAATGTATCTTAGTACTAAATAACAAATTACTGCTCGAATAATGAGAAAGATTGTCGGTAACAAAAAGCCGATTAATAGGCTATCGGTCGTTAAGCGTCAGCGGCAAAAACAGATTAATTTGTTATCGGTCGGTAAAGTGTTAACGCGTATCGATGGGCCAGCGAGTTCGGGTAATCGTTCAATTTTAGGTGGATCGCCTCGACTCGCAGAAATTTCTTTCTATTCGTTTTATTGTTCCAATCCTGGCTATGTTGTTTCACCTATTTTTCTCATTTTCCAATCCATGTCCTGTTTCTTAAATTTTCATTACACGAGAGAATCGTCGCCGACAGATCCATTCGATCTTATGGTAACGATTTCTGTTGAATGGTAGGAGCACGATCGAGAGGCGAAGTTTCGATGTGTGCGACGGTGTGATGCCGTCGAAACGATCGGAAATTTCATCATCGATTCGTATAGTTAGGTCAGAAAAGTACGATTATCTCGTGAAATTTAGCTTCCAGTCTTTTCAAGCTATTAATACGCAAAAGCTGAATCGAGCTAAAACCAGCACCCAGCAAGCACGAGATATATATGTGTATGTGTGTGTACGGCCGCTAAATAAATCGTTCAAGGAAATGTCACCGAGCTTCTGACTGGTTTCATCGCTGCTTCAGAGGGGAAAAACCGACACACCCTTGGCAAAGGGAAGCATGTGATTTTTGTATTTTCACACGCCATAAAGCTGTCCACACGTGCGTTTTCACGACATTGACATACGTTCGATCTTGTTAACACCAAGAATGGCATCAGCTTCCAAGACGGAAGAATCCACTTTCCGGAACTTATCCGTAAAGTGTCAAGGGACAGCGTTTCGTGGAACGCTGAACCAGCGACAGATGTTGGCCCATAGGCGGCGTATTGTTCGATTCCACAAAGAGAAAATAGAATACGTTGAGTCCTCGATGACTTTCACCTACTTTATGGTAGAGTGGATCACGTTTACAGAAACTTCAAAGGGTACGAGAAGCTGCAAAGAGCTCATAACGTGCGAAGATATAAGAAACGATCGGAACGAAGTACAGTAGTATTTCGATAATACGAAAGTACAATTTCAATGAAAAAAATTGTGCAGTTTCCTTCGTGCAATAAAGTCAGCTGCTTGAAGATACGACTAGCGACATCTTAATGAAAAAAACGAAATTACTTCCCGAACAAATCAGGGAATTTTTTAATCGATCGATCAATAATCGTCATAATTTATCGAATGTCCAGCTGGACAAATTGTAAAGTATAAATTAAATAATAAAAAGAAAAATAATCGTCGATTACTTTGGACATTTCGAAACGAAGTATCGTACACTTTGTCAATAGATGGTATTGGTAAAGTCCGCAATCACTTAGTTGCCAACCAATATAAGACTAGAATTTTTATACGAAGCTTCCGTACGTCGAATTTCATTCGTCGAACCTCCTTTGCTCGGAAATTTCGATACGTCGGAACCTCCATAGGTCGAAAGTTATTGGCTCTTGTTTTAAACTTCGAGTTACGGCAGGTTTGACTATAGTTGTAACATTTAATGGTTGAAGTAAATCTGTACGCAGGCTTCACTTCTCTGGTTACGTCAATAGAAACGTAGAATTGCGTAAAAATCCTCAGTGTAATTGTACGATCGCGATAAATGTCGTCGTGATAATCGAGTGCATTTTGAGTTTCAGTTTCGTACGAATTTGCAGACTCATTCTGTTATACGATGTAGCTGAGCCTGCAAGAATTACTTCACACCGTAAATTCGTTTGATGAAACGTATTACACGGCTGCAACGAATATGATAATTGACAGTAACAGATTTTAGGATGCGTGATTGGTTCGCGTGACTTTTACCTACACGTTGTAGCGCCAGGCTTTCAAAAGTTTACTCTTAGCTGCTTATAATACGCGTGCCTGTACTATGTAATTACAACAAATACGATAATCGAATGCAGCCAATTTCGTAACGCGTGAATGGTTCGCGTGATTTTTATGCAACGCCTGGTGCCAACCATACGACGATGGCGTGCGAAAAATATAACAAGAGGTGCCACGCGAATACTACACGCGGCTGCACACGAAGGTACTCGGCTACTCGTACGAGTCTTCAGTAAAGATATGGGTTGCTTGGGAAGTTTCCGGAAACCATTGCAGTGTGAATTTGGTCGACGCCAAAAATTGTATTGAGAAGTTTCTCGCTGGAAAACCTGAGAAGAAGGACGAAATATCACCCACGCGACTCGGTAAATGTACGTCGAATGGAAACGTATTGGGTTGGCAACTAAGTGGTTGGCAATACATCGCAATATTACGCGCGCTATGCGAAACGTTTGGAAATCGCATTCGGTTTGTACGATCGACGACGATGGACGACGCGCGCGGACAATGGCCACGGAAGCTCGATTAGTTGAACGTATGGTGAAAGACGATCTGTTTTGCTCTGTGTGCGTTATCTGCGCAGTTTCTCTGCCACTCGTGTTACACGACTCGTGGCATCTTTACGAACGCCGGCGAAATGTAGAAACCACAAACGCCACGAACGAATCAGATAGTTTCTAAGAATTGACGCAAGGCAATGGTTACGAAAGAAGGGAGGAAAAATGCTGACCAAAAGGTGAATTCCATTCGGTTTATCCACACAAAGAGACCAATGGATGGCAGCATTTTCGACTAAGCGTTTCGCGGTTAGCGAAGAAAACTGTGGTAGCCTTTTGGCTAGCAATATCGCGAAATTAACGTATAACCGGTAATTGGACGGAGTATCCCTTTAACGATTTCACGATCGCGTTCTACCTTGTCCGGCTGTTAAGCCTCCTCGTTTGAAATTTAAGGAGGAGAAGTTAAGGAGGGCTGCCACCGTGGTTGCTTGTGCCGCTGTCGAGGCATTTAAGGACGAAGCACGAGAACCACGAAAAAGGGGGTGGGAGTGATCCGTCTGTTTCTCTCTTTGTCTCTCTCGCCTACTTTCTCGCTCTTGCTCGCTCTCGGTCGTTTCTGTTCGTTGCAGGGAATCAAAGGGCCGCTCGTTGCACCTGTTCCTCTCCCTCGTAGTTGTACGAGCCACGTTGGTTGGTGTTACGAGAGAAAAGGAACGAGCTGTCCGTGTTGTGCTCGCTCCGTCGTTTCTTCTTTCTTTTCTGCGTCTCCCTTTCCACTCTTTTCCCCTTTTTCTCCGGGCCTTGGCCATACTGTTGATTCAAGGCTCTGTCGGTCGTGTCGGTCCGGTGGCCGTACTCTCCATTCCTGCTATTGGGGCGAGCATCGAATTATCGTTAAACGTCGCTTCTTCCTTCTCGCCGACAGCAGATGAGACAAGAGGAGGACCGCTGCGTGCTGGTTTTGTCGCATGTGGCAGAAGCAGCCCGTTTTATTCTCCAGGGTACCGTCGCCTAATTATTTTCCGGTACGTCCAATTTCGAAGGCGCTCGTTAAATCGAGCTACAGCTACGGGCGGATCGTCCGTTTCCCGAGATTCCCGCGAACGCAATCGCCACGCTGATATACACCGCTCGTCCGCACTCGGACCGCGCGGCTACGGAACCTGAATACGCGATGCTAACCGCAAGCAAGTACTGTTACTTCTAACCGAGCTCGGTGGCAACGATTAGACCGAAGATTGTATCCGCTTACGGGGGAATTGAAAATTACGGAATTACGACGTCGCAAAATCTACAGAGTCCATACAACGCAGAAAAATATGTAAAGTATTACGAAGCATATATTGGGTTGGCAACTAAGTGATTGCGGATCTTCTCATTACCACTTAACGACAAGATCCGCAATCACTTAGTTGCCAACCCAATACGATAGTAGTTGGAATATCTTGTAATTGAACGGACCTCTCTGCTCGCAAAACTTCTATAAAAGCATCAACAATTTGCGAAAATATGAGAAACCTCGCAACGATGGTCCAATAGAAGAATAAGTAAAATAAATAAATAATACATATTTCAATTGCAATAGAAGAATAGCGAAATTGTATGGAGATCTTTGCCTCTTTATGTGTCAGTGTGGAAATTTGAGATTGCTGCACTTGTGTCTACATTTAAATCATGTCTCCTGCTAACTTTGGTATTATGTACTGTATTATATATTATATAATATACTACGTATAACATATTACAATTGCTCTTATGAAAGCAGCAGTAACATGTGAAAATATCAGAAGCCTGGCAACGATGGTCCAGTAGAAGAAGAAATAAAATAAATAAAAGTAAAATAGCTGAATAATGCATATTTCAAAATGCAATAGAAAAAGACGTGGAAGCTTGAAATTGTTCCCATTGTGTTTACATTTAAATCGTATCTCCTGTTAGCTTTGGTACTATATTGTATCGGCAACTAAGTGATTGCGGATTTTGCCAATACCACCTAATGGCAAAACCCGCAATTACTTAGTTGCCAACCCAATATGATTCAAAACTAAGGCTACGGATATATTTCTATTTTTTTTTTTTTTTGTATTTAATTAAAAAGTTCCCTAAGAGGGAAAGAAAGTCTAAATATTGACATTATCTTCAAGTTCTTGGATGTTGTAAAAGACGATGATATCGAACTTTTGCTTGACAATGTACGTAGGTTGTCAGTGTTCACGTGTGATCACAAGCACCCGAACAATTGTGTAATTGGTTTGATATTACGAATTGCTGCTTTACAAACCTGACATTCGCCCTTTCGTTTGAAATACGCTGACGTTGAACGAATAGCGGTACGTTCGAGAGATAAAAAATACGCCAAATGTAGAAATACGAAGCGTATTTCCGCAACTCTCTGCCTTCCATTTTTGCCTATCTGTGGCAATAATTAACGTGATTATCGAGACTTTAAACATCGGAAGATTACTAAAATTACTTTCGATCGTCAGGTTGAAAATGATCGAAATTTCATGAATAATTACTAAGATATTTTCAAATTAATAATCTTGTATTAGAAAATACGCTCAGTCGACGTGATTCTTAACACGACTTTGTTCACGAACACGCAGGTGCATTGACTGTGATAGACAGCACTTCGAAATTTTTGAGGAAAAATATTTAGACATTCCATGAGGATCCACGAGATAGTGGAAAATTGAAGGCGACTGTAATATCTCGCTACAAAACTAAGATGATAGAAAACAAACTAGAGCACCGTACGTTGCCCTAAATACCATGCAACTTTTATTTGAAACATCTTCTCATACAACTGACGACTAACTTACGAGCTATTTTAAATGGTCGCGTTAGGAGACTCAAGCTGAACAAACAGAAAATTTGGTAGACTTACGTCGTCTTAATATACGAACGAAGCTAAGGCAGTTTTCTACAATACCCTTTACGATATTCTGTAAACAGATAGTACTTTCTCGATTCTCATAAAAATACGCCAATGAGAAGCGATGGCAGATCGAAGACGAGTGGCGCGATGGAACAGTTGACGATTCGTGGCACCGTCTCCGCTGCGCTGTGATCGCAATCGCCGCAACGCGACGATCTGTCGATGGAGCGCGCCACGTGGTCGATCTGCGATCGGCAAACAAACGGACAGAGCGTGCGTGGTTGTGTCGGTGGCGGCGACCCGACGCGTCTGCTGAATGAGACGGGGTGGACAAAGGCGAAACACGCGGCCATTCAAAGGTGCCCCGGAGGGACAGAGAGCAAAGTAGATTCTTACACGGTACGATCACGGTAGCCGGAAGGGCGCGGATAGACCGGGAACACGATCTTGCCCCCGTGTGGCAGACAGGGACGGAGAAATAATTATAGAGACGCCCCGCCGATAAATCAAGATGCGCGTTTCCTCTCCCCTTCCTTCCTTTTCTTCCTTCTCTACCCTCGACTGAATCACAGGCGCTCGGTATATTCTCCTCGCCTCTTTTCCCTTCCAAGCTTCTTCTCTCTTTCTCCTCCGTCTCTCAGCCTCCGTCTCCGTCCTTCTGCCCGCTTGCCTCCGTTAAGTTAAGACGCATGTTTCTTGCTACGCAGAGCGTACAGAGAGAAAAAGAGAGAGAGAGTAGTGTCTTTATTACGCTCGATGGTCCGCGCTGCATTCTACAGGCTGATTCATCTTGTTCGCGGAGCGCGTGCGCGCTGAGGCTGCGCGCTCGTTCACGTGGGCGGCACCAGGCACGGAGAGGGGAGGTCGAGAAACTTGTTGTAAATGATTCCGTTCGTAAGGAAACGTTCGGCTAGGAAACTCGCGCGCTTATGTCTGTAAGATGGAGTCCGCGGCGCGAGTACAGGCTGCCTCAGATCTACGGGTCCTCCGCCTCTCGCGGCGCGCGTTTTCCGGCGTTTCGATCGCCGCATCGGCAAACGTTTCTCGTTTCGGTCGCGTCCCTCTTATGGCGCTCAGCGCGACGCGGTAGCTTGCAGATAATTACGGACATCTACTTTTCCTCTTGCTGACTCGATTTCGAGAAGATTTGCCGCCACCGCTTTCTTATCTTCTTTTCTGCGTGGCTCTCCGCGGACAAATAAACGTGTACTCGGAAGCGGCTCGCTGGAATAGTTGCCTCGTCATTCGTCGGGGTGAATTCCGCGAGACGCTTTTAACCAGTTGACTGGGGAATTTAGCTTGTGAAAGCTGTGGACGGGTGCGTAAATGAAAACAAGCGACGACGACTGTACGCGTGGGAAATGTGCAGGGAGAATGCTCGTGTTGTGAATTTTACGACGAAATTAAAGCGAAATGACGGTGGCTTACAGTTTTATTCGAAGAAGTGAACAGTTGATCGCTGGAAAAGTTAGCATTATAGGAAATCTGAAAGTTGCAACGAAATAATCAAATTCGTAAGGAAGAAGAAATAAAAAAGGATGGAAGAGATTTACTTCGTGTTTTCATCGTGGCATTTTTCGAAACGGCGAAGTGGATTTGCTTTTGATGACATAGCTGGTATAAAATTAGGCAAATATTTTCCGATGAGGTGCGTAGGTTTTGTGATCGACTGACTTTCAAAGTTTGCGTTCGTGGAATTGCATATTTCTCAATAATTCGTTCGACACGCTCGACTAAGAAATTGAACCATATTATATTTATTATGCTATATTTTTATCAAATAGTAAACTCAATAGTAAAAGAAAATGGTAAACTCAGTTTGTGAGAAAGAACACATTATACGGAGAATAAGCGATATACCAAAGAAAATAATCAAATTTTTCTTCATAAAATATATAGCAGTAGTACTGACAGTATAGAGTAAAAACATACCATTAAATAACATTCTTATTACTTCTTACTAAAATTTGGATTTTTTATAGTAAATGGTCATTTTTTTATTTTATACGACGACTATACACGTCAATCGCACTGGAATAAAGTTTTGGGTCGGCGTATATACGCGTCGAACGCAGTTAACTGGTTAAATTTGCAATGATTCTTCGCGCTCCTAATTCTTCTTTAATATTCTCTTCAATAGCTCCCTACTATTTTACGTGTTCCACTTAAAACGTATTCTAAAGGAAGCAAGTTGATGGAAAGCAATTTAAACAATTTTTTTATCAATTACTGTTCAATATTATTATTGACATCATTATTGTTGAATACGTTATTATTATCATTGGTCATCCAAGTAAAACCGACAGCTTAAACATGTCTAGCGAATGAAATCAATGTGGAGTGACTGGACAAAGAAGTTGGAACAGTTGACACCAATTTCTAATTATTATTAATTATTACTTCATTATTTACGAACATGAATTCCATTGTCACGTAGGACGGTATACGCTAGTCAACAACGTTGTGTATTTTTTGCGCTCACAGCTAAAAGAAGAGGTTGCCTAGAGGAAACGTTCGATTACCATAGCGGGTATCAAATATCGCTTCGTCCCCGCAATAATCGTACAGATCGGCCGTGTGCACAGAAACGACCTGTAGCGCATGTTGAAGCCTTCAAAGTACTCGATACCCCGTCGATAAAGTGATTTGAGTAAATGATCCCCTGTGTACGTCGTCCGGTATCAATAACCGCTACAACACGGTTTGTTACGACCGTACGCGTGCCACAGTACAACAATAAAAATGATCTGTACTACGTTTTCTCGAGTGCTGTCATTGTAAGTTGAAACTGGCCGATAGCTCGCTCGGTAAGAAGGTCGCTGCTATTGTTGTCCGTGAACAAATACGTAGCGGTTTTCGACATTCCACGCTGTTCGTAGCGCACCGGTAGGAAAGAAAAGAGAAAGAGGCAGGAGGAAAAGGTCGAACGTGCGCAATCAGGTTCCCTTCTTCTTCGCGCTACCTTCATTACCGTGGTGGTCTGCCCAGAGTTTTACGCTCAGGGAGTATCTGTCCCTGTTACTCAGGTCGGTAACGATGACCCTTTATTCCACCAAAGCTAAATCGTCTGCTTTCCTCGACCGTCTACGATCGTGTCCCTCCCCCCTGCCCCTCCTAGAACGGTATTACATAACGTCTCGTAACGACTTTCATTAACTCGCATCACGATACGCGTGTATTATACAAACAGTCTATAGATTGGAGGGTAGATAAATACGGGCAATTATTTCTGATTAATTATCCGGCGTTCGTTAGCTGGCGATAATTCAAACGACCGCACACGCCCGGAAACACATTTTTTGATGGAGATTTTATTACGGGTGAAAAAGAATTCCTTGTTGAGCGGAGTATACAGTGGAGGACAGAAGTTTCAGGCGATTCTAGCTTTCTGACGGATTGTCACGCTATATTATATTTATTATATATTATTTTATACTTTATATTATTACATTTATATTGTATATTATATGTTATATGTTAAGTAAACGAAGGTTTGAAGTTGTCTTGCCGTTAGTTTACAGTCGACGTTTTCTTCTACGAAATTCACACGGATAAAATTCTCTAATTCATTTCAACTAAAATTACAACCCGGTAAAGCGTAAAATAAACATTTTTCCAATTTGCACTTATACATTCTGCATTTAGCCCATCGAAAATAACTCAACGACACATCCTCACCTTGTTTCCCTATCGTTTTCTATCTGCTTAACAAAACACTCAATCCCGTGAATAACAAGATGCAAAGAATCAGAATAGAGTTGGACAGTAATTGATTATCTCTTAATCGATTTCTGTAGTCGATTATCTGATATAGTTGCAGTAATAGTAATCGTCAATCAATCTATACTATCGTTAATAAATAAATCACAGTCACGATTAACTTGTATAACGGGGGATCATTAATTAGTAATTTTTAAATCACTCAACGATTTATTTATATTTTGTAAATACTTGTAACGTGTATTTGTACATTTAGAAAATTGTACAATACGGCTGATCGCGCATATTTATAAAGCTTTTTACATAATTCTGATTGGCTAGTACTGTACGATTCGGTGGAACTGAAATATTCATGGTGTTGTTATTACGGGGAGCCTACGGAGTAAATCGTAATCAGAAACGTGATGATTAATGGGATGATTGTTGACTAGTAAATTAGTCATGACCATTGATTGCAACAACTTTTATTCTCTCTTTGCTCATTAATCATTATTAAATAATCAGAAATCTAATCAACAATAATTAGTAAATAAATTTTCTTTCTCGTTATAATTATGTATAATTATATTTATCAAATATATTTATTCCTCGATTTTTGTTAATATATTATATAATTAATATATTAGACAATATTGAGAATTGATTAATATATATTATTAGAAATTATATATTAGAAATTGACTGAATTAATATAATTATAATTAATGTGTTAATTATATAATATATTAACAATAATTGAGAAATTGATTAATATGTATTGTATATTAGAAATTGACTGAATTAATATAATTATAATTAATATATTAATTATATAATATATTAACAATAATTGAGAAATTGATTAATATATATTGTATATTAGAAATTGATTGAATTAATATACTAGTATATTACTATATCACAATTTTCTTTAATATATTAATTATATAATATATTAACAATAATTGAGAAATTGATTAATATATATTGTATATTAGAAATTGATTGAATTAATATACTAGTATATTACTATATTACAATTTTCTTTAATATATTAATTATATAATATATTAACAAAAATTGAGAAATTGATTAATCAGATAAAATAGGAATTTACATAAAGTCGCATGAACAAAAGGACACCGGTGGACTCGGCTTAACATCAGTTAATCGAATTACGTTCCGCCCAACTCTGATTACCAGAGTGTGCGAGAGAAAAAAGATCTAACAGGTTCCAATCTACGCTGTAAATTGGAGATGTTCGAAATTCCATAGGAATAGGAAGAAAAGCCACGCGGTCGCGCGTCGTTTCTTCACGCCGCCCTCATTATTGCTCGTCCTTCGAGCTTTACGATCGCGGGATATTCGTCCCTGTCCCTCAGATTGGTCACGATGAGGCCTCTGCTATCCTCGTTCGTCTCCGCTTCGTACACCTCTGAATATCGACTCGAAAGACCGCCCGTCGTCTCCTCAGCCAGCTGGCTTCTCGTTCACTCGCATTTCGTACGTGATGATGTAATCTGGAACACGTCGAATCGTCCCAAAACAGGTTGTTAAAAAATGGCCATTTTTGGACCTTCTTGCGAAGGAAGAATTTTTGCAGCACATTTAAGAGCGTTTCTCTTCAATAAAAATTACTAACATTTATTCGACGTGTAACGATTAAGTCGTAGAAAAATTCGAAATTACAAGGATGAAAAAATGGCAAGGATGGCGGTGAATGTTACTCGTGTGTTATACACGTAATCTTCGTGTTCGTCGGATACTGTTCTTTCTGATCCTATCGATATTTATAAACGCGGACAGTGTCGCCGTTTGCTTCTTGTCATGAGTTTTATCTTATTTCCACGATGTCGGCATTTCCAATGGTTTCATAAATAAGAATAAGACTACCGCTTTTTAAGAATCGTTTTATCAGTGTAACACGTGTTGAAAATGTTGATTGTGTTGCCGCGTATACGTAGCTATATTCGTCCGATTGAATTATTAGCAACACGAGTAGAAAGAGAAGTCGAATACCTCGGAATTTATAATTAGCATACGGGCACCTGATGGATTTTCAAACTTATTTTTCTCGGAAACGAAGCCTCGAACGAAAAAATGTTATTCTTCTTTTTCCACTTGTTTTTTCATTTAGAATTACCACCCAAACGCTTGTACCATGCTTTTGGACACATTTTGTATATGAATACTAATAAAACCAAAATCTGTTACTGGGGAATATTACGTTCGGATGGTACAGCATTTGGATATTTACACGTTACACTATTTTATTATTTCCTGATATTATTAATATATTTAATAATATATTTTTCGAATATAATATTTTAGAATAGATTACATAAATGGACTATGTAATAGTACTAATATTATAAAATATTTACTTTATAATATTACATTTTTATTTTATTATTGTAATTAATATTGTATTATTAAATATATATTATATCTTTTACAAATATTTGAAACAGAAAAAATTCATTATTGGGAAATATTACGTTCGAATGGTATTCAACATTCTGATATTTACATATATTATTTTATTATTTTCTGATATTGCTAATATATTTAACGATATATATTATTTTCGAATATAATATTTTAGAATAAATTACATAAACGGACTATGTAATAGTACTAATATTATAAAATATTTACTTTATAATATTACATTTTTATTTTATTATTGTAATTAATATTGTATTATTAAATATATATTATATCTTTTACAAATATTTGAAACAGAAAAAATTCATTGCTGGGAAATATTACGTTCGAATGGTATTCGACATTCTGATACATATTATATATTTTATATTATATTATTTTATTATTTTCTGATATTATTAATATATTTAATGACACATTATATGAATGCACTATATAACAGTACTAATGTTATAAAATATTTACTTTACGATATGATACTATTATTTTATTATTATAATTAATATTGTATTATTCAATATATATTATATTTTTTATAAATATTTGAAACAGAAAAAGTTCATTGCTAGGAAATATTACTTTCGAATGGTATTCAACATTCTGATATTTACATATTATACTATTTTATTATTTCTTCATATTACTAATATACATTTGCTGGACTGTTAAATAAATTGACTATATTATACATATACACAATACTAATATTGCATTATATTACCATAGACTGATACTGGTATTATATGGACAATATTTACCGATATTTACTGTATCTAACATAGCATTCGATTAGAGGGGAGGGGGCTATTGTTTTACTATATCGAATTAATACTTCGAATTTCCATAATTTTAAAATATTTCGATTAACTTTTCTCCGAGTTGCGGTTCCAAACATCCAACGTTAGTTACGTCTCATGTGGACGATCCTGTAACGTCGTTGCATGATCGTGGATGGTTGAGAACCGTCTTGATAGCGGGCAGCACGGGTGGTCTTCGGAGGCCGCGCCGTGGCGGAACGAGCAAATACGCCGTCGGCATTTTTGACGGTGAAATCCGACTAGGTGGGGTCCCGACGTACCCCGTGTCAGACGTCATTCTCGTGCCCTTCCCGCGTTGCTTTCCGATGAATACGCGTATCCTTGGTTCGCGCGAGACACGGAACCTGGGACACCCACCTCTTAGTCCGGTCTTCTGAATGGTTCTGTGGCTCGGCCTGTCAGTTTCGAGTCTTGAGTCATCCGGTATATTAGGAGCCTTGGAATGTATGAATTTGACGGTCTTTTTATTTTTTATTTTGGAAAACGTTCATTGATAGTTTAAAGGAATGTGGAATTTTCGATGCTCGATGTTGCGTTCGCTGTTGCAATGGTTTGAAACGAAATATCCGATGCGGGTCGTGTTTCGTTTCTTGTAATTGTGTACGGTGTGTTTAGTAATATAATATGGAATGATACGATAATGCTTGTGTTGCGAACAAAATTATCTTTGAAATTTGTTCTTTTTAACCACCTATGCCTAGTTGTACTATTCGTTACGTTATATGTAAATAAATGAATACATATTATTTTAAATATAAATACAAAAAATAACTATGAACTTAAATAACATGTAAAATGAATGCATGTTTATATTATTTATACATTTATGTATATTATCATATTTACATATATTCATATGTATTCATATCAAAATATAAATATTTATTCATCATAAAATGAATACATGTTATTATATATTATTTATGCATTTATACATATATTCATGTAAAACTATAAATGTGTAGTCATTATTAAATGAATACATAATAACATGTAAAATGAATACACAATAATATGTAAATTGAATACATATTATTATATATTATTTCTGTATTTATATATATTATTACATGAATACATATGTATTCATTTTACATATACTGATTTATATACATTATTATTTGTCATTCATATATGCCATCATTTTTCCATAAGTTTATATGCATTCACTTTACATACATATTATTATATATTCATTTATTTCTCAGTTAAAAAGTTTCTATTTTATTATACATATTATTATGAATACATATTATTATATATTATGAAAGAAGCAAAGATGGAAATAAAATTTTCACGGTATAATCAATTGAATTTACAAATAAGCGCTTCCTTATTCTTTTGACTTTTCTCAATCTTGAATGCCGAAATATTGTGGCTTCCTTGGAAGGAAAGAAAATATTTCTATTAGCAGTAATTATCGATATGAAAATCTTTGCTCATTCGAAGGAAACACGAACATAAAGGGGTTGAGAAAACTGATTTCGTAATGGATTTAGAGGGGGCGTGTTTTGTTTTATGGAACCGGTTTTAATGAAACCGATTTGCTTTTCGTTAATGAGCAATTTGTTCGCCTCCGCTGGAGAAATCAACTAAAATGATTGTATAAGAAACATGAGACTTAGCAGGTGTATAGTAAATAACCATACAATGTCGTTTCGTTTAATGAATCTTATAATTTATTTATTTGTTATTTTAGGAACTTATTAAAAATCTAATGTATATATTATAGTCTTGTTAGTGTAACAAATCTATAACATAATGCTATTGGATTTAATTAACGTTGCAATTAATCTATATACATGTACAACATACAGAAAAGTTAGAGAAGAAAAATTTATAAATCTCGAAGCAGTAACGCTATTTAATATAACGTCAATAGTAAGATTTTATTTTGAATTGCAGCTTCTGTTTCAATCTTTTCTCCAATTTGCAGCCTGAAGTACTAATTCATTTCTTGAAAGAAAATTTCGAAATTAATATAACAATTAATAACATAATGTATAATTAGGAATATACATATAAAATTTAACGCAAATGTTACAAACGAAGTTTGTTAGATTTAGTTGTATTTGCTTTATATATATCTTATATATATATATATATTAAGATATATATAGATAAGATATATACATTATCTTATTATATCTTATAAAATCTTTTTTCCTGACATTTCTGTATGCTATATATGTATATAGTTTATTATTATTATTTATATATATATATAGAGCTTTGGGTATATATATATATATACAAAACTGACTAAACCTAACAAACTTCGTGTGTGATATTTGCGTCAAATTTTATACGTATACTTATACAACTGCATTCTATTTCTACAACATACAAAATACAAGTAACAATTTTAAATGGATAAACAATGCAGTATAATTCCAAAGCAGTTTCTACACTTCGACCAATGAGAAGCTATAAATATCGTTTAATAATAAAATAGTATAAATTACGTTTTAAATATGTGCAATTTACAAGGAAACAATCTGTCCAATTGCAAACCACAGGATAATTAGTATGAAACGTTCCGTGTTACGATTAATACATTTAAACGATACGGACAGTGAACGTGTAATGACTCGTTCCGACAAGATCGATGGGGTTGTCGTGTACGTGACAGCGAGGGCGACGGTTGCGACCCATAACAGAGCTATTTCCATGTCTTCTTCGGCGAACGCTTTCATTGGTACCCTGCCAGAAATTTTTCCCGGTAGGTATATATCCGTAAAGCTATAGAAACGTGTGTTACGACACAGGGCCAGCTCTCGATGTTTCTCTTCGAGGAATCGTCCCGAGCATAAACATTACCAGGCCGTCGAAAGCTTAAAGTGGCACGAGTCGCGAATAAAGCAACCGGCCAATCCCCCTGATCGTTTGCCTCGTGATTCTGGCCAGCCGCGGTTCCAGCCAACTGAAAAGGGTCCAGGTAGTGAGTTCGCCCTTTAAAGAAAGACAACTGCGTTCCAAACCTGTATTTTAGATGCGGCGTTCTTTGACGAATTACCAGAAATTACCAGAAACTATCGTACCAACTAAATACACCCAAGGAAACGCCGGAATAGGCTGTATATTTTCTTTTCTTTTCTCTTCCTCTGGTCTTCATTTTTTCTCTCCTTTTCTTCTTCTTTCCTTTTTCTTTTTCTTTTTTTTTTTTTAGTATGGGCAATAACGTAGAAATGCGTCGGTAAGAATAACAATTTTTGAAACGTACGATACTTGGTTGTTTAGTCTGGGACATTTAACTCCTTTTTCTGTTTTGCCCTTGGATGGTCAAACAGAAATATTGGGTTGGCAACTAAGTGAATGCGGATTTTATTATTAGATAGTATTGACAAAGTCTGCAATTACTTAGTTGTCAGCCCAATAACAATGGATATCGCAATGACAAAAGAGAAGCAAACAGAGATTCGTTTCATCTATTAAGCAGCAGCTACGTACATGAACATTATTTTGTATATTTTATGCGCGTCTTTATATTACGTGCATTCTATGAATGTTTCCGTAGCTTTCGATATATGTATATGTATATATATGTATTATATATTAGTTACTTTGTTTTATAAAAAATCTTAGCATACGTTTAAAATGAAAAATAACATAAGAATATATAAATGGTATAAATATAAGAAATAAATATAATTATAATAATAATATAAATATAAATTAATAATAAATATAGGATACGTAAAAACATAAAATTAAAATATCTACCTAAGTGGTAAATAAATCGCGTAGTTAAAATACCGTAAGGATCGTTGGAAGAAACCGCTGAGATTATTTTACGCGAATTAACATGATGGCCCTTGTATTTGTCAACGATTCGATAAATAAAATTTTATCAATTAACCCGGGTTTCAAAAGCTTCTTCTTGCACATGTATCTCGTTAGACAATTTTCTCTGATTGAGATTCACGTGTATGGTATTTTTTGATGATAGAAGGCGGAAGGTTGCAAAAAGAGTTGACCTACACCTCGGAAGCATTGGGCGAAGCAGCCGCCTCGACGCATCAGCTGGTGATTCAAACACCGAGGCATCCCGGGGCGAATATCCTGCACCCTGCCGCACTCAAGGAACACTTAGAAATCCTGAAGGCAGCCACGCAGGTCACCGTACACCTGTTCGACACGTAAGTTCATTTTTATTTTACTCTCTTTTTCTTTCTCTTATTCTTTTCTCTTGTTTGCTCCACCGTTTCGCCAGACACGTGGAAATGTGTACGAAGTTGGCGGAGAAGGGCCACAAATTTTCATCTGAATCTGCATCGGACGGTCACTCACTGTGCTGTGCTGTATATAGGTTAATTAAGAATACAGATGTCATAGAACAAATTTTTGAATTTGTATATGGAATGAAATGTTCCTATAATCAGTAGCATACTCTTAAAGATAGGAATTTTTCATATATATGATACTAATAATAAGTACCATAATATTATAGTAATATTGTAAAATGTAAAATGTATATTCAACATACATATATAAATGTAAATGTATATATAGTATATTCTACAATCTTATAAATATTGTATTGTATTGTTGTAAAATGTAAAATGTACATTTATATAGTATATTTTACAATATTGTAAATATTGTATTATAATATTGTAAAATGTAAAATGTATGTGTATATATATATATTATATTTTACAATGTTGTAAACACAGTATTGTAATAATGTAAAATGTATATATATAGCACATTTTATAATATTGTAAAATGTATATATATATATCACATTTTACAATATTCTAAATATTGTATTGTAGTATTGTAAAACGTAAAATGCATATATATATATATAGTATATTTTACAATTTTGTAAATATAGCATTGTAATATTGAAAAATGTAAAATCATATATATCTAGTACATTTTACAATATATAGTATATATACTATATTTTACAATATTGTAAACATTGTATTGTAATGTTGTAAAATGTAAAATGCAAATATATATAGTATATTTTACAATCCTATAAATATTGCATTGTATTGTTGTAAAATGTAAAATGTACATTTATATAGTATATTTTACAATATTGTAAATATTGTATTGTAATATTGTAAAATGTAAAATGTATGTATGTATATATATATATTATATTTTACAATGTTGTAAACACAGTATTGTAATAATGTAAAATGTACATATATAGCACATTTTATAATATTGTAAATATTGTACTGTAATATTATAAAATGTACATATATAACACATTTTACAATATTCTAAATATTGTATTGTAATATTGTACAATGTAAAATGCATATATATATAGTATATTTTACAATATTGTAAACATTGTATTGTAATGTTGTAAAATGTAAATTGCATATATATGTAGTATATTTTACAATATTGTAAATATTGCATTGTAATATTGTAAAATGTAAAATGTATATATATCTAGTACATTTTACAATATATAGTATATATAGTATATTGTAGAATATTGTGAGATATAAAATGTATACATGTATATATTACTTAGAATTAGCATTTTTGTTGAAATAGGGGAATCTTCCTAGTCTCTTTATTAATATAAAAGAATCTTTTCAATCTTTTTCCACAACTTATGTTTAGTGCATGCTAAATATATTACATACAGTACATTTTACAATATTAGTTACAATTAGCTTTTTCTTTTTTTTTTACTACATTAGAAGAATCTTCTTAGTCTTTCTACTAATCTGTCAGAATCTGTTTCCAGTCTTCCTTATCGACTTGAAAGAAAGTTTCTCATCTCTGATACTCATATGCCCTGAATCCTCTATTATTTTTTTTATTATTTTCTATTATTTTTTTTATTTTACCCACTTGTTCCAAATTTCATTTATTTCCATCTCCAGAATTTCTTCACATTCCAAACTATCCTACAGGGAGCAAGCAGAAGGTAACTTTCTATCAAGTTGTTAAAACTGGTACTATAATTTCATGGTTATAGAACGAGTTTCTGGTTAAGAGTACAGCACGGTTGTAACACGTTGATCGTGTAATTAATAATATACGATGCGTAACGATGGTTTACAGTATTCCCTGAGAAAAAAGAAAAGAAAACCAATGAATATATAAAAATTGAAATCGATTTGCTTGGAAATAAAACGTGAATATGTAAGTACCGCACGATTTGCCTATTTTCCAAAGACTTCGTAGACACCCTGTGAGTGGCCAGGAGACAGCGAAGAACAGCGATTGCCATCGTTTCTCGAGTTGTTCGCAAGAGTCGATTCCTCGCCGCTGTTATCGGCGAGACGGTGGTTAAAGGGATGCAAAACTTGTTGTATTCATGAATGCATGCTTTCTGTGTCGTTTGCAGCGAGTGGAGGCTGAAAGACATGTGTTACGCGCTGAACATACCCAACTTCGACATGCACTACATCGACCAGGTAATTTAGAGCTACCACTTTATCTAGATGTAAGTAGATACGCGATGTCACGTTCGTGTTCGTTGGCTGTTCAACTGTTCAGGTATTCGACGCGTGAACCACTCTATCGCGTTATCGTGCGTGCACTGTGACTCTTTCGATTTCTCATTAGGAAATTCTGAAACTAGCGGTGGCTACGATAGCTACGAGACGAAGAGTAAGCTCGAGGAGCAGGTATTGCTTTTCTCATTTATTCATTTAGATCTTTTCTTTGTACCAGATGGAAGGAAACGTTGTTTAAAATATTACAAACGTTACGGTATAATAATACAATATTATATATTGCAATATAATAATATTACAATATTATGACGATACTATATTATTACACATTACAATATTATGACAAACACAGTAGTATAATGATGTTCAATCATTAACTGAATCATTTAGTGCCAATTATATGACTTCGACCCATTATAATTACTTGCTGTTTTATGTCATTCCTTACAACGAATTTACGATTCAAATGAGCTACTTATTGTCAGGCAATCAAAAATATTTATTCACGATTTTATATTATGAAATAAAGTTAGCATTTATGTCGAATATCGAAATGGTAATCGCGCGGAAGAAGAAAGTCTCAGCTGCAATTTTATTGAATTTCGGGTACGTTGTAGGAGGGCGGGGAGACGACCAAATGTTTTGACAAAAAGAAAATGATTCCTTACATTTACTACAATTTAAGAGTTTAACTTGATTAAAAATGTGTTTGACGAAGAGGAAATATCACTTGTTACATTACATTTACTTCGATACAAGACATTAAAAATGAAATTGTATATGCATTTGCACAGAATTGCCATCCTAATAGCAGTAAGGCATGGTTATATTAGGTATGGTTAGGTTAGATTAAGTTATATGAGATTAGTTAGGTTAGGTTAGATTAGGTTAGATTCAATGGGTGGCTCAAAAGATCTAACCTAACTTAACTTTTGACCCACGATCGTTCCACGCCTCTGACAAAGTGTATGTTACTTAAGACCCTCTACAATGTATCTCAAGGTCAAAATCATTAGCATCAAGGCTGTTGAAAGTACGTAATATCAAAAGTACATCATAATAACTAAACTGCGCACTTTTATGTATTTTTGCGAAATTTAAAGGCACAAACACAAAATATTCGAAGTATAGATACTTAACCCTCGTTCGTCTTTTATTTTTACCATTGAACGTGTGCTTCGTGCGTCAGACTCACACAATGGCAAAACATCGATGAAATAAAAAGATAAATGATTCATGTTGCTCTTTATGTCGTTCGCATACACTTCATCGCGCGTCGAAGTCAACAAGTTTCAGGAAAATTATTCTATAAGTGGTCAAACGACACAATCTTTTACCAGAAAAATGTGCAAAATTGAAACGAGGGATCGGCGAGAGTCAGACGATGAAACAAATTTCCGTTTAAGCTTCGTTTCCTTAATTATGTTTATAAGAATCTTAATTTGCATAAATATCCGTAGTCTAATCGCAACGATCATTTTTGCCTGAGTAAGCAAGCGTACAGTCGCTTATGGATTATGGACAAAAACATATTAATAATACCTAGAATCTGTGTAAAATCATGGTAAAACAAATTCTCAGGGTAATCTGTAATTCATGGTAAAATCCTACCTATCTCGTAGTTATCATCAATAATCCTTAGAAATAGCTTGTGAGCTTAAACACACAACAGAAAAAGAGAACAAAATCCCCGTAGATTCCATTTCTAAAAATATGAAATATTTGAAGAGTTGAATATATTATATATTGTATTTTATATCTATTATATATTATTATACGCTGCATTATATAAATATATAAATTATTGTTATATAAATAAATATAATATAATATAATTCTACATATATATAGAATATATATGTGTTCATGAAAGTACGTTTTCCTTGTAATCTAGCAGCAACATGAACGAAGGCGACGAGTAACGTAAACGGATCGAAAGATTCTCACAGTTTAGTTTAATAGGAAAAGAATAAGGGAAAATCGTGGCCATCGCTAGGCGTAGCACGTATCCGCGGCGGATCTCTTCGTTTGTGTCCTGGAGTCCAGTCACCATGTCGCAGCGTCGTTCCCGAACGACTCACGTACAGTCGTAAACGTCGAAAATTGAATACGACGCTTGAAAAGCCGAACAAACGTCGTGCCGGTTTGCACGTACAAAGTCGCACGCTCGTTTCCGCGCGCTCACGCGTGCTACATCGTTTCTTGCGCGCCGCTAACGAGCGGACGCGTTAGACGCGTTTCGAGCGGCTGGGAAAAGGGAAAAGCACGAAATTACCTCAGCGTGAGAGACGCCGCGACGTCGAACGCGCCGTTTCCGCGATACCACCGCGAGTTTCACCGCACTGCACTCTGCTCTCCATTTAATGCTCTAATTTTCTTTTTTCCATCGTCAGTCGCAGAACGACCGATTTTTATTCCGACTTCGTTCCTCTCGACTCGGCAACTTCCAGCAATTCGGCGAGTTCGTTCGCGAGAAAATTTAGGACAAGTTTTGTTAACATATATTTTGCTGGCTTCCTTTTTTCGGTAGTTTCTTTAAATAGATCGGTAGTTCTTTATATTTATGAGTGTGGTTATTCTTATTCTTCTTGCATTTCCAAAAATTTAATTTTTTGAGTATCGTGAATGCCTCGATATGAAAAAGCACCTGTTCTTTTACCATTTTCGTTTGCTCTTTCCATTTGCATACAATCGTCATTATTAGACTGCAGATTTTTAGACTGCAGTTAAACCGTGTCCAAATATTCAACTTATAGGAACTGCAAGAAACACGTGTATCATATACGCACAGAAAAATTTCGATGAAAAAGAAAGAAAGAAATTCAAGAATCAAATATGAGAATTCTAGGAATTGCGGATTTTTATGCGATTAAATCGTGTACAAATATTTAGCAAAATTCGCTACGTGTATGTAGACTTTTGTAACCGACTGTAGTTCGAAAGAAACTTCGAGGATCAACCAACATCCGCGCGATTCATTATGTTTCAATCTCGAAGTTTCTGTTGAATGATAGATGTTCCGGTATGCAGGAATTGCCTGAAGTAACAACCGACTAAATCACACGGCGGTCTCCTGTATCTCAGACAAACAGGAATATTATTATCCCAGCGCTTATGTACAGGATGTTTCACTTTTAACGCGACCGCATCCTCTTATCCCTGTGCACTGGATCTCATCGATTTACAATCGTAGACAAGATTGCTATTTACACGAATAACCTAATTGAAACTGTATATATAAATATATATATCAGTTGTGTATAAAATATATTTATAGAGCTATGCATTCGTGTAATTCGTAAAGTTCTAGGAGATTTAACTGTGCGAAGTTTTTATTTTATGGTTCGAATTAATCGACGTTTGTACCCTGTACGTATGCAACCGAGATAAATACCTTTGTCTGCCTGGTTGCCGTTTCGCAGGCACTTTTCTTCGCCAAAATTGCTTTCCTAATTTTAGGTACAGATTTTGGATTTGAAGAGTAACTTTTTGGTAATGTTCGAATGACAAATTATTTGAGCTATTGGTACTTTTATATCTGATATAAAAATGTTCGATACTGGAATTTTAAATAGGAGTTGACGCGTAAACCGAGATTTTGTAGATTTGGGACGAGATTTCGAATTATCTTTGTTCTGTCACTTTATAAGTCAATTGCAATGGTTTGAAAAGATGATTGGACAGAAATAAAAAACGTGAAAATGCACGACGTAAACGAGTCATTATCAAGGACACAGATATATACAGTTACGCACAGTATCCGCTGCAATTAACACGAAAGACTGGTGATAAATAGACAGCGGATGTTTGTGCATTTTTCGGAAATTTAAGATTCCAAAAATCTACAGAATGCGTGTAACATGCAGAAGTGTATGTAATATTTAAAATACAGCACTTACTATGATGTTCGATAGACGAAACAAATTTCTATTTAGGTAACGTCTCTTCAATTGTATTCACAAAAATATAGAGCTGTTTTAAATTTATCATACGCGTGTAAACGCTAGATCGATTCTTAACTAGACACGTTCGAACTCTGTTTTCTTGAAAATAAAGTCTTAAACGGAAAAATTATCTATTTTACATCTTTTACTTACTTTCGCTTACTACGGTAACATCTTATCGATCGTCTACTCGTACCAGTCGGTAATTAACCATATGGTAATTAGTATACTTGATAAACGTTCAAACTCGATTTTCTCGAAATGATCTTAAATGACAATATTTTATTGCACATTTTATTCTCATTTTTTCCAAAGGAATCATCTCGTGCTCGCTTGTATATGTTATTCGCTCGCACCCCGTATATGTATGTATAGAAATATATCGAATATATGTTTGAAACAAGTATCTTGTAACTTCTATATAGATTTTCAAATTGGTTTCAAATTTCATCGTGTCATGTTACAGTGTCAATATACCGCGAAACGTTTTGTACAGTACATGCTCGTACGTATACGAGTCGAAGAGCTGCCATGAATTCAACGTAGATATTTTATAGCAAAATTTCATCCTATTTCATTTTCGCTCAAACTAAAAATTTCTTCTCTCACACAAAGTACCTTCGATAACTCAGCAAACGTCTGTTAAATCGCCGCTGAAACCTACGATTCGTCGTCTGAACGTGCAGTTGAAGTGAAAGCCTGCGTAATCGCGTTAGTTGGAAAAATGAAACAGTCGATGGGCAAAAAACGAGCTTAACGCGTTCTCGATTAAATTCGTGGTCGCGTTACTTGACCAGACCACCGCGACGACGGTGTAACAAATGTCCGCTAGGTTCCTCGAATCCTATCCAAATTCATATTATTCGTAAATCAAGGGGGCCGAAAAAACGAAACGCTTGGCTGGAGAGACCGCCCTATTCGAGTTTCCGAGAACACACAGGTGGCCTCCCATAATGCCTTCCTACCAAGAAAAACCTTATGGCGATCGTTAGTGTCCACTATCGAAGAAAAGGAGAAATAATCGTAAATCGGTGCCGGGAACGTAGCATTCGTCATCGAATAATCCATTAAATACATCAGAGCATGACAATTTCTTTCGTCTAACGCTGCTAGGGAAAATTCTTCCGCGCTGATGGCTGATCGTTAGACAGCCGATTTTTTTTCTCTTTCTCGGACATTCCATGGGTTCGAAAGTGTGCGTGATATGCAAAAGTATGCGAGATATCGGAAGCGTCGTAATTCTTACGATATTTCTTAGGGAGAAGCAAATTTCTCTGTGGGTTTCAGTTTTTTAATTATATTCTTATAATATAATTATATATAAATTATATTAAATTATATTAAATTATATTTTGAGACATGAATTTACATAAATATCTGCCATGATTACTACGTACCTACGATGTTGAACCTCCATCACTGCGATGATGTGATCGATTACTCGAACTCGTCGAATCGATAATTTCCGCGATACATCGCCCGGTCCTCTCTTTGTCTTCTCTTAGTCTTCCAATTTATCTCGTATTTGTCATTGATCTGTTCCACGAATGATTCGAATTCCTGAACAAGCATCGGCATATGCGATTGTATGTAAAGAAAGTGAAAAGATTTGTTTGTAGTTCGATATAGATTCTACGCGAGCTTTTCTCGTTAGATATAGATACCATGTACCAGTTTCTAACGAATTTTTAATTGCAGATCTTCGATAGAATTATACCATGCGCCATCATTACGCCTCTCGACTGTTTCTGGGAAGGCAGCAAGCTCTTAGGACCAGATTCTCCTGTGTATATACCGTAAGTATCATACATAGAATTTGTGTATAAATATATAGTTATATAAGTAAAATTGAATGAAAAAAGTAAATAAATAAATAGGAAACAATAAACGAAACAAAATATTGGATTGGTAACTAAGTGACTGTGAGATGATTACCACCTAATGACAAAATCCGCAATCACTTAGTTGCCAACCTAACCTAACCTCAATAGTAGAAGAGATATTTGTATATATTTACATATAACGTATAACATTTTTTCATATATATATATGTTACATAAAATTTATACATGTGCAGTGTCAACATCGTCACGTAGACTTCGAAATGTTTCATCTCATCTCATCAATATCTCAGTCTAATCGTTAGACCGCGGATTTCTATGCAAACTCACTTATCCATGGATATAACAGAAAATACGAAAACTGGTATAGAAAATTTGTCTACCTATGATATATCGGATAATCCACTATACTCTGTATATTTGATACGTTATTATACATATCTATATATTATACATTTTCTATAAATTGTTCACACTCTACATAATAATATTGAGTTGGCAACTAAGTGATTGCGGATTTTGTCATTACCACCTAATGGTAATATATATAATAATGATAATGATATATATAATATAACAATATAGATGTTTCTCATAAATGCATGGAATTCCGTAGTCTATTAATCATTATCGGTCTATCGTTCTACAAAGAGAGATAAATAGATAAATATATATGTATATATATAGAGAGAAAGAGAATGAAGTAGTTCATTTCGCCTTTGAATTATTTTTTCCACGGTAGCGGCACGCAGATGCACAAGCCAGTGCACTGGACGAATCTCAATCCATTGTGGATGCTGGACGAGATGAAGAAACTGCAGTTCATGTTTCCCTTCAAAACTCTGGAGGACTACATGAAGAGGGCCGGGATAACGAACGGCTACCAAAGCAAGCCCTGCCTCGACCCAGCGGACCCTGAGTGTCCGGAAACCGCGCCCAACAAAAAATCCCAGCAGGTAAGCAAGCAAGCAAGCAAGCAACCAGGCAAGCAACCCAACAAACGCACCTTGTCTCCGAGATTGTAGTACCAGCGGAGCCGTGTGTCGACCGATTAAGGTGAAAGTCTTGGCGTGTAATTGTTGATACACGGGTAGTCCCGGCGCGTTTCGTGGCGTCGTCTTTTGATACCGACAAATTCGGATTAAATTGCGCAAAAAGGATGCTCGTAACAGTCGCTGTAAATTAGCTTGGTAAAAAGAAAAAAAAAAGAAAAAAGAAGAAGGAGGGTACCTTGGAATGTACGAGTTTTCTTGCGTTCTTTCCTCCTTTTTATTTTTCTATCTTTCTTTCTCTTTTTTTTTGTTTTTGTTTATTTCGTTTACTCGCACCGCATGGTATTTCTTTCCTTTTACTTCCTTTTTCCTTTTGCTTTTCTTTTTCTTTTTTCTTTTTTTTCTTTTTTCTTGCGTACGATTATCACGTTCTTCTCGCGTAGGTCAGCCGTAAACTGCGATGATTAGCAGAGGTTAAATCGCTGGCAACAGTAGTAGAATGGTTTTTGATGACTCTGATGAGGCGAAATAGGGATGAAAACATGGCTCGGCGAGATAAGCTTTTTTTTCTTCGATTAGATGCTCGTCTGAGGAACAAACTTTTTTTAACTTGATTTTAGGGAGAATTTTTATTATCTTTGATACACTTGTGACATGATAACATCTTATATATTAGATGCTTTTCTTGGTATATGAACAGAGTATCGGGTTAAATGGTATTTCTGCGCATCGTTTAAATATAATTACTTGTATTTTCCCAGTTTTAACATTAACATTACCAAATGGCCAGTTTCAATGTTTAATGTAAAATTGTACATTTACTGTTATTTCTTTTATTCATCTAATTTTATGTAAGTTCTTATGTTATCCGATAAATCAATTTCTCAATTTTTTATTAATATATGATATTACTGTTTATCACGTATTGATAAAGCAAAGCTGCATTTTATTCACAAAAACAATAATTTTATTGGAAAAGTATAGCTGCGTTTTAATTTTCAATTTTACAATTTTAGACATTTTTATTAGAATCTTCGTTTTTTTCTATACTTGCATAATACGTAGATCAGTCTCAACTGTAGTTTCATTAAAAAATTAGAAAATTTCATTGGGTTTTATTCATGAAAACACACAGTTTCTGTCCGAAACTAATTTTCTAAATTTTTATTATAATCTCCGCTTTTTCTTACAAATTCGAAAACTATCGAGGACGTTGCAGCGCACGTGGAATCATAATTAGAAAATTAAAACTAAATTTCATCCATGAAAATACACAATTCCTGCCTCGGTCTAATTAAACAATTCTTTAAATTGTTAATATTTTTATTACAATCTCTGCTTTTTCTTGCACATATGGAAAACCACCGAGGAGCACCGCACGTGGTCCACCATCAGTTACAATTCCATTAAAAAATTGCAACTAGATTTCATCCACGAAAGCACACAATATTTGCCTGCATCTAATGAAAAAAAGAATCTCTCAAACTATTAAAATCTTCATTATAATCTCCACTTCTTCGATGTGGGAAACTTTCCTCAACCATGTAATTTAACTGAAACACGAAAACTATGTTTCATTCACAGGAACACGCAAGCTCCGTCTAAACGTAATTTCCTTTTAATTAACCTTCTTTACAATTTCCGCTTCTTGCTGACGCGAGTTCACGTCCGAATATCGGAAAGTCCAAAAACTGCAGAGCACGCGTGCACGTACAATGCGTTTTCTCGATTAACCAGCGGTATATCCCAAGTGGGCAAGTTCGTGACACGCTTGTTACGTCAGACGCCGCGCGCCGAGACCATTGGCAAACGTTTGCGCGCAGCGTGCAGGCAAAAAGCTCGCCAACCGCTTATTAACACGCTTGTTCGTGCGTCAGACGGATCGATGTTATAATTCATAGGGCTACGTGCAATTATGCCGGGTCCGTTTATTAGCCTTAATTCCGTCTTGGCCTCGTTAATGGCGGGATTTATGGCTGCGATCGATCTGTCGTGGGAGGCCAACGCGGTTCAAACTGATGCACGTAAATAATCGTCTATTGCTATTACGAAACGCTATTGGGAAACGTTCAATTAGAAAGCGATCGACAAGTTGGTAGAGAAGTTGGATGCAGGGTAGTCGACAGTATCAGGCCAGTTGTTGAGCAAAATTTCCTGAAATATTCCTCCTTATGCTACTCAGTCAGGGTAATGCGCTGTGTAACGTTTGACAAGAAGGTGGAGTTGGCTAGGTGCTGACCAGGTTACGTGGAATATTTTTTTTTATTTAATTTGTATTTTACAATTTATACAGTTGGACATTTGGTAAATTTGTCTAGCTGCGTGGAATAACAACTAAGTGATCGCGGATTTTGTCATTAGGTGGTATTGACAAAATGTGCAATCACTTAGTTGCCAGCCCAATAATTAAGAACAAGTAAACTGATATTTATGAAATGGTTGAAAATATATGCACGATGCAAGGTGATGTGTAAAAATATTATATGAAACTGTTATATCGAAGAAAAAGAAGACAAGTTGAGGATGCTGAAGCTTAACGAGCACGAATCGTGAGCCTGAGCAATGTTTTAATGTATGAGAAGGGAAGAACATTTTGGTTTGTTAAATTCCTTATTGGAGTTAGGAAGACAGAAGGAAAGAATTCGATTTGATAGTTGAACGTATGAAGACGCACCATGATAACTGAGAAATATATTCTAATTACTAAAACTATATTCTAATCCATAGGATTAGAAGTAATTATTTCAAGAAAAACTTTTGTATGTCCGTGACCTATGGAGACCGCTGTTACAAAGGGAATAGAATTTAGTGAAGAAAATTTAAAATAACGAGAGGCCCATATTATTGTGCCCTTGAATATAAATATTGTTTTTGGGTTACAAGATCTAGAAACAAAAGAGCTATAAGTAAATTTCTATTGCTGTTTCTTGTAGCCTTCAGCTAGAGCTACACACCAAGGTCAGCATTTTGGTAATGTCCTTTGCTATAAATTATGAACCTGCTCCCTATCAGCTTTCTATTGTATTGTAACACTATAAGAGCAAGGATCTGGATCAGCATACGCTATACCTGTACTTATAGCTATACTTATTTCAATATATTTTTCTATTACAAATTCATCCACTCGTTGCTCTATCAGTCAAGCTCAACAGGAAATGATGGAGTTTTTCAAAGAGCAGTGGCGACATGGAGCGATTAGAGTATTAATAATAACCTTGCCAGGTCCAGTCGAATGACAGGTTTGAAAACATAATTTGAAGTTGTAGATTCGTTGCTTCTTTCCTCCATCTACTTTATGTAAATTCTCATATGCAAAGATTGAGAAATTGATTAACCAGATAATAGAAGAATTTGCATAAAGTTAGACGAGCAAAAGAAACAACAATACGCAATTCCAAATGAATTTTGAAACCGGCCATTTGAAGGTCCTGTAAGGTTGGCGTTAAGGAATGTACACACTTCCACTGAGAAGGACATAAAAGATATAAAAATACGAAGAATACACCGGCCCTGGGAAGAAATAATTTGCGCCGTACAATGTCTCTCTTGGAACCAAACACTCGTTCGTTTGAATCGTCTTCAAGCAAACTGCAATCCAGAAATAAATTCCTGTAATTCTCTGAAAGTAGATGAAAAAGAAGACACTCCAAAATCAAACAGAAATCGCTCGATATCGGTGGGTGCTGTAAATTCGCCAGAAGATTGCAAAGCGAGAACGACGTCTGGCGCGTGTCTGAAAAAATGCCGAAGCAAAGGACCCGACGTATCGCAACGTTCTCGGTTACCACTGAAGAAAAGTGTCGCTGGCCCAGTGGTAGGGGAAAGAGGTCAGCTAAAAATTCCACGCGCCTGTCTATCGGCTGGTAGCGCGAGACGTTGCCGGGTCGACGAAATTGCTATCAAAATACCGTCTCGTAGCGACGGAATTACCGAGGCCGCGGCGGCTACGATGTAGGGGAAGGCTGCGGATGCCTAAGATTCGTTTCATAGGATCGATGTCCGGAATAACAAGTGGTCACTTGGAATTCCGCGGCCGATGACGACCGGTTGCGCGCACGTAGCAAGTCCGGTAGGTCCTGGACAGCCGCACTCGCCCATTCCGCTTTGATGTCCGCGGCGCGGAGCAGATATTCCGCTGGCCGGAGCCGGCGACCTAGCCGCGGTAATGAATATTTAATTGGCCGTGCTTTGCTTCTTTGTTGCGCCTGTCTCTGTGTGCAGATATACGGCGCGAGCACGTGCGTGCGTGCTGCATCGTCGCGATCAAAATGGAGAATTTTTTCAGCGCGTGAAAAGTCGATGGAGAATGCTGATTTCCAAACGGTAGGTTCACCAACGACGACTTCCTGGGGGGGCCGATGGAAGCGCGAGTGGAAGGTAGAAGGAAATACGTGCGGTATCTGCGCCAGGATCTGTAGAACCGGAAGTGCGAGGCAAGCGGGCGTGGGGCGTATTCGTGAAGCACTTGAGGCTTCAGTCACGGCTTTTTATTGAGTTAGGGGTGGAAGCAATGGTCAGGGATAGGTTTTGGGTTGGAGTAAGTTTGATAATATGGAAGTTGAGCAGTGGTAGTAGACGTTGTCTTTTGAAGAGCGATTTTATGAGTCGTGAGAGGGTTTGATTAATTACTAGTGATAATTAATTAAGTGCAAACGTATTGCCCATGATATAGTTTTGAACTTGATTTTTATAAAATTAAAAGATATAAAAATTAGGAGTAGTATAAAATATATTGTAGAAATTGAAATATCTTGTTTATAGCACTATAATGAATCCTAAAAGTCTTTGGTAATTAACCAGTAATTGCTGATAATTGATTAAGTGCAAACGTGTTTAGCATGATACAACTTTCAGCACATTTTCTATGAAATTAAAAGATATAAAAATTAGTAGTAGTATAAAATATATTGCAGAGGTTGAAATAAATTGAAACAATATACGAAGACAATGTTATTTCCATTACTATATATCCTCAAGTCTTTAAACATTAATGTTTTCAATATGCACCAAGGAGACTTAATTTATTAATGAATATCCATCAATGTTCATAGACATATAATATACTTGTACAGTTTAGATGATTCGTATTAAAAGCAACTTCATTATTTTTTAATTCACTCGCGCTCATAATCAATTGGATTTAAATATTTTCATCTCCACTAAAATATACCGTACAAATGAGTTCACTCATTGACATTCACACTCAACTATATTTATCGTTTCCACTTGATCTTACCAATTCTTTCGTTAGTGTATTGCCTCATGTATACTCACAATCAATTACACTTAAGTATTTCTACTTTTATTAATCCATACCGTACCAAAGAATTTATCCATCGTCAAGTAACTCAAATACTTTCTGTGTTACCAATGGATCCTAACTTCCCAACACATTCTCATTCACGATTCTCTCTCACACTCACGCTCGGTTACACTTAAGTATTTCCACTTTTACTAAAATACACCCTACAAGTAAGTTCATTCATTGACATTCACACTCAACTATATTTATTGTTCAGCTGTATTTATTTATTATTGATCGACCACTCGATCTTACCAATTCTTTCGCCAGTGTATTGCCTCACTGATAATCAGTTACACTTAAGTATTTCCACTTTTATTAATCCATACCGTACCAACGAATTCATCCATCGTCAAGTAACTCAAATACTTTCTATGTTACCAATGGATCCTAACTTCCCAATACATTCTCATTCACGATTCTCTCTCACACTCACGCTCAGTTACACTTAAGTATTTCCACTTTTACTAAAATACACCCTACAAGTAAGTTCATTCATTGACATTCACACTCAACTATATTTATTGTTCAGCTGTATTTATTTATTATTGGTCGACCACTCGATCTTACCAATTCTTTCGCCAGTGTATTGCCTCACTTATAATCAGTTACACTTAAGTATTTCCACTTTTATTAATCCATACCGTACCAACGAATTTATCCATCGTCAAGTAACTCAAATACTTTCTGTATTACCAATGGATCCTAACTTCCCAATACATTCTCATTCACGATTCTCTCTCATACTCACGCTCGGTTACGCTTAAGTATTTCCACTTTTGCTAAAATATACCGTACGAATGAGCTCACTCGTTGTCAACTACACTCTGATATTCCCACTCTTATCAATCGATCCTATCGGTGCTATTCTTTCGCCAATATATTGCCTCACACTCGTTCGCATTTCAAACTTCCTCCACAACGGCACGTTTGCGAAACCAGTCATCGAATATCTTCGGAAATCGCACTTGTACATAGTTGCAGCCATCGAATGTCCGGCGATTCGCAGGCGAAATTTCAGATGGCCCGATAAGGTACCCTCGGAACGATCAATTTTGGGTCGTAAAATCGTGGACGTAGCAAAGGCGGGAAAGAAAACGGGACAAGCGAACTGCGTTGAATGAAACGATTCCCATGCGAAGATTGGCGAATGCGTATGCCAGTCGCGTGGGCCGCGGCGCCCGGGACCGACATTAAAATAATAAAATCGAAAGATGCGCGTCATTATTGCGCCACGTCGGTGGTCGCCGCCGCTACACACCGGCATTACGTACGCTTTTTCGCCGCCGACACATTACGCGGCCGTCGTTTCGCCCTCATTAACATACGATCTGAATTCCGCGCCTGTCGCGTGTGCACGGATCACGTTCGTGCGTAAAAGCTCGTCCAGGCTGACGGACAATTTACAGGTTTACAGGCAAAGCGGTACGGCTAACAAATAAACAGCTTAGGTTTTCTACGTACTCGGTATCAGTTGAGTGTTTGAAATTTGAAGCTACAAAGATGCACAGAACTTATACGATACGTGCAAAATTATACGAAATATCCAGAATAGAATACTTGTTGTTGTAATATTTAATAAATGAAATAGGTCGTTATTTACATAGAATTTTGTATAGTTAAAGATCCGCGGTGCAGTATAATGAATTTTATTTATTTTAATTAATTAACTAATTAATTTCATTTATTAAATTTGGGATAAAGTTAAAGCTTGATCTAATGATGAATATGTGAAAGTAATAAAAATAATTATAATAATTAATATATGGTAAATTAATTATACAAATTATTTATTTCATTTCATTGGATGTATAGCAGACTCGAATGAACTAGTATAGTTTTATACTACTCAGAAACAGAGTACTATGCGTCTACTATGTTACAACGTATGCGTAACTATATTTTGAAAAAGTAATTTTATCTACTGACAAATAATCTCGTTTTCGTATTTATAAAGACACTTGTGCTCTTTCAATCCCTATCTTTTGTTTCACTTTTTATTCTATGAATCGTGTAAAGGTTTGGTTAATTATTGATGGCAATTAAATTAAATGTTAATTAATTAAAAATTGAATTAAATGCAAATGTATTTTCCGTGATACGGTTTAGGGATTATTTGTCAAGAAATTCAAATGTACAGGAATTAATCTATAAAATAGAAATTGCAGAGATTGAAATATTGAAATATTTGTATAAATAATTGAAATATATTATTTGTAACACGATAATGAATCGTGGAAAGGTTTGCTTAATTACTGGTGATAATTAATGCGAACGTGTTTCCTATAATGCAGTTTTTAAAAAGGCAAAATGTAGCATTAATATTACAAATAAAAAAAGAAAACATTATTTTATAGCCAAGAAACGATTTCACTGCGAACAAAATTTCACATTATTCGCTGGTTGGAAGAAATTAAAATTAAAGAAAAATCTTTTCTTATTGTCGATGATATGTACATCTGGAATATTCTTATTTTCATTTTTCTCTTAAGTATAGGAATATTTGCCCGTATTATTACAAATTATTTAAAACAAGTTCAAAGTGCTGGTTGTTATCGTCAAAATCCAATTAATAAGAAATTATATGTTTCTCGCTTTCCAATCATTAATTTAACATTTTATATGCCGTTGCGTGGAAATGATTTAAACGCGATATGCGCGGGTTATCTGCTGACAATTGCCCATAAATCTGGAAGAATCTTAACGACGAGTCGCGATCGCTTCTCGGAATATTTTGGATAGGAAGTAGACCCTGTTCGTACGCGGAAACCGCAAAATGACAGGCTTGTCCGTTGAAATTCTAGCGTAATGACGGGTGGAGACGGCGCGGAATGATCTTTGGGAGGAACGTGTAATTAGGGAGAAATTTGGGTTTGATTGATTGCAATTGGTGCTTGGGTGGTTGGTGAACGTGGCCGAGTAGCACGAAATTTCAAGTTGTTCTTTTTTTTTCTTTTCTTTTTCTTTCACGTGGATGGGTTAATTAGGGTAATACGAAGTATTAACGAATTCGCAGCCGATGCTGTAAAATTGCGTTTGTTTTTTTCGCAAACTGCAGCTGATTGCCACAGTTCAGGTAGAATTATGCTACCGACGCGACGAGAAGCTTGAAAGCAACGGTGGCTTTTTAATAACACGATTTATGTTTCTTTATTGCAATACAAATTACACGGCGATAAAGAACCGAATATTATATAATACAGATTTCAGTTTTACAAATTAACAAACAGTTCGATCATCTTGAAATGAAAATTATATTTTTTAGATTTTTATTCCATATCGACTTCTGTTTAATTTAGTAATTAAACATTTTTTTGACTATTTTCAGAATTCAACTTATGTTCTTAAGCTATTATTAAGCATATTATGAATGTTGGTATTATTGAACATTGACAGAACGGATTTACATATTTTTGTTACTCCCAATATCGATGAAAATTTGATGAAAAATATTTTTACTCCATATACACGTATTACGTGTTCTGGTATAAAGCAATTTACCATGGTTACAAAGGTAAATTTTATTTACGTGTCCGTGAAGTAATGAAAAAGAAACAATGCAAAATCGAAATTCCATATAAGCACATGTATAAGCCTTCGTATAAACTGAGCAATCAGTGCACAATCTCATTTCTCTTTTTAAAAACTACTCCTTAACCGATACCGTGACATATTGACAATATATGTTGACAATATATATTGACATTGTTGTATTGATGATATATGTTGACAATATGTATTCATAATAAATGTTGACACTGTTTTATTGACAATATATGTTATGTTATTGTCAATGTTGTATTGACAATAAATGTTGATAATTTCATATTGACAATATATGTTAACAATGTTGTATTGACAATAAATGTTGATGTCATATTGATAATATTGTATTGACAGTACATGTTGATAATATTGTGTCAACAATACATATTGAATATGTATTGACAATATATGTTGACAATATGTGTTGACAATAAATGTTGACACTGTTTTATTGACAATAAATGTTGACAATATGTATTGACAATAAATATCGACAATATGTATTGACAATACATGTTGACATTGTTCTATTGACAATAAATATTGACAATATGTATTGACAGTACATGTTGACATTGTTCTATTGACAATATATGTTGACAATGCTGTATTGACAATATATGTTGACAATGTTGCATTGACAATAAATATTGATAATGTTCTATTGACAATATATGTTAACAATGTTGTATTGACAATATTGCATTGACAGTACATGTTGATAATATTGTGTCAACAATGCATATTGACAATATGTGTTGACAATAAATGTTNGACACTGTTTTATTGACAATAAATGTTGACAATATATATTGACAATAAATATCGACAATATGTATTGACAATACATGTTGACATTGTTCTATTGACAATAAATATTGACAATATGTATTGACAGTACATGTTGACATTGTTCTATTGACAATATATGTTAACAATGTTGTATTGACAATAAATGTTGATGTCATATTGACAATATTGTATTGACAATACATGTTGATAATATTGTGTCAACAATATATGTTGAAGATATGTATTGACAATATATGTTGACGATATGTATTAACAATATGTGTTGACAATATGTATTGAGAGTATGTGTTGACAATATATGTTGACAATATGTGTTGAGAATATATGTTCACACTATTGTGTTGACAATATACATTGACAAAGTATATATCGATCGTAGATTCCTTATTTACGTCAACAGTTAGAACATCGAAGTATTGACAAGAAATATTGATAGTGTGAACGAACCCTTAAATTTTCATTAACTTTAGAATCTTATTAGATACAAACACCGATTTCTATCCTTCCGAATGCAACTATTACCAAGGAGAATCGACAGGGAAACTTTTCACATTAAACAAACAAAAATGAATATAAATTCATGCTAAAGATACCCATTAGAGATGAACAATGTCGAAGAATTAATCTCACAATATCAAGATTAACAGTGTGAATACTATGAAAGCACGCAATTCCACGTACCTCCTCTTATGAAAAGACACAACTCCATCAAATTACTTTTCCTTTTCTTCCTTTCTCCTACCTCATCCACTACATCACAAACATATTACCTGTTCACGCGGTCCATAAAGTTCGGAGCGACGTAACAAAGTCCGAGACAAAGGTACAATGAAATTTATACACAAAGTTCACGTAGGTCCGTGTGCACGATACCGAGAGGTTCACGCTGGAGTAAGTACATACTTACACGCAATCTGGACGTGCGAGAAAGGGGGAAGAGAGACTTGGAGAAAGAGGGAAAAAGCAAGGGAAGGGAGAGATTGCAGGGAGAAGATACAAGGCGCGGTCAATTAATTTCGCATAATTGAAAGCATGGATTTATGTCATCCGATCTGGAAAGGCAGAAGAGGCGTCTCTCTTCTTCTCTTCTTTTCTTTTCCCTTTCTCTTCTCCCTCCACCCCTCTCCTTCACATTTCTTCTCCGTTCGTTTCTGCACCACGTTCGTCTTTCGCCACGCTCCTCTCGTGTGTCTCCTCTTTCTTCAAGCGTGGCCCCTCATTTCTACTTCTATTTCCATACAGCGTACGCGCGCCCGTACTTAACGTAATTACACTTAATGGCCACGTGGTGCAGTCAGCCCTCTCCTCGGGCAATCGAAGCGTAGCTGCGGGCACGGAACGTCCCCTCGAAGCTTACGCGGAAAGGGGAGAAAATCGATCTGCTGTATATACCCCGTGTACTTGCTATTTTCACTTCGCTGCGTGTTCGAGTCGCAGTTGGAGCACGAAATATTACGATACCGATAATTTCGAATTTGTTTGAACCGATGGAAGGTTCGAGTTCGTTCTAGGAGCGCGAAAATCAAAAATTCTTTTGGGGGTAAAATACGTAGCTGGGAATTAGAAGGAAGCATTGAAATTTGTCTATACTTCTTGTGGATAGCATCAGATTTTTGCGGTAATTGATCTTTTTCTATCGCAACAAACAGGCGATCCAACTCGAACCGTCTTTGAAATTTCACACAACCGCGTTGGGTATTTGTTGAATCTCGCGCTTATTCATCAGAGGCGAATAAAATCTCGTTCTCTGTTTTCGATCGTTGCTGATAAATTCGGATGAGATTAATTGACGGAAAATATGTTCAGGTCAAATTTCGCCCGGAAAATGTTCTCCAGCGATGGAAAGTCCCACGCAAACCACTTACAAATATAGTCGTCCGAGAGCCTCGCGTCGTTCAAGGGTTTACCATACTCGAGCAGCACTCGTGGCACTCATCACCTTCGCGTCGAGCCTCTCGACCGCTCAAAGTAAACGGATACGCGTGGCCCGTTATGCGAAGGATCCGCGGCCGATTAAGCTCTTAACTGTGAAGTTTAAGTCGGTCGGCTTAATTGCCCTGCGGATCAATTAAAATCTAGTTGGCCGATGGCTGGTCTGACGCGATAAACCGCGTCGTCGCCACGATCTTCTCTCCACGTGCACACACACGTGTGCGCGTTGTCCGCTTCGCTGGCTCGTTAAGTTCTGCAGATCCGAGAACGATGCTGCTTTCTAGGGAACACGACGACGACGATGGCCACCTCTAGCCTGCGGTCTTTTAAAGATTCCTGCTTTTCATGACTGTTTAATGCAATTATTATCCGATCCATGCCGATCGCATAATTAACGAACACCGGCCGTCTGGGAGCCCAGCGATCGATAAAATCGTCGATCCGGCGCAGATACGCGATCGTGCAATGGAATGGCAACTACTTCCTGGGAAAATCGTTAATGCGCTCAACAGCTGCTCCGTTCGGCGGTCCAAGCGGTTAATTAAAAAAAAAAGTGTATTATTATGTATCGACTGAAAAAGAAGCGTTTTATTCCTCCGTTTCTCTAACATTTGTTTATTTCGTTCCATTTTTTTGCTGTTTTTCTATGCCACGCGAATTCAGAGTTTCCATTTGAACCCTTTGCACTCGACGACTTTTTCGGTTGAGCGTAGTAGCAATTCGATGTGATTTTGCGCGTATGCGACGAGTGTCTTGTTGGTAATTTAGAAAAACATTATATTTTAACAATCTATATATATCTATATTTTTCAACATATCATTTTTTAATATCTTTTCTGTATTTTTTTGTTACGATAATTTATAAAACATTTGCCAAGATGCGTTGGCTTGTCGGGACAAGTACCGCAATAATAAATTATTTCGTGTCTTTCCGCTGCTTTGTTTCGCTAAGAACGCACCTTAGAATATTTTTTTGTTCCTGTTAAAATTACATGGAGCTTTCCGAACTTCAACACAATGGAAGCTCGATCTCGCGGTTGTCTTAACTGGTCTACTGAAGCTTTTTATAAATCGCAGATGGTTAAGTGGCCTTTCGTTCTTTTGTCTTTTGATTTGAATATATGAACTTTTTTTTTATTATTTAATTTGTATTTTACAATTTGTCTAGCTGGACATTTGGTAAATTAACAGAGTCAGACGCAGACAAATTTTCAGCCACGTCTCTGTTACGTAAAGTATTGCGATATATTGTAAGCGATGTGATATTATGCGCGTAGAAGTCGAGAAATATTCGAAACACGAGGACAATGCAGCCAAACCACTGATCGTCTGGAAAAGAAACCGGTGAACCGACGAAGGCTGTACGAGCTTGCACAGACTCGTAACGTAATTTCAGACTAATAGTTCTTTCATAGGGTTTCGGAGATTTCAAGGTCAGCTGGTGTCTTTATTCCCCATAGACGATGTCTAGACGCGCTCAACGATCCTTAATACGAGGTTACTCGATCTATAGTTACCCCATGTTACACACTTTGCCCGATACGATCTGTTGCGAACTGGCAATCTTAACACTTTACCCACCGATAGCCGATTAATCGGTTTTCTGTCGCCGGCGCTTATCGACCGATAACCTATTAATCGGCTTTTCATTGCCAACACTTATCGACAGATAGCCTATTAATCGGCTTTTTGTCACCGACGATCTTTCTCATTATTTGAGCAGTAATTTGTTATGTAGTACTTAGTACCTTGCTCGGTTGCGTCAGTTGCGTTGCTTTGTAAACTGCCACAGTTTTACACCAATTTGGAAAAACGCGATGAACGAAAAGAATGGTATTGGAGAGTCTAAACCGAAACAAAGCCAGCGCCAGGGAGAATGTGCGCCTGATCTGTCGTACGTGCACATGCTGTTGAACCGCTAGAGGTCGGTAAAGTGCTAAATCGGAATACGATTTCCCTGCATTAGCCTGTTAATTCGTCGCCGAGACTGTCAGTTTCTCGAACGTAATATTAGCTTGGCAACTAAGCCAATAGTATCATCGTTCCGTCATCTTCTATTTCTTCCCTTTTTTAATTTCTTCTTATCAATCTTCCCATTCTGTTTGTTTATCACTGTGTCGCGTTTTACTTCTACCGATAATTGCATTGTAACTTGTCGCTGCTGCATTGAAGGAGTGGAGCGAGCGAGTGGCATTCGCGGAATCCGATTAAACGTAAAATCTGTCGGATGACAGAGAAAGACGCGCTGCATCTGATATAACGGAAGCAAATGTTGGGCATGGGGAAAAATGGCGAAAGGATGGAAGAAGGAGGAAGAAAAGAAGAGCGACCAGGTGGTGTGAGAAGAGCGGTGCGCGATTCAAGTGCAGTATAAGAAGCAGCTACTAGTCGGACACGCCGAGAAAAAGAAGAAAAGCGTGCCAGTAGTACGTTGACGTTTTGTCACACGCGTAGCGCGCCCGTTCGTGGAATTACATAACGCGACGTCCGTCGTCCACGTGCAACGCGTCTGCCGACACCGAATCACAGGTAGAATCACGTTCGCCGGGCTTTATTTGGTATGCCAGCCTGACATCCGGTAGCGCATCCATCGGCCAGCCCTCTATATTTTATACTCAACGTGAAACAAGGGCCGGCGATTTACGCAGGTGATCGCCAGATATAAAAAGAGCATGCGGATGAGAAAAAGTTGCGCTTAAAAAAAGAAAGAAAAGAAAAGAGTGAAATGAAATAGGTGTGTTGGAGAAATGGAAGGATGAGAGGCTGTTCGGTGGCCTACGAATGTTTAGGAAGGAAATTTTTCGAATATTACACGCAGAAGGTTTACATTCATTTTGCTCAAAGAGAAGAGAAATAGAAGAATAAAATACTTTTCTTGAATGTTTAAGGCGGGAATTCGTCGAATATTCAAAATAGAAACTTTGAATTGGCTAAAAGAATTTTTAAATCTCCTGGCTTATGTGATT
The DNA here is from genome assembly GCA_014825975.1 of Bombus haemorrhoidalis. Lineage (NCBI taxonomy): Eukaryota > Metazoa > Arthropoda > Insecta > Hymenoptera > Apidae > Bombus > Bombus haemorrhoidalis. Next base: position 2,518,680 of record CM026177.1, read on the forward strand.
TTATACTGTCGTTTTATTATTTCCTCTCGTTCCGCCTCGATGGCAGAGAAGATAGAAGTATTTGACTGGTTTAAGATTAAGCGAACAAAAGTGTTCTTTGACGTGAACTACGATAGAACTGCGTTTACAGCTTACATGAACTTGTTGGTAGATAAATGAAGTTCATACAGGATGTTGAATCCATCGCTATATATCTTATGAGAATACGAAAACATTTAAACAATCAGGGAATTATTCGTTACGTTAATAAATTTCAATATCCAATATCTTTACCAATACGTATCATTTTCAACGTGTTCAAAATGGCTGTTCGTTTTGTGTATTAATTTTCTAAACATTTTCAAATCGTTTTCAAATTTGATCATATACCGGGTGTGGTCGAATAACACGCACAAACGGGCACGAGGTGACTCCTTAAGAAAAAATAAGAACCAAATATGGAACAAAGTTTTTTCATTGAAGGTTTAGTTTTGGAGAAAATCGAATTTGAAAATTTATCAACTATACTAATTAACGGATGGCTAATTACCGACTGAATATAAGCGAACGATCGATAAAATGTTATCCTAGAAGCGAAAGTGAATAAAAAATATAAAATAAAATTTTTCCATCTAAGAAAATAGTGCTCGATAAATTTTCAAATCTATTTTTTTCGCAAACAAAGCGCCTTGATAAGAAATTTTATTTCATATTTTCGGCTTATTTTCACGCGTACAATCACCTCCTTCCGATTATTTAATACTGTCAAGTCCGAAATTAGTCATGTTCAAGTATACGGTAAATTGGTAAATTTTCCAGCTCGATTTTCTTCTGAACTAAGCTTTAAATGAGCAAATTTAACTCCGCATTTTGTTTGTAATTTTTCACAAAGAATCGCCTCGTACTCGCTTCTACGTGTCATTCGGCCGCACCCTGTGTGAATCAGGAATTTTGTATGCGACAGTCAGTGCTCATTATCAGTGCTTACGAAATGTCGAAATATTTTATACGATGCACGCAACATACACGTACGAAGTTTTCCACGTTAACTCGCGATCGCATATGCTGGCATACGCAGCACCAAAAGCATTTTCGAAAGTTCCTTTCGACAAGACAATATATTTGCGATCGCTATCGTACTGTCCATACTATCCATTCCACGTTATACGTTGCCGAGCTTAAATCCACGGTGAAACCAAATCCATTTGAACATTCGCAAGAAACCTGCAACCGATAAATTAGATTTCGCGCGTGCAACTCGATCAGAATCGCCCATACGATCGCGCAGTCTCTTGGTGGGACGCGTTCGCGCCGGATAAATTGTTTAGGGATCGATGTTCACGGAACGATTTTAAAAAATCAGCTAACAAGATATCGTGACGGATCACATAAGGTCGTGGACTGATACTCGAGACACGCGATAATCACCGTGGATCAGCTCTAATGTTACGTGTGTTTGTAGTACGCAAGCGTCGTTAGGTACACGATATCGTCTCGCGTTTCGCCAGCTGTCAGAAGACAACTTTTTTTTCATCAATGTCGGATCGAACGAATCTTTCGTGGCAGAGTTGGACATCATATGACGAATATGTTTTTATATTTCATTCACACGAATCGTGTGGAATAAATATTTGTCTGTGATAATTATTAAATATTATAATATTTTTTATATTAATTGATAAATTAACAGTGAAACCAGCGATAGTTAAGACGAAGCTATTGCCACCTAATGACAAAATCCGCAACCACTTAGTTGCTAACCCAATATTTCTACCAGAACCAGTGGAAATGACTGGAGTGGTAACTATGACTATTGTTAAATAATGTGTAAATATAAAATTAAAATATTAATTAATAATGTATTATATAATTATATAAAAATGTAAGACTCTGCAACTTTTAATTTAACTTTCTTCCTCTATCGTTTCTCGGCTAGGAAAAAATTATTTCGTTGTTAGCATCAGCTACATTTGTGCAAAGTTTCAAATTTTCCAAAATTTTTCAGCTGGCGAGCTTCCCTTTCGTACGTTGTATTCGCGTGAAATTTATCGTATTTTAATAGCTTCGAAAGTGTTCAATAAAAAGAACGTGAGCCATCGATGGCCACCGTGATAGCAAACGCGTTAATAAATATCATAAACAAACGAATCGTTCGTTAGCTTTAGTTTAGTTATCAGTATAGTTAGTTATAGCTTTGACAAATTATAATTCTCATCGATAGAAAATTTTGTTATTATTATACGATCGAAATAATAATTTACGAGTAGAAGAAAAGGTAAGGCGCGAAGACCAATTTCTGCGCGATTCGCTCGTTTGCTTGCTGTGCGATAATGGACGAATTAATTACTGGTAATTAGCGCTGGCTCGTTAGTATGCGATTAACGTGCTCGGTATCTCGCGTTTTTGCGCCTTCGTTTTTCGTCGTTACATTCTCCCTGCCTCTTCCAGCGCTGATTTTCTCCAACTCCAAGTTTCTTACCTCTGAGCTACTTAATTAATCATTATCGATGCTTATACACGCGATCGCAGAGTAATTCAGGCAAACATTTTGTACGATATGCGATTTATCCGAGGGGGAAGATCAAATTGATCGAGTGGCGAGGGAAAATTGCGAGAAATTATCCAGACGATAAGATTTGACGTGTGAATATCTCCAAAGACGATCTATCTTTGATATATGATCTTTACATTTGTTTTGTATTTATCGTAACACGAGCAGAAAGAGAAGTCGAGCATCTCGAGAGTCGCAATTAGCATACGAGCACCAGACGGATATTCAAATTCATTTTTCTCGAAAACGAGCCCTCCAACGAAAAAATGTTATTCCTCTTTTTCCATTTATTTTTGCATGCAGGATCACCACTCGACCGCTTGTACCGTGATTTCGGAGACGTCCTGTATACACATACGTATGTCTATATATATATTCGCTTGTCGTTTCGATTGCAACTCTTCATGCCGGAGAATAATTAAGAATAACACGAACAATGGCAGCAGAAATCGTGAAGAAATCACGTTAGGAATTTCTTTGCCTGTTGAAAGAATTATTCCGATTGAAAGGAAAATTTCGGAATGGATGGTTGGTTTGGTGTGCCAGGAAATGATAAAAACGCGATCGTAAGTGGAACGATGGCATAGGGTACTGCAGACCTCACACCATGATTTTATGGGCACCTATAAAAGGAACATACCAGTGAGTACTTTAAACGATCGCCGTTTAGTTGGTTGGACATTGTCCAATGGTTCGCTATATCATGCCAAGATAAATAACGTGAACAGGATGAACCGTGTAGAGTGTACAGGGGCTTAGCCTCTGTAACGAATGCATTGTGATAGTCTGACGATTCGTTAGTGTCTGTTTAATGAAAATCGATAAAGAGAATAATGTGGCAGGTGGCATTCCGGCTGAAATATTTCGTTTGCCGAATGACGTGCTCGAAATACCCCATACAATCAATTGATACGTCCGTTTCCTATAGATGAGCGAGCAAACGTAAACTATTGAGATATGTGTAATTTTGTGTGCTAAACTGAATTAGCCGCGTAGCTGTAACACACATATATGAGTATGAGCGTGTGTGGGAGCATGTGCGTGCGCAGCATCTCAAGAAACGGAAAAATGCAACTGTTCCATACGCATGGTGGAAAAGAAGATGGTGTGGCAAAAAGATTGCTATGGGTATCTACGAATATCTTGTAAATCACATATTAAATAAATATGACACAATATTAATATCATTTCTACGTGTACTGTAAGTGTTCCTATACATTTATTTTGGCGACTAAGATCCACTATTCTCAACATATACACAAACTTTTGTTCCGAGTTCTTCTAAGGTTGTAAGCAAGTGTTCCAAAAGAAGAACCTTTCTAGCGTGTATTATTGCTGTGAAAATAAAGAGAAATGTTCGTTGTCTTATGACTATACAGCTTTCTCAAATTACTCCCTAAACTAAACACGATATTGAAAGGATACTTTGGAGCGATGTTTAAGACAACCGCAACTGTCCAGAACAATTTTAACGCGTTCGGTTTCGAGAAAATGTGGGCTGGACGAAGATTCACCCGTTTGGTGTTGTTTCTCTGAACCCTCTCAAACAATTCATTATTCCCTTGCACCAACGTAGGACAAACGTAGAATAATTCTGAACGAAGACAAAAAATACGAGATTAAAAGAGTAGGAGGAAAGAGGGGGGATTATCTTCATAGAGATACCGAAGATATTCATGAAGCTGCATGATTTGTTTCGCCAGGTACCAGACATAGGAGCGGAATTAACTGGAGGCTGTTACGGTTTCGCGGCCAAGTTTATGCACTGGCCCGAGGAATTACTCGTCGGTGGTGCTAAGCACAATAAGACTGGTCATTTGACCCGTGCAGCTGCGCTTCAGACCGTTGTGCAGCTGATGGGAGAACGAGAGCTTTACGATTTCTTCGACAACACCTACAAGGTACATAATATCGACTGGTCCCAGGAGAAAGCATCGCAAGTACTTAAAACCTGGCAACGAGCGTTCAGCAATCAAGTGAAGAAGCACCTGGACGCGAATGGCTCAGCGCCGTACAATTTGTACGCGTTCAGCACAACCACCATGAACGACATACTTGGGAAATACAGCGAGGTGTCCGTTATGAAAATCGCCATAGGCTGCGCACTGATGGTGAGTATAAATATTATTACGGTTTCTAACGCTTTCGTGAATACTGCAAATAATGGCTACGTTACGTTGGTCTGGTACATTGATCCTGTACAGTTCCAATTATACAGGATACCCTGTAAATGATGGTGCAAACGGGTAAGGAGCGTTTTTTCATATAACGCTTCGTTTGCGAGAAAATCAAGTTTGAAAATTTGTCGAGTATACTTGAACTTGGCTAAGTACGGACTAAGTTTCAATAAATTAAGGAAAAATATAGAATCAGCAGGAGGTTATTCTATGCGCAGAAATAAGTAAAAAATGTGAAATAAAATTTTCCCATTTGCCGCCTCGTTTTCAAGAAAATAAAGTTCACACGCACGATGCATTTTTCAATTAATTTTTCTCCAAGGCATAGCATCTTATGACAAAATTTTATTCCACGTTTCTGACTTATTTTTACGTGCAGTTTAACCTCCTGCCGTTTATATACTCTTGTTCAGTCCGGGATTAGCCACGTCGAGGTATACCTACCGAATTTTCAAACTCGATTTTCTCGGAAAGGAAGCGTCATATGAAAAAAATGTATTACATATTTTCGACTTGTTTTTTCACGTACAATCATCTTCCACCAAATTGTATCATCTGTATTTTACATTCTTATCTCGTCTGATTAGAAACTTGCTAAAATTTGGCTACATATGATTAAAATTGTATAACTGGCTACACTCGTATGTATAAATGGTACAATTGATTATTTGTAATCAGTAATCTACCTTAATATAATTATATTAAACTAAATTATAATCCTCTGATGTCAAACATCTAAGAGAACTGTACAAGGAATACACATAACACAGATGTCTATAGAAACCTATTTAAAGAAAGATATAAAAAAATGTAATGTCAAAATTGTATGAGTCAACAAGTCTTACTTATTCATTTACTTATTATCTACCTCCTCGTTATAGAAATATAATCTTCTTTCAGGTACTGTACGCGGGTATAGTCCTTCTTCGATGGAAGGATCCAGTGCGTTCGCAAGCTGGCGTGGGCATAGCCGGTGTAATGCTCATCTGCGCAACTGTGGCCGCTGGTTTGGGGTTCTGCGCCCTCCTGGGAATCCCCTTCAACGCAGCCACCACTCAGATCGTCCCTTTCTTAGCTCTAGGACTCGGTGTTCACGATATGTTCCTATTAACTCATACTTACGCTGAGCTCTCGGTGAACGAAGTGCCCAGTGGAGAACAAACAGGAGTGGTTTTAAAAAGGACTGGCCTATCTGTCCTTCTAGCAGGAATCAGCAACGTGTCAGCGTTCTTCGCTGCAGCGATAATCCCAATTCCTGCACTCCGAGTGTTCTGCTTTCAAGCTGGTATCTTGTTGCTTTTCAATCTGGCCGCTATGCTGCTTGTTTTCCCAGCTATGGTGAGTTTGGACCTGAGGAGACGACGTTCAGGTCGTTCAGATATACTCTGTTGCTGCCTACCATCGAACGCTGGCAGAAATAAGTACGCCAATAGAATGAGCAATGGTACCGCGAAGCAAACTGTAACGAGGGCGATACCACCAGAACGCCGTGAAACCTGCACGCAAATCCTGACATCGCAAAACGTGCAGAATGAGTCCTGGGTCGGTGGAAATATCGAGGTGGACTCGGATAAGCAGTGTAGCGAAGAAGACACCCTAACAGGATGCAGCCAAGACGACTGTCTCACTTTCTCCTTAACCCAGCTAGCTGCGAAGCATTATGCTCCCTTCGTCACCAGACCAGCGACTAAGGTCTTTGGCATGATGATTCTAATCGCAGTTCTTCTTGGCTGTGTTTGGCAAGCTGTAAGGGTGAACGATGGTCTAGAGCTGACCGATCTGGTCCCACAGAATTCCAATGAACATGCTTTCTTAGCTGCCCAGGCAAAGCACTTCGGATTCTACAATATGTATGCTGTTACCCAGAGGGAATTCGAGTATCCTAACAATCAAAGATTGTTGTATGAGTATCATGATGCCTTCATGAGGATAAAGAATGTGATCAAGAACGATAACGGAGGATTGCCTGAGTTTTGGTTAAGTTTGTTCAGGGACTGGTTGAAAGGACTGCAAAACGCATTTGATAGAGATTATAACAATGGATGTATTACACAGGAAAGGTGGTACAAGAATGCTAGTGATGAGGCAATTCTCGCTTACAAATTGTTGGTACAAACTGGTCATGTAGACAATCCTATTGACAAATCATTAGTCACTCAAGTCAGGCTAATCGATTCTGAAGGGATTATCAATCCAAGAGCGTTTTATAATTATTTGAGTGCATGGGTGTCAAACGATGTTTTGGCTTATGGTGCTTCTCAGGCCAATTTAAGGCCAGAACCAAGACAATGGATTTATACTAATGATCATGAATTAAAGATTCCAAAAAGTATGCCTCTGACGTACGCTCAGATGCCATTTTATCTGCATAAACTTACTGACACGCAAGAAATTACAGAACTAATTGGCAATGTTAGGAAACTGTGTAAAAAATTTGAGGAACGGGGACTGCCAAATTTCCCTTCTGGTATACCATTCCTCTTTTGGGAACAGTATATGGATTTAAGAAATTGTTTGGGTATTGCTCTGTTAGCTGCTTTAACAGCCAGTGTTGCTGTCGTTGGAATATTATTGTTGAATTTCTGGGCAGCTTTGTTAGTCGGCACTTCTCTTGCTGCTGTGGTACTACAACTCTTTGGAATCATGGGCCTCTGCAATATAAAACTGAGCGCTGTTCCTGCTGTTCTGTTGGTCGTCAGCATTGGAATTGCTGTGCACTTTACAGTGCATATTTGTCTGGTTAGTATAAATACAAATAGAGGATAAGTTGAGACATTGGGAACAAAATCGAACTACTCCCAATACTCAAGTAGCTAAACGATTCTCTCTCTAAAATAGAATCAAACACAAGATATTCAATGTAACAGAAAGTAACAGTGTACAAAAAGAACATTGCTTGGTCCACTTTGGTGCTCAATGTCTCAATTGTAAAACTCGTTATTCCGTTCATATTATATTATATTATATTCTTGTTTTTATTCTTGCAGAGTTTTGTTACGAGCATTGGAAGCAGGGATCGAAGGATTCGGTTAGCTCTGGAACACATGTGCGCACCTGTTATTCACGGAGCAATAACAACTTTATTAGCAGTCGTGATGTTGGCCTTCTCCGAGTTCGACTTCATCGTTCGATATTTCTTCTTGGTGTTGCTGTGTCTTATTGGGATCGGTTTGGTGAATGGATTATTCTTTTTCCCCATCCTGTTGTCTTTGATCGGCCCATCTCCAGAAGTAATACCCAATGACCATCCGGATCGTATTTCTACACCAACTCCACCTGCATCGCCAATCGTCAGAAGATCGAAACCTCCTGCACCCCCCAGGAGATCGTACAAAATTGATAACGCCAGGTTACACGCTGAACCATCTCTCACTACCATCACAGAGGAACCCAATTCGTGGCACAGTACACAGGAGTCTTGTATCATTGTTCAGCCAGAGTTGAAGGTTGAAACAACATCAACTTGTGGCAACCAGGTACGTTATATAACATTAATATTAACTGTTTTGAAATATTTAATGTCTCACTTGGCATTTTCTTTCAAATGTACTTGACTTGAGAGTGCTTTTGATAATATTTACCATTTGGCTTTCTATCTCTGTAACTACTTACACATTACTCAAAATTCTTCTTATTACCTTACATACTATCTCGCGTGAATGATGCCGATACTCCAAATCCACGAAGCATGATTAACGTGTGTGCTTTTGTTTTTAACTAACAGAACTGTAGCGGATCAGATACAAGTGGGTCTAGTCGAATGTCACCAGTGACATCTACGTCTCATATCACAACCAAGGTCACTGCGACGGCTAATATAAAGGTTGAAGTTCATACACCGTTAACTAGTGAGTATCTATTGTAACGTTTGACTAAACAAGTTTCTTGTCATGATTATATTACATACTTATCATAAAATTCATCAACTTTCAATATAGCTTAGTCAAGTATCTTAAAAAAACAATATACATACAAGCAATATGATGGAATTATTTCTTGCAATACTCTACGTGGATATTGATTTCTGTGTAAAATTATTGTAGGTACAGTGGATCGTAGCGAAAAATGCAGACACACGACTTCCAGTAGCCGAAGGAGCTCGCGCTGCAGTGCGAACGTTAATGCTGGGGAGTCTTCCGGTTCCGGTTCTGAGCCGGATTCAGACTCTAACCCAAATAAACACTAATAATAAGTACCGGGAAGACCGGCAGCTACTGCTCAAATACCATGCAAAGCGGGAACATACAGAAGGCTGACTAGGATAGATTTATAGTTTCCTTTCTTCTTTCTTTTCTTTATACATCGTATAGCGATGTGCGGGTACCCAAAGTTTAAATAGCAATGGCTTTATTCGAGATAAGTTCGCGTAATGTTATCACATGACACGTTTCATCTCTCTCTTAATCTTTTGTAAACTAGATATACGAACTAATCTATTCACTGCCCTTATTTTATATGAAACACCGCGGACAAACAACGTGGAAAGCCAATGATCAGAGTTTACCAGGTACTCTCACATCGTTAATAACGCAACGTGCTTGTCCTCTTTGAATTAAAGAACAAAAGTATTATGACTCAGAAATACTGAATCGATACACGCAGTGATACATTGTATATAAATGTTCGCAAAGATGCATTTATATTAGTATCGTACGTCCAATGCGGGCCATACGTACGAACAGAATGTTCGTAATTCACTTTCAACGCATTGAACGTGTGATAAATTATTGGGATAACTATGTGTGTGCGCGCGCGTGTGCGTTTGTGTGTGTGCGCGCGCGTGCGTGCGTGCGTGCGTGCGTGCGTGCGTGCGCGCGCGCGTGTGTGTGTGTATAAAATGATATTTTTAACGAATCTACTTAGGAGCATGTCAAAGAAAATGCTTTACTACACGCTCTGTGGTATACGACAGTTTCCATGAAACTATAAGGATATTATTTTATGAACTAGAAAAATTTCAACGTCTGTCCTATAATTGTTAATAATACGACGAAGATTGAAAAACTGGAAATGTTTCGGGTGTTTATAGAATTTTTCCTAACAACTTATTGTAAAGTCCGTTATACAAAGCAAACCTATTATATAGTAACATATTTTTGGAAACGTTTATCCGTCAGAAATATATATGTATATATATATATTGAGACGTTTTCCTTTTTAGAGGATACTAATAGTATTATGCGCATAATATGTAGTTCGAGATTTTCGCGGACAACACATGACTTTCTTTTTGGGACTAATAACGTACAGGTTTATTGAATCGTTGGTACCCTTTTGGGTATATAGGTGACCGAAGGTTTACAGATTACATTTACGTAATACTGTTTAAGGAGAACTTCTAATTTAGAAGTAATTACGACGATGTAGCTCTCTTGCGCCGTTTTTTTGCAACGACTACAATGTGGTGCCTTGAAAATGATAATAAAATTTCGAGTAACTATTTATTTTATACACTAACAGTTATAGTGCAGTGTGTATATGACTTCGAGCGATATTAAATTTAAAATCTATTTATTATTTATTTCTACGTGTCTACTTTGATATCACGATTATTTAAAGTGTTTCATTTTGTACAATGCCTATTTCGTATGATAATTTGTAAAAATACTTCATTATTTATGTCACTCTATATATTTTTATATAAAATCGTTACTTAATTTAATAAAATAAGTCGATCTATCCGATTCGTACCTCTTATGTAAAAAGGTGTAATATATTATTCCACAGCCAATATGTACGTATGTTTATGTTTTCTGTTAGGTATGAAACAGAATTATGTACAATAAGAAAAGTATTTTTATGTGAAGTCAATCTTGTAAACATATAGAATGCAGATAAGGTATTTAATGAAAGAAGATGTTCTATTAGAGATGTAGAATCTTTATTGTGCATAAAAAACACTTCCATAAGAAAAAATATAGTCAGTGTGTACCTCCATCGTACTTCCTAAATTATACCACAAATTCCTATTCAAATACAGTTATAGTAAAAAGTTTATCCTTTCGACCGTGTTTCAAAATATAGAGCCAGTGCTTCTTTTGATTTTATAATTAAACTGGAGGTGCAACAATTAACTTACTACTGCTTTTAGTATTATAGGAGCTAATAATTTTTATATATTAAATATAGAAACGATTAATTGTATGATGTATAATCTTCATTTGTATATAAATACAATGATACTATTATAATAATTTTGGAAGTACAGTCAATTACTGTTCTTAGGTCTTTATGAATATTTGCATATCTCATATATTTTGCTTATTTAAAACTTTCTTTTAACTTACATATCAATTCCATTTATCAGTTTTACCATTGTCATCTGTGTCTTCTAATTTCTACTAATTGAAAGCATCTTTTGCTGCTGCAGGTAATATCTCGTCTGCACTATGATTCTATAATGTTATAGTATTTATTAATAAATATATATAAAATTATTTATCAATACACATATACATATATAAATGAAGAATATTACCATCTGGTAACTTTTCATTTACTTTCCGCCAGTTTTTTTTAGGTATTGAGACAGGCTATAAATTCAATTATGGTAATATTTATTAGATATTTATGTATTATGTATATAATTAAGCTTACAAGAAATACTAACTCTACTAAATGCCCTTTCCGAAGGAGGTTCTTCTTTTCTTAAATTTGAGGAATAACTAATCCCTTCCAATTGAGATCCTTGTGCCTCTAGTAAAGGGACTTGATTACATGATGTTTCTGATGGTTCAGAAGTTGTGTTCATAGGTAAGCTGAATTCATTATTTAGTAACAGCATGTTACCGAAGTTATTATTTTGAATCTATAATATATTTTTTAGTAATAGATCATAAATTAATAATAAAGGAAATATGTAAAAAATATATATACTTCTAAATTTGGAAAATATTCTTCTGGAACAATAATGTTGTGGCTTCTTGAACTACTGGCTACTGGTTGAGTGGAAAGAACTATTTGATTTGTGTTAGTTTGGAGTAAATTCCTGTTTATTTCCATTGGTATTTCTCGGCCTTTAGACGGGACTAATATTATACAAATTTTTGTATACATATACATATATAATATAATATAATATATAATATGAATTTATCAAGTATTTGTATACCTGAACTTTTTATAACAAGAAATGGCATTTCGTTAATCCATATTGATTGAGCTGCACAGGCTTTTAACCATTCTGCAGTAACGACTAGTATGTCCCACTTTATTGCAGCGTCATACTTCTTTCCTTCCGGTATTGGACAAATTAAATGTGTGTTTCTATACAAATCTCTTTCAAAAATATCTTCACGAGCGAAAATATTTTGGTATCTGAAATTAAACAATGCTTTAATATTTGATTCACTCTAGTTATCCTTAAGGTATATGATAAGAATAATACATTGCACCCAATTCCATAGCTAATGTTATAAGATACGATCGTTCAACTCCTACATATGTGCTGACTGTAAGAACACAATTTGATAATACATGCTTTGCTACAGATATAGGTCTATGATAATACATAATTTCAACTATTCGATCCTGATTTATACAATCGTCCTATAAAAAAAATGCTAATACTAAAGAATATATCAAAATATGAAAATCGAAATAAAAAGCTGAAACTTACAATAAACAAATCGGTAACAATTTCTTTCACTGTATATTGTAAAGGCATACCACATGTTGGCACAATAGCATAGTCTGGAATGTTAACGAACGTACCTGGAACTATTTTTCCATTCATTGCTATTATATTTTTAACCACATAATTATACGCGTCACTGAAGCCAGATACGACAAATGTCAAACCTATATATAAATTTTACCATTATTTTAGTTCATTATTGTACATATTCTACCACAACATTACCTTCAAATAGTCCATCATTAGTAATATTTGTTTCAGGTAGCATTAAATGTTCTTCAAAACTCTCTGGCATTTGAGTCAAAGTAGATACATACGGGTCTATATATTCCTGCACCGTTTCATCAGTTGTTGAAACTAACAATAAGTAAGATGTACATTCAATTTCTTTCATAAAAAGTGTAAGCAATTATTTACAGACACTACCAATTGCATTTTGTAGATTCTGTTGATCAAAATTAGATGATTCTTCTCCTTCTACTGACGTCCTTTCTTGCAGTTGTAAATTCTGAAAAAATATATGAACATGTTAAATACCTATATTACGTACTATATCTTTTATATATATACCATATCTAATGAAGATGACGGTTCTATAACTTCTTCAAATGTACACACACAATTTTCTTCTTCGTATAAGAAATTATTTTCTGGCGCGGGCCGTTTTAATCTGATACTCTCTTCCAACCACTCCAGTCTCAATATATATGGACTACATCATATATCCATTAAATTACAGAATTTTAAATAGATATTAATTTAGACATTAAAGTAACATTATACCAAAATCCTTTTGATTTCAATAATTTTAATTCACTAGCTGCACTATGTTCGTCCCCGACAATAACGTGTGTTAGAATGTCACATATATAATCAAATCGCATTGCACTACCTACAGTCAATATTTTTTTAAGTTTATCCCTTTGATCAGAAGCAAATCCAGCTAGGTACATCTGAAGAGAAATATAATAATATAAAAAAATTAGAGAAATATCATCGGAGAGTATTATAGAATATGAAAATTGTAAATACAATTTACGCACAATGCAACCATATAAAAATGGACCAGCCAATTCTGCTTCATTAAATGCAGGTCTATCCAAAATTGTAGTAACTGTAGAAACTGAAAAGTTGGAATAAATTTAAAATAAAATTTATCTTTGCTGTAAGTTACTTTTATGTATTTTGTAATACTAACCAGTAGAAACATTGCTCATTGTTGAGGTTTTAAATGCGGCTTCATCTATATAATTGTTTTGTTGTTGCTGTTTGTCATATGTTACGAAACTTGATGTAGAATAACTAGGAGTTTTATATACTGAACATTAAAAAAATTATATTAGCCACCAATTTATAGATCTATAACACTAAAGAGATATTTTTTACCATTTGATTTTCTTGAAAAACGTTCTTTTGCTGTTTGAAATATATAGTTCCTAAAAGGCAAAGCATAGCCGATTGTTATACTTTCATATAGCCAATTTAGTGTTAAACAAATAATATTTGCTTCTCTTGCATATTTGAGCTTCTGACTCATATGGCTATTTTCTGGTGCAAGTACAATATTAACTTTTTCACAATCTAAAGCACTCATATACACCTAAAAAGAAAATAATAATATAAGGGAATAGTTAGCTAAAATATAAAAGAAAAATTTTAAACAATATCTATTTTACTCCTCCATTATCTTTAATTAAACGTTCAACTTCTTCCTTTTGACATCTCTGAATATTTGTTGATGTTACAACTAAATTATAGAATATAGGAACTTTATATTTATCAAATCTCTTGTCATCTGGCTTAACATAGTCTGTCATATTCGCTTCCCATATTGCTTTAATCCATTCTTTTGTAACTATTTGTATTTTCATATACAATGCCTTCTATTACAAAGAATTAAATGTTATAATAAAACTATATAATAAATATAATTTTATCGATATAAATTTACTTACCTCATATTCAACAGATAAAACAGTTGATGTTACAAGATGTGTTACTTTATCATCTAATTCTGTTGTAACATTTCCACTCATCTTTGACACTAATGCTTGTACGTATATCTATAATAATAAGATTTTTAAATATTTCCTCTTTTATTGTGAGCAGAAACAATCATTAATGAATATACCTTATCTTCAAAACATAAACGAGAAGTACATATACAAAGATCACGCATGACTTCTGTACACACTGGACTACTTGTACCTGGAGTTGCACTAGGGAAAGATGGAAAATGATCTGGATCAATTATGCTGTAACAGTAAAATAATATTGATTAATATCATGTGATCTACTATCGTTGCAAAATTGATGTAGCAGTATATTACATCAATATCAAGCTTCTACTTACCAACATTCAGCTGTTGTTAATTTGCGAATTGAAGTATTTTCACATTTTTCTACCACAAGGGTATCAAATTTCGTAAATTTCATTTTATCAGAATCTCTTTTACTGATCCATACTGGTTGCATATCATATTCAAGGCATTTCTGAAAGATCAATTCATTACATCGTTTTTATTGTTGCTTAAAATATATTGTTTATGTAAAAATAAACTTACTAACATTGTATGCACGCAACATATTTTCACTACAATGGTTTTTAGACTTTTTGTTACCTAATGTAACAAAATAAATGTTGGACTTTTTTGTAGATTTACTCTGTTGATTCATTTTTAAATACTGTCTAACTGGTTATTTATATATGATATGATTTTTATTTGACAAATAAATATTCAATGAAAAATAAAATCTTTATGTGTCACACAAATACACGTCAAAAACTATACCGAGTACTATAAATTTCGCTAAATATTAAAAGTATTGCCAGGGACGAAATTTGTTTTTAATCGTTTGATACGATGAAATGCCTTTATATCTGTCAAAATGACATTCACTTGACTGATATAAGGATAATGTAACGTTTCCACTCCCGGACCATCGAAATAAATATTTTGTCTTATTTTCATTTTTATTTATAAAGAATTGTAAATTTTACGTTATAATAGGTTAGATTTTCTTTACAAAGGTGTAGTTAATTTAAAATATCATTAATTTTGAAAAGATATTATTTTATACCCAATAAAATAATATTTAAAACGTTTAATTTAAATTTCCATTTAAGTTTTTTGTTTAATTTTTTAAATGGTAGAATAACAGCGAAACTAGGTAAAATCTCCGAAGGGATATAAAGGAGGAAAGTAGACGTAACCCTCCATGACCCCCACATCATGTTCACGTCGCATGCGACGTTATCGATTCAGTTTAGTACTGTTTTGAATTAAAATTAAAACCACTGTTGCAGAAAATAACCTTCGCATGTGCTACGAAATAAAAATTTTATAATTCATATATCAATTAATAACAGTGATAATTATTTTAATTTAAAGAAATGTCTTCTTTTATTTTGCAAGAATTGATAGTTTCGCTATCAATTCTTAAGGACTATATTCCAAATTGCTAATTATTAATTATTTTGAAGAATGATAATTGTTTTTAATAGATGCATTCATAAAACAGCGTAGGACAATTATTTAATTTTTTTTCTATTTACTAAGATATTATATGTAGAGATGAAGAAATTATATTTAAGAATACTACAATCATTTTTGAATAATATTAATTACAAATAATCTTATTTGACATTATAGAAATTGCTGAAATTATTTAACAAGTATGACCTATATCGATTAATCAAAATACGCCTCGATCACTGGCAATTCAATAAAAAATGAAGAATATCGGCTGGTACCGATAGACAAACTTGATTTAAATGTTTCATACCTCAGTTGACCTAAAATATCAAGAATCGCAGTTGACGAAAAGATTCGAATAAAATCTCGTTTCAAAATATTCAACCGATGAGCAGTTTGGATTAATTTGTTGCATCGTTTGGCATTTCCGTCATAAACTGTTTGATATAAATCTACGCTATTCTAAAACGTAATGGCAAATTGCTGCTTACAAATTGGGCCTGAAAATATGTAGTGCAGATAGAACCGGTGGTCCCAAAAAAAAAAATGACTCCTGATATAGCGTTGTTCCTTTTAAATATGTAAAGGAACTGTCCGTGATGTGATGAATAATATGTTTCTATCCTACACTCCTTTGACTACACATATCATAACATTACATACTCAAAAATTTGAAAGAATATTATTTTTCCTGAAGTTACAGTTGCAAGAAACATTGAATGTCATGTCTATTCTGTTCTTCGCCGATGCGCATACGTTGTCACGGATGCACAAATAGGCAGAAGTGTACTATAATAGTACCGATAGTTTCTTGTGAAAAATTTCAGAAAGCAAAACCGATCGCCGGTTATATACATAAGAAAAAATTGTACGAAATATTAGTTTATATGATATATTTCAAAATCATCAAAGTCGGAAGGAGAGTAGCTTTTCTACAAGTTTACTAAAATGCGTGTGTACATACGTCACATGGCACATACCATATCTATATACACACATACTCATGAACTGACATACACGTATACGCGCACGTGTATGCTGCACTAACAGTAAATAGCATTTTATATATATTATAATAGCCGTTTTAGTAAATTGTAAAGGGCGTAAGAGACATTCTGATCTTTTTCTCGGTCGGTATTTCAAAACGTGAGACACAAAGTTCTATTTAATGCCATGTCTATCCTATCCTTAAACTATGATATGAGCTTTGTATAATCATCAAAAAGTCAGATCAATTAGATCTATTTTTGCTCATCACAAAATTCAAGAAAACAAAATATGATTACCATTTAAACTATCAGAACTATGAAAATGTACAATAATATATAAATCCATAAAAAAGTTTAAATGTCAATCACAGATCGCAGACATTTGCAAAATTTAGCTCTGTTTTCGATCCTTCTGCGTAATATATTTTATATGCAGCATTTCGATGCGTCGAATTATGTCCAGCAATGGGCAACGATTGGTGTATTCGAGACATTTCAGCCAATCAGCTTTCATAGTACTATTAGAACTGCGTTAAACCTATTATCTATGACAATAGTATAGGAATACGGTCTCATGCGATACGTATCGAAATCCCCGCACCTGTTTCAATTCGAGTTCGAGTCGGAGTGAAAAGAGATAAACAATATATTTCCCGAGGCTAGGGTTCTTGCAAACAATGCACTTGCCTAAACTGGTGAATCATCTTCGGAACTGCAGCACCTACGAGAAATTTCTTATCAGACTGTATATCGTGACAGACGCTTGCGAATAAGACATAGTGCGCTATGCCAGCCTGAAAGAGCTCTCTCAGAGAGGATTCAAATTTCAGTCGTATCGGGGCAGTAATCGTAGTTCGTTGGAGAATTGTCGCGCATCCGAGCGTACTCTTAATACCATCACGTCAATGCACTCGAGTGTTAATTCTAATTTCTATCGAAGAATTACATAATGTATGTGCATGAGTCACAGGGTGAATAGGGGGGACGTGCAAACGTCAAAATCGTGCTGCACCGATTTTGTTGCATTTTAGGTACGGTAAACAAATACTGATCACCCGATTGATTGCCCGATCTAAATTTGATCTTCCGTGTACAACAATCGCATAATATTGGATCGATAATCATCATTTGATATGTATATTGTATATTATCGTCAACTGCTATTCCGTCCAATGTCGATCGTGCGATGTGCTGCCATTAGAACTTTTGCAACGAGTTCATCCTTATATTAGAGCCCGTAAGAAGTATTAAATATATCTCGAAACTCGGGTAAAAACATCACTGCCAGTTGTCGCGCGAACCCATTTATTTTGTCAAAAACGGGTATTGTCGATGGCATCGTTTAAAATTTTTTTGCAATTCATGTTCATCAAGCTATGACAAATACCGTATAAAAACATATTCCTCAAGGTTAAATGAGTAACGGATAAAAGTAATTGCAATAATCCAGTGATTGCGTAGTTTCGTTTCTTTTTTTTGTCGTATTGAAATCTTTTCGTAATGAAGTAATAGCACAGAAAGTGTTTTGTTAGAACAAAATCGATATTAATATCGATATGTTACTTTATTTACTATTTTTAAGTACCACATATAAATTGCCTTAATTTTTTTTGCTAATTAATTATTATTTATGGTTTTGATTGTACGTTGCAAGTCGCATGCTGTTTTTTCACTGATATTTCAGCTTGGATCTCTGCAAGAACGTTCAATAGAATTGCATTTACGATGAACTGGAAACATTATGCGACTTACCAGTGAACAGGAAGACTACCACTAAGAAATGGCAATTTTCAAATTGAAAATACTAAAGCGTAGGTGCATGATTTCATAGCTGTGGAAACTACCATCATTTTATTGTAACGTGTGGCCAGGTATTTGTCAATTGAACAAAGTAACTGTTCGTATCGTACTTATTATTGAAAAATGCCAGCACCACCTCCACCTCTCTCAAGTTTGCCAGAGGCACCTATGTGTGAAAAAACTGAAGTCAGCGATGCAGACTCCCTGCCTCCTTGGGCCAAGATTACCCTTACATCTGCTGAGGCAGAAATTGAAAAGCTGATATCCCGAAATGAACTGAAAGATGCAGAAGTCACATATTTTTGTCAAGTTGAACCAATTTTGCAAGATGGACCACAGTGAGTTTCATTTGTAATTTGTTATTTATAGATGAAGCACATAAATCTTTATTACTACTATATCTACATTACTATTTAACAGATGTGGTTTAGTAGCACTTGCCATGGCATCACAAGAATACACAAAACCAGTTTCTGTGAGTCAACTCCTAGCTGAAGCTCGTGTAAGGGGTTTTACACAACATGGAGAAGTGTATAGTGTTGATTTTATGGGCACACTAGCAGCTGAATATTTGCCTGACCATAGACCGGATATCTTAGTGGATTTACAGCAATGCCCAGACACATTGACACACGCTTTGGCTCATGGCGCAATGGTACTAATTCCATACGATTCTGATTTCAATCATGCTCCATGCTTAAAAAGAGGCCATAAAGCTCATTGGGCACTACTTGTGGGTCTAATTTCATCTAGGTATGTTACATCTCTTCCTATTGTTTTCAAATTTTAATTGAAAGTAAACATTCTTGTGACTGATTCACTGTGATGTGTATTTCAGACAAGGATATCATGTCTTAGCGCGTCATGGAAAATCACGTCATTTAGCTTGTTGGCCGTTACGTGATTTAATCGAGAGCAATGGTAATTTGGAAGAAGAAGGAACAGCTAGACATGCTGGAGGATACGTGATACCAAAAGGAGGAGTCGGAGGTCAGAGAGGTTTGCGTGGTAGGGCACTGGCGTTGCACCCATACATATAAGATCTTGTACAAGAATTGTAGGTAATTAATATCACAGCGAAAGACAGAAATTACTATTATAATATTACCGTATCCACGTTACAGTATATGGTAAATATTCAAAGGCATAACGTTTGCACAGCTGCTACGGAATTTAATTACTTGTAAAATCATATTGCTTTTAAGTAACATGTGTTTTAACTCGCAATGCATTTTTTGATCAACATTTGAAGGGAGGTATTAAGATTCCCAAAAATTCGGCATTAGATGTAATGAATTGATGAGAATATCATTCATTGAGTTCTAACACGCAGTGTAAATAATGATTTATTATGTACGTTTGACTTTACATGCACCTGACGGTTTGAAAGATTCTTTCTTTCGTTGTTTCGACGTATCGAGCTTTTCCTGTGGTGCGACACGTGCTAAGCGCAGGCATAAGATAATAAAATGGGCATGTACACGTGCATGAAAGAGACAAACGTGGACAAGGAGAAAGAAAAGTCTATAAAGAATATCTGCATAAAATAAATATCTACGTGTATTAGCTAGGATTTATTGGGATCGTAACACTAGCTGGAACAAAAAAAAAAAACCAAGTATATTTATTTAGCGAAGAAACTGTAGGTTTTCGATCAATAATTATGAATCTTTGTTTTATCTTAACATTGTGAATAAAGACTAAATCTATCTATAGCAAGAGTCTCGCAATTGCATTTGAGGCAATACAACTTAATGTTCGTGTGTACCGGATTGTTGGGCGCATTGCTTTTAAGATACGGAATGAATTATTATATTTGCTAGATACGATAGACTAGTTTCACGAAATCATACGAATTAAGACACGTTTCATTATCCAATATTAAATGTGCAATTTACTTTCAAATTTATTACATATCATTTTTATATTTACATGAAACAGTCTTTCAAGCTTTACTCATAAGTAGTAACTTACAAATGATAAATTGCCTAATAATGATAGGATAGCGATACATATATACACTATATCTTTGAAATTATATATTAAGCTTTAAATTGAGATTCCTATCAAATTTTTCCGCATTTTTTCAAACTTTTATCAAACAGAATTAAATGTATCTTCTCTGAATCGTGTAAATCGAAAATTAAATTTATCACTTGGTAACTATATCGAAATCTCTTTATCGAATATACAAATACATATAAAAATATCCAAACTTACACTTAAAGATCTATAAAAATTCATTTTACGAATATATCGTCAAATATCACTTTGCTATACCGAAGGTCTTGGAAGCAACGCGCTATAAGGAGAGGATCTTACTGTGTAGAACTCTACGATATGCTTGTTTTACTATGTATTTATCGGTATGTAAAGTACGAGCGTAGTTTTTACTGATATTAATACGTAACGATCGTAAAAAGAAAAAAGAAAAAAACGGAAAGCTACAAAAACCTGGAGATGTCTTATGACTGGCTCGTCTTTCCAGTTGTACGGTATCTTAAGCGTTTTCTTTATCAAATTCGTCGGATAAAAACGCGTAAAGCAAGTTCGAGAGAGATGCTATATTATTTGTAGACTCCGTTGAGTGGTTTCGGATCGAATACAAAACAACAAAGAGCAAAGAGAAAGTTAAAAGAAGACAAAGAAAAAATAATAAAAACTGTACCCAAGTGCCGCAAAGTAACGAGGTTCATTCATTAAAAAAAAAAAAGGAAAAAAAGGATAATTGTATACCGTGCCTATTCTCACATCGCGAAGCTTCTTCGATTTTCTGTCCTGTCGCAATCAAAAGATACTCTTGTAAAGTAAAACGAATACGACGAATGCTACTTATCGGTGCACGTACATGGTTTCCCCGTTTTCCATGATGTTTCTAATGATAATCAAAAAGGAACAAAAAAAAAAAGAAAATTAAAATAACACGTATTTTTCCTGCTCTAACTTCGTGAAACTCGTACGAATCGCGTAATAGAAGAAAATAGGGATTTTCAAGAGTAATAAAAAAATACGTCTTCCGTTACTTACCGCGATACAGTCTTTTCATTGGAGTCGGAGAAGCAGAGTTGAACCTTTCATTTCAAAAGCATTTAGAACACGTAAACTTGTTACATCTTCTATATATATCTATTGCCTTTTAATCGGTGGGAAGGAAGTAGTTTCGATTAATGGGAGTTGTCGAGCTTTTTTCTTCGGAGGATTTTAGTTCGTGCCGATGTATAAATCGTCATCAACTACATCGATGTACATCGCGCCTGTGTGATTCGAAAAGTGTAAAAGCCAACGCAACACAGAGTCAAGAGAAAGCAGCGGTATGTGGTACCGCGTTACGTTGTAAGAGATTAATATTGTGATCATTGTTAACACTTGTTTCTTTTTTCTGTAACTCGCGTAATTTTTACTTGATTTGTTGTCGGTATTTAGCTTTAAACGTGATACAAATATAAAGAGATGTTATCATTTACAAAGCATGTTTTCATTAAGATTTCTTTCCGTGTATAGTACATGTCTTTCTTTCTCTATCATCTATCTTTCACTTTTACACTTTGACCGTTACTTTACGATGAACATCGTTGGAACGATATCCTATGCGAAAATCGACTGTATCGGGTATGGTTGGTGCTAGAGATTTTCTGAACTAGTGAGACAAGTGTGCCAATCTATATCTTTCAATTACGAGTATACATACTGCACGACGAAAGATTTACTTTCTTCTTTCCTGTTAGGAGTTTGAAAACAGAACGCGATAGCGACGTTCGAAAATTAACAAAAGAAAAAATAAATGAAGAAAAAGAAGAAAAAGGAAAGAAAAGAAGAAGAACGTAGAGAAAAAGAAAATAAGAAATAAGAAGATATTAAATCGTTCGGATGGTACAGGTGCACTGGGATTGTAATAGAATATCGAGAAACTGCGTTACATTTATATTTCAAGCTTACAAACATCAACAACATAGTTTTTTTTTCCACTTTTATCCTTTTAAAATTGTAACTTCTTATTGTTGCTTTCGGTTTCTTTTTCCTTCTCTAAGCATACAGAGTTATTACCACAAGTTTATTTTTTGTCCACTATTTTCTAATTACATTATATATCTACTTGTGTCCTGAGATGCGACTGGGAATCATCGATCAATGTCCTCCCTCTTTCTCGTCTTTTGTAAATACAAAAGATCACGCCAGACGACTCGCACGCGACGAGAATGCGATTACAGTTTCGTCGCTGGAACAACGATCCTCACACGCTTCTTTTATTGAATCTTCGATCGTGGGAGAGCGTCGAAAGTCAAACCATATACATAAATATATTTCACGCGGATGCCACTAGACGAATAATTATATGTATATTTCTCTATAAAACGAAGCTACAATCTATTTTGCCGTTTTATATTGTACTCTGCATAGATGTATGTATACATATACATACGGTACTATACTGTATACATATATGTATACATATGTACATGTAATATATTAAAAAAAAAAAGAAAAAAGGAAAAGAAAAAAAAGAAAAACAGAGAGAATATTCTGTACAACGATTACACAGCGTTCACAGTATAAAACGACCACGTGTTACGCCCAGGACACAAGCCGTCTCTAATTATTCTATAGATTAATAACAATGATATCCTGTATCCGAATATTATGTTTATAATAATATATATCACATATAGGTATTTCATGTTCATTATATCAACAATAGGGGAGTTGAATTAAAAAGAAGGCTAGCGTTCACTTATTAGAAATTTATTTTCTTTCACTGCTTTCTCTCATTCTCTTTCTTTCCTCCTTTGTTTTGCTTCACCCGATCTACGCGTGTGTATTCACGTTCAACTTGAAAAAAAAAAAAAAAAGAAACGAATTCTTCGAGTCCTTCAAAATTTTCTTCGATCATTGTGATATCTTTTCTTTCTTTTTTGTTCTTTTCAACCCCGTTTTAGAGCAATTAACAAAAGGACCTCGATAATGATACAGTGTTTACTCGCAGTTCGTTGGTCGAGCGAGTTTTATGAAAAAAGCTCGCCTTTGACCCTCTCGCTTTCGTAGTAATCTCATTTCACGAGTAATTCGAGAAAAATTACGAATAGTTTTATCCTCTATTCTCGTGCAATTTCGTTCGCGAAATATTTCCGTAAATCGCTTACGTTTAATAATTTAACGGTCAATATAATTTTTCGACTAATACAATTATAGTTAACGTAGTTTCTAGTTTGGGAGTAAAAGGGTTCAAGAGAAACGGCACGAACGTTCGCGCGTTATTTGTATTTTAGAAACTTGGGCGGAATTATTCGTTTCAGCCGCGAACGAAGTTTATTGCCAAGTCCGTAACGAGATCCGTATAATTAATATGTTTAAAACGTGTCTACGATATATATATATATATATATATATATATTGCGTGTGTAATAAAATTCTGTACATCTGACGTTTGGAGAAAAAGCGTGAAACAAAAGAAACGCGCAAACGTGTAGAGCGAGATACCTGGAAACAGTCGACACGCGTATGAAATATCAACAAACTACCACTTAATTCCTCTTCTAATCTTTCTTATCTTTGTCAGTCTAATTGTTCGCGTAGAATTCGTGGAACGGTTTTTTTCTTCCATAGCTTTGTCGTGCGACTCGCCGATTTAATTCTCGAAGAGAAGGAGGAAAACTGTAAAATCAGTGCGAAAGATCTCGCGACGGGAACGCGCAAGAAAATGGAAAAACGTGACTTTGCTCGTGAAGATACACGCGGAGGCCATGTTGCCCCCTCCATCTTCTCTCTTTGTCCGCCATCTATCAATTTCGTTGCTGCCAGTTTCCCGCGCGGGAAGCCGGCACACGCGTTTTACAGCCCTTTTAATTGAACTCTCTGATATTATTGATAACAAGTTAATCATATGTACATGTACAGTTTAGATATCGGCCGCCGTAAGCGCAATAAAGACGTCTAAGTACGCCCGTGAAAGTTAAACGCCGTATCTCTGACTGATCTATTTTTTTTCTCGCTTAATTCTCTTTTTAATTATTTTCCTATTTCACTTCTTTTTCTTTCCGATCGCTGCGCTCTGGTACCGAAAAACACGCGCTCCACGTATATATTTATACAGACATATATATATATATATAGATATGTGTGTATATATATATATGTTTATATATATTAATTACCTCTTTTTTTTTCGTTTAATTATTGTAAGCCTTGAGCTTGGGCCTGGCTGCCCACACGTGTCGAAACTTACTATACGCCGACGAAAACAATAATTGTATCGTAGTAAACGCTTTCGCAGAGTATTGCGGCCCAGGCGTACGTGCTCACGGTTCTTGTGGTCCATAACGATCGCATCCTCGTGCTCAATCGTCTGACACGGCTTATCGATCCATTCTTTTCTGCTATGCTTCGCGAGACTCGCGGGAAACGCGCTGGAAAATTCGAAACCGAATGGCGACGCTCGTTACGCGGATCGATCGCCACATCGAGGATTCGTGCGACGACGGTACCGATTGTCTCGTTCGAGAAGAATCTTGCGTTTTGACTAGAATCGAGAGCTTCGAAAGTCGAAGTTCGCAGCGATCGCTGCTCGTAGCAGCCTTCAAGGGAACGAATTCTTCGACGAATCTTACGATACTGTTGTGGATCGCGGACGACTGGTATCTGACGACTGAATTTCAACGTTCGCGTGTGTCAAGGATACAGGACAAGCAAACGAATGTTCTTGTCCTCTGTCGCAGACAGTTTGCTTTGAATGTTTCATAGATTCTCGGGTTTCGTATATTTTTCTACGTTTCAATTTTTCATAAATCCATTCAGTTTAGTTACGAGTGGAATGGAAGGTGAAGGAGAACAAAGACCGTGAGCACGTATCACGGGTGTATCGTCGCACGTCTCTAAAGAGGCTAAAATCTCGTATTACGAAGCTTATTTATTAATTGCACAACTTGGACGAGTCAAAATTAAAAAAGAAGAAGAAAGAAGACGCAAGCGTTTATTGGCGAACCAACAATAAAAGCAAAAGGAAGTAAGGTAAAATAGGAGGAGAAGAGATCGAGGAACATTAAGGGACACGCGAAGTCCTTTATACGCTGTCGTGGATTAAAAGAACTCATTTCTGCTTCAACACTGAATACGTTCGTAAGACATAAATTTGCGTAGGTATGCGTGTACGACAGTTGGTGGAAGCGATATAGCGAGATCGCAGATCAATCTTTTATAACGTCATAGAGCTTCAAATTGTACATCTATGCCATATGATCATTTGTTCTGATGCCTCCATCTCACGTCATATCATCGTACTATTGCACTGCATTATTGTACTGTCGCTGTGTCGTGTGGTAACAAAACATCTATCTATCACTGGTCTACAATTTTTATTCTTTTCCAAATTTCAATCTAATTCCGGTTACAGAAAGTTGAGTAATCGTATTACAGGAGTAACTTGGATAAGATTGCTGGGTGTCATTTAGTGATTGCAGAGTGCTCGTAGGAAAAGCTGTAGGTGCCAAGGAACGAGCTCTCGAGGTAGGAAACAGGAATCTATGCATTCATGTTTGGGTTGGTAACTGATTGCGGATTTTGTCATTACTACCTATGACAAAATCCGCAGTCACTTAGTTGCCAACAATAGTTCAAGTTTACGAAAAAGAAAACCATGTTCGTAGAAAAGCTTGTACGCGTCGTCTCTCAGCTGCAAGGAAAACTCAACGTTTGGTTAATTCTGATAAATGGCATAGACAAAAGCCAAGCAGCAATTAACTAATTTTTATTGGCACTTATATTTCTCTATATAGAGGCGATCTTGTCACACTATTTTCTGTTATTATTAAGAACTATTTGGAACGGGAAATTGCACTTGGATCAGACGTTAAGTAATACTCGATGCTAATAATAATACAACAGTATCTTCGTGGGTATGTGGAACATGGTCCAATAAAAAATCAAAATCTTTCTATCGTAACACTTATAGCGTTTTCTACAGGCATTCTTCGATTATGGAAATAGCCAGTGGCGCCTGTTAATCTGTCGAAGACGTGATCTTTTACAATTTCGCAATTTTACAGTCTCGCAATTTTAGCCAGCGATATTTATTGATTCAAGCTACGGTAGTTTATATTGAAAAATACATTTTTTTATATTGTCGCATAAAATTTCACTATTGTTTATATCGACAATGCGGGGATAAAAGGAAAGCTTATACGTTGAGAGGTTGGTTTTCGCACGGAATAGTCAACGCCGCGTGGAATGGCTGTTGTTCCGATTCTTGTAACGTACACAGCGTAACGCACGATTCTATGACTTCGCTATGTCCCTTCCACCAGCTACAGAATGGTATGCACGAACGTATACGTTTTAGCTTTGCATTGTGCAATTTACAGCCAGGCTTCCGGTGTAGCCGGAAGTATGCTTCTTCGTCCGTTTAATTTATTCGGATTCTCGACCACTGCGCGTCGCCTCCTACGACGTGTCATCGAACTTGCATTCGGCCGGTCGCTGTTCGTCGCAACAAATTAATTGGCTTTGAAACATTTCCATCATTGTTTTCTTCTTTTTTCTTTTTTGGCGTTTCGTTGAAATTACATCGATGAGAGACATCTTTAAACGCACCTTCTGATAGAAGAGCAGAACGCCATTGTGCAAAACTGCCGAACGACATCCTCGAACGCCTCGTTCAAACTGTGCGAGTATATATGTACAGGGTGTCTCGGGTTTTTTCGTTCAAACGACGCGAGTATATTCTTCGAGTAGAAATAATCAACTTTATACAAACGTACACCTATGGAAAGCTTCGTGATCCATTATTGACGTTTATTATCGTCGTACGCTTAGTATCAATCGTTCGTAAACGAGTACGCATAGTCGTACGTATCGTATTGAACGAAAAATCAATTTCGCGTTATTTCGAATTTTTTTTGTTGAATTTCTTCCTCAAATGCTCAAATGCGAGTCTACATTCCTATCAAACTTCTTATTTCTATTCGTAGAATATACTGCTGAAAAATCATGACCCTATATATATACACACACACATAGTATCTATACATATGTATATACATATATTTATATGTATATGTACCTATAGAAATATATATATGTACATCGTATGGCAGGTTCGATCGCTGAAAAACGATTCAGCATACGTTCAATGAAGCTGACAACGAGGCAGCTAATATCGCGTATACGTGTACGCGTAACGTCTCTTTGTTGGCTTTTCATCGTCGCGTGGCCTGCTGGCATAGTTTCTTTCCTTTAAACTTTATACTTGTCGCGTTCAACCGCGCTCTTATTTCTCGCGATAATGTGCGCTCGCCACTGAAGACTGACACGGGTTTGAAAGTCTTTCCCGAGGGTCGCGTGCAAACGTTGATTGATCTACCGCGGCCTTTCCTTCCCTCACCTTTTTCACCAAACTAACGCAACTCGAACCGACCGATCGGCTCTTCGAAAATTGCCAACGAATCTACTTCGATACGATAAAATATTACTTTGTTAAATCCAGCGATAGTAATACTTTTAAAATAGGAACGAACGTCATATTCATCTCGAGCTTATCGTTGTGAGGGGACCTTAAAGGACAAACCGTGCGTCAACGCGTTTCTTCTAAGTCGTGTCGCTCTCGTAAGAAAGGATCGCGCAACGTGTCGAATAAAACTTCTTTTTTTTACGGGATTTTGCAACTGAATTTTTTTAAACGAATTAAAATTTACACACACACACATATATATAAAATAGAACGATAAAAAAATTTCAAGACAGAAATTGGCAATTAATCGGAAGGTCCGATCTTACTCACGATTCTCTCGAATTTGAATATCCGATCGCTCTTTTCGCCCCGATCGTCTTCTATTTTTTTTTCTCTCAGCACAGCCTCGTGGCAGGCCATCGCGCGTCGAAAAGCAGAACGTTGCCACGTATATACGCGCCGCTCGACAATAACTTGCCACTGCCTCGAGCTGTAATTCAAATCAACTACGTATCTCGCGGGGTAGTTCGCAGAAAATGGGTTATTGCTCTCAGCCGCTTAAGGATGTGAAATGTAGGACTATGATTTGCACAGTTCGATACTCGTTACAAACTAATTGCAGACTAGCAGAGAACAGGGGGGCGGGACACAAAGTACGTACTATCGTATGGTATGCGTGTGTTCGTGTGCGAGTGTGTGTACGTGTACCGGCATAGGGTAAAGATTTTGCCTGTAATTTTATACCGGCGAACGTAAATTCGCCAATGTATCATAGGACGTTATTAGCGATTTCCTCTTCGCTCTTTTACGCACAGTGATAGAATGCTCGCGTTGCAAATGTATTTTCTCTGAATTTAACGAATGATCGGATGGACGATCCGTTTTTTTTCTTCTCTTTATTTCTGCTCGTGTATCTTTCTCTCTCTTCTTTTTCGGCTTTGGACAGTCAGTGCGACGTATATGTCGCTGGAAACACCGAGCAGTAAGCTGCTGCGTCGTTCCTTCTAATTTTTTCTCCTTTTTCTTTCTCGTCTATTCTCGTGCTTATCCGAAGCTACATTCCAAAAACGAAGAAATTGGAAAGTACGTGACTGCTGCACGCAGCTATCGTTCGAACGGTGCTCGTTTTCTTCTCGTACAAATTATGATACGTGTGCATTCATCTCGTTTTTTCTTTACTTCTATTATCCACAATATTAAACGTTAGTCTCTATCGTTTCGTCGTGATATGACTTTGTTTCTTTCTTCTTCTTCTTCTGAGGGACAAGAGGGACTTACGGACTTGACTTGTAACGCATGACAGGCGGTTGATTTTGAACGGCGATTTGAAATGAAATTCAATAATCAATAAATGTAATTAGAAAGCAGGAAGAAAACGCGCGAGCGCGTTTCGATTCTGTCTTTTCATCACGATAATTTCATTATCGATCGATGGTATGAGGAGAACGTGGTCATTCGATATCTTTTTTTTCTCTTTTTTCTTTTTCTTTATTCCCTATTACCTTCGTCTACGTCTTTCCAACGAATTTACACTCGTAAATTCGTCTATTAAGTCTTGCTCACTCTCGCCCTCTCTTTCTTTTTCTTTTTTTCTTTTTCTTCTTTTATTTCTACCGGCTAAACAATAATACGCGCATGAGTATACACTATACGTTACATCGAAGTCGAAGGGTGAGAAGGTCGTCTAGCAGCAATCAAGTATCAAATAATCAAATCTGAAAATAGAGTATTTAAACTACAGCAGCCTGCGGCTAAAAGTCTATAAAATGGAATACAAAAAATATGTCGAAATCTTAAACGAGAAAAGGAGTATAACGTATATAATAACTAATGAGCTAATTCGTAATCGTCCTAATCGTATTCATCGTCTCATTATTCTTCTCTTCCTTTCTCTTCCCTTTCGTCTATCTTCTCTCTCTCTCCCCGGGGGAAACTTCCCGAAAATTCGCGAAACTACATCGTCTTCTCCTAAACAACAGGTTTGTGCGCTAAGAGAAATGTTTTGCCTGTATCACAGACTTCTTTCGATAACGTCGCTGTATGCTCCATTGCTATATGCAATCGTATATATATATATATATATATATATATATATACATGTGTGTATACACACACACCACACACACACATACACACACTCATACACACACAAACACACACACGTATGTATATATATCACATGTGTGTATATACGCACACATATATATTTACCTATGCATATGTATATAGAATACACGTTAATTAAATAAATACATAATTTAACGCTAACCTTTGCTTCGCTACCTTGCGATTTAGACGAAGAACTATCTTAGCAAATACGCGTATCAGTTCGACTCGCAGGCGAAACCGATCGATTTTTCCTATGCTCGTCCTTAAAAAAATTTCTATATGTACATGCGTCGACGGCTAGGGAGTGGGGATGCAGGAGAAGGGGTGGGGGTGGATTGCTGAACCTGGTTCCCGAACGATTCTTCGTAATCCATCGCATGTGCCGCTTCCAACAGGAAAATCGAATATCCTATTCGTGCAATTCGCTTCCGCTGCGGACATCGTGTTCCTAACGATGTAACCGCACGTTCCCTCGCTGTATGGCATTCGCGTAACCAACGAGATCCATCGTCATCGTCGTTATCTTATATTAATCGCAATACGATATGTGTGTTGGCGTTATGCGTCTACCGATCTTTGATACGTCTCAGTTACGCGCCTACTCTTAGCGAAGTGGTCGCACGCGCGATGAAGAGACGCGTCTCTTTCTTTCTCTGCGTTTTGACTTCTCTTTGCCTTGAGGCCAGTTGGCAGCAAAAACGTTAACAGATCGCACAGTTTCCAAGTTTGCTTCCCGCTTCTCGAAACGTAATCGAACGAACGACCCGAGCGTAATGCAACACCATGGGCCAATTAAACGAACAGGCAGCGTTCAAACATTGTAGAAGCCTGTACAAGCTGCAACGACTTGCGGTTTCAAGCAGCAGACTGTCCACTGTACGAACTCTGGCGCTCTATCGCGCATTACCTTCCGCTCTGTCTCGCTATTTCTTCCCTTTCTTTTCTCTATTTTCCGACGTTCCGAGGGTTTCATGGCTTTCGGGTTTTGCGCGATAAGCTAAGCGGTTGTTTCTAATTGGCAATATCCATGAACACAAACGAAATCTGGCGAAACGTCTGGCCGCTGACGGGAACGAGGCAAGCGTTTACGTGGGGTTCGCTGCTTGTTGCTGAGGGCTGTACTCCAACATCGCTATCGGGAACGTCTTGATGTGCGTCTGCCACTGCGCCGACAGTTGGAAGAATTTCACGCCGTACCACTCAGTACCGTCGATGCTCACTGAAGAAGAACAAGTTATTCGTGTAATTTCAACGTTCCACGTGCTACCGTTCCTCTGCACAATTTTCCCACATTCTTCCTATGTTATTCTCTTTCTATTAAACTGTGGCAGGAATTGCTTGCGTTTGATAAGCAAACGATAGATGCAAATTGTTCGGTTTATTTTATTGAAGATATTTTTATTCTTCTATTATCGCTAAATGGATCATACATAATTCAATAAAAATAATATCAAAGAAATAATGCGTATCTATCGTTTCCTTATAAAAGGAAAGAAACTTTTCAGACAACTTGATGTATCTCATACGGTGTAGTGAATTCCTTGAGTCAAAGAAATTAATAAACATAGTCGTATGAATATAAAGACTTGAAATATCACAAAGTTGCATACGTGTCACTTAGAAATTTGCGTTTTTGTGCCTACAATAAATGTCTGCATAGTGGCCGTGAAAATGAAAGAAATATGAAATAAAGAAATGGAAAAGCTGTAGAATATTTTAACCTTCGGTTGTCGTTAAGTCATTAAGGTCATTTAAGTTCTACTTTGCAAAGAAATATCTTCAAGATTATCATGTACAATCTGTTAATTTGAAGCGTTTTTTAAAATATCTGATGATCACGCTGCTAAAGTTAGTAATGGGTCATATTGACCCAACTGTGACAAAGGTGTATTTTTCGCCGTAGCCGAACGTGTTTTATTTCTGTGCAGCTTTTGCATACATATTCTCGTGCATCGACCGTGCAAGAACTGGGTGAAATCATTATTATACATTTTTACACCTAAATCTACGTATATAATTAAAACAAAAGGTGGTTGTACCTATCGTGCGAGTAAATTGATTTTCTCATTATATATATTCACATAATTCTTCATAAGTCTTCTTATTCGAAAACTATTTCTTAGAGTAACACGTCTTAAAACCAACATGTTACATTTTTTACGAGAAATGTGAAAACGTAAAGAGAGTTACAGCATTTTTCACTTAAAAATGTTTCTCTATCGAAACTTACAGTTACAAGGATTCTTTGTTTTTTTTTTAAATAATCTCACTTGGTTTGTTAACCTTTTTTTTCATCAAAACATATTCCAGCATGTTCAAACTACGTTGCCAATTTTTTTCTACTGAATATCTCTGTTGTTTTTATAACAACAGCTTCTTGAAAGCTCCAATTGGAAATTGGAAAGTTGAACAACTTGGTTTTGGGCGAACGCCAGTGTGACAACCGAGGGTTGTAAATTGTAAAAAAAAAAACGTAAATTTTCATTTTCTATAATTCTGTTCTAGCTATCGCTATAATTTTAATTGAAATATGAGTCTAATAGCATTATCATATACCGGTAATTTTTATGTTGCGTAAGAAGGAAATTTCTAAAGAAAATTTCAATTTTTCTTATCCTAAAAAATACTCTGATTTTCGTACGTTTTATATACACGTAATATTATCAGAAAACTGGAACATGTTATTACCTCTTAATGGAATGTTGTGAGTCTTCGCAGAGCATATAAGTCGTGTCACGCCTTCCACCGTTTGACTCTTTGGCTCGTTTTCCTTCTCTTTCTCTTTCTTCTTACCCAGTCTCATTACTGCAAATGAAACGAACAAGCGTATAAAATTTACTTCTGAAAACTAATACCATTTCAAAAAAATACAACGTAGTTAAATGTAAATTATATGTAACTCCTAATTGCTCTCGTGGGATTTTCTCGTTTTAATTTAATTTAATATCATTTTATGCTACCAGTTTCGAATATATACTCACACATATGATCCACGTACGTGTAGTATACGTGCATAATTACAAACTCAACTGTATTTTTAGATTGTTCGTAATATTAAAAAAAAATTGACCGAATCGTTTGTACAATTTCGTATTACAATGTAAAACAGAATTAAAGATTAGGGAAACGATAAGTTTGCTTCTTTCGAAATCTTGAAGACATTAAACTCTCTCTTAAAATTGTACTTTTGGTTCTGACCAAAGATTCAGTGTTAATTTTGTTACGTTTTCGCTCGATATTTTGTGGATTTTCCTCTGTTTTTGATTACTTTTATTAATCCCTTAGGTGTACTAATCACTAACTTATTTGTAGTTTTTTTTTGAATATCTTCCTATGTTGTGCTTCTTTTAGGGATCTAGATCGCGTTCAAATTAAGACTCGATGCTGGCCATTGTTGTAACTCTATCCAGCATCGTCTTATTGAGAAATTCTTTTTTCGTTCGCAATTTCAGTTGTTGAGAAAAATAATCTTCTAACGCCCTACAGCGTTCAATTTAACGATTTTCAAAAACAATTTCATTTAACATATTCAGACATTCAATCTGTGGTTCCTTAGAAATATCGAAGAAACAACACAGAAAATGTTTTTGAGTTTACAATTGTCCAAAGTAATATACATATAAATAATTGGAATTAAAAATTGCACGTATGAAAACTAAACTAAAATTATATGTATATAATATATCAATGACAGTAAATATATATATACATATATAAACATATTATATTTTACTGAAAGTTATCATTCATCAGTTAGTTAGTATGTTGCGACCTCTTTGAAAAGTGCGCACCTGAAATGTGTGGCAAAAAGTGAGCGATGACGAGTATACTCGTCAAGCGCAGAGAACGCGAGGCTGTTATAAATTAGAATTAAGTTAATTAACGAAATGACTGTTTTAGGGTTTAATTTTATTACTGCAATTCAGTGCAATTACTAAATTGAAATTTAAACAACAAATAGTACCTACTTGTTACGCATGACGAGTATACTCGTCAAGCGCAGAGAACGCGAGGCTGTTATAAATTAGAATTAAGTTAATTAACGAAATGACTGTTTTAGGGTTTANATTTTATTACTGCAATTCACTGCAATTACTAAATTGAAATTTAAACAACAAATGGTACCTACTTGTTACGCATGACGAGTATACTCGTCAAGCGCAGAGAACGCGAGGCTGTTATAAATTA
Organism: Bombus haemorrhoidalis; assembly: GCA_014825975.1. Taxonomy (NCBI): domain Eukaryota; kingdom Metazoa; phylum Arthropoda; class Insecta; order Hymenoptera; family Apidae; genus Bombus; species Bombus haemorrhoidalis. The sequence continues at coordinate 2,553,021 of CM026177.1, forward strand.
GAATTAAGTTAATTAACGAAATGACTGTTTTAGGGTTTAATTTTATTACTGCAATTCACTGCAATTACTAAATTGAAAACAACAAATGGTACCTACTTGTTATGAATGACGAGTATACTCGTCATAACGCAAAATATCGCCGTTTCCTCGTGACGAGTATACTCGTCATAACGCAAAATATCGCTGTTTCCTCGTGACGAGAATACTCGTCATAACGCGAAATATCGCCGTTTCCTCGTGACGAGTATACTCGTCAGGAACAGCCAACTGGTTAATTTTGCCACTGGTACTTTTAGCAATTGCAAAGTTGTCAAAATTCGTCATCTGAATGAAAGTTGGTTAGTAGGAAAGTTACAAAAGATGTAATTTGACACGTACTTTTTTGTTTCTTTTCCTTTGTGGTGTAGTTCATGGACAAATAGTGGCCAGGAGTTTCACCCAGAGGCGGAAGTCTCTGAACGTGTAACGCCCTAAACGCCTGTCTCAATGTGTTCTTGCCTTTTTCACCCTGTGTTTGCTTGCTCCAATAATCGAGTTGTAACTCGACCGGTTCCCAGCCTTCTCTCGTTGGTTGACCGACGTTCGGGCTGCTTGGTGGCGTTAACCTACCAGGAAGTGGAACAGGTAATACAGGGGGTGGCAGAGAAGGTGGAGAGCCAGACATGGTCACGTTGCTCTCCTCGAGGTCGACCGACGCGGAGGAACTGCTGTCCGGACAGCCCACCCGGACATCGTTTATGAATGGGATGAAGATTTGGCTGCTGTCATCTGTTTCTCTGCGAAATTAAAGCGCAACGATGTTTGGTTCTTGTTATGATCTCTGCTTCAGCGTACGAACAGCTAAGTTTGTCCCAATTTGTACTTTCATACTTTAATATCTTCTGTAATTTGTTTTCATAATAATTTTTACAACAAGATTTTATGGCGATTCATGTCAGTAGCAGTGGGTTTTAGCAATTTCGGATGGAATTTAAGCGCTTTTACGAAGATACAGTAGAGTGAGGAATTTATTTCTTGAAAGAGGATCATTTGATTCTTCGAAGAAGATTTCTTGGAAGAAACGGAGATTAATAAATTTCCTAGCGATGCTATACTCATCCGCACTTTTTTTCTGCAAATTCAAGCCTAATGAGGGGAAGGTGAAAAAGGACTAAATTGTTTTCTCAAAGGACAAACTCTATATCCGCAAAAGTTAGAGATTCGAACTTCGCAATAAAAACTCTTCATTAAAACTAAGCAAACACGTGTTTGAGCTTTTTTCGAGATTCAACCCCTAAAAGCATCTCATAAATTGAAAATACTGTGTAGGCAAAGCCACTATCGGATAAGTATCGTGTAAAGAAAATCCATAATGTATATACGTAAAAATCAATTGAACCGTCTGAATATCGTACCTGTAGGTAACCATGGCTTCCGCAATCGGCAGTAGCAAGGTTGTACCAGCCGAAGCCAAATACTCGGAAACTCTGGCCGCACCCTCGCTCGCGCCACCGCCCTCCCTTTCCAACAATTCTTTCCACTCGTCACCGAACAACATCGAGTACTTGGCGTCTATGGAGCCAAGGTATTTGGACAACGTATTGGAGCCCAGAGGCACTACGAAGAACTTGAGATAATTCTGCGGTCGAAAACTTAGCTGATCCACGTAGTGGCGGAGCACTGCATTTACGAAGCCATCACCACCGGCAATGACTACTTTGATCGGTGCCGGCGGCTTAGCGGAGCTGTTACAACTAGAAACGACAAGATGGTTTCGTTATTAATAAATATTATCATTGTTATTAATATTTTCATTATTCTATGATATTTATATTTATATTGTATTTGAATTGTATCTTCCAATAGATGCGTAGCGAAATACTAATGAGGATAAACCGATTGATTAACTAGCAAGCTGTTTTTGACGAGTATACTCGTCACGAAGAAATGGCAATATTTTGCGTTGTGACGAGTACGCTCGTAGTTGTTGCAGACTCTTTGAAAACTTCGAAAAGTGTGCACATAAAATATGCCGCAAAAAGTAAGCGACGACGAGTATACTCGTCAAACGCAGAGTACGCGTGGCTGTTATAACATAGAATTAAGTTGCAATTAAATGACTGTTTTATTTTGTGACTTGGTTACTGCAGTTTTATATTCGTTGTAATGCAAAATATTGCCATTTCTTCATGACGATTATACTCGTCATGACACCAGATATCGTAATTTCTTCGCCATCTGTATACTCGTGAAAAACAGCTAACTGGTTAACCAAAGGGAAGATCGTTATGTCGTTAAGTAAATTATTAGTTACAATTTCTGTATTCGCGTGACCAAGCACGTGAACGTGGCACGAATATCCGCCGGAGAGGCGGTCGTCAGGACCCTGTGGTTCCTCTCTTGAAGTCTCGTGGCCAGCACAGCTGCGCCAGGATCAGCCAGTGACACCAACGACACAGCGTCCGGCAAACTGTCATCCGGTAAGACCCGGCTTAATTGCTCGACCAACGCTTTCCTCGGCTGAAACAATGCGTGGCCCGTTTTAAATGCGCGTTTCCAGCTTGACGTATGAGTGAAATGTTTCAAGATTACGATCGCGACTGCTCTCAGGTTCGAGCGCAATTAAATTTTATCATGGACAATAAATTGAATATATCGAGAATACGCATCGCTGATTACGAAGATACATACGTAAATAAGGGAACCGAGGAGAATCGAGATTCTCATCTGTTCTATGTTGTATCGATTTATATTTCTATGCAATGGGAGAATCCTTTTCATCAAATAGCTGTGAGACGAGCGACGATACGGTGACGTCGCTTTCATATGTGATGCATCATACACTATGTACGAAATCAAGATAAATGTATCACTATATACTAGTAGTATAGTGTATATACTAGCAGTGATACACTACTATACACAGTGCATAGTGTGCATAGTACATGGTGTATATATCTTATAGTGCATATACTGCATAGTGTATAGTGTACATGGCGTATATAGTGCATAGTGTACATGATGCATATAGTGCATGATGTTCATAATGTGCATAGTGTATAGTGTACACAGTACATAGTGTATAATGTCATCCTGGCAGCGATACACTGTACACTATACACTATACTATATAGTGTAGATAATGTATAGCGTAATTCTAGCAGCGATGCACTCTACACTATATACGATACGATATGCTGTGTACGATCGAATTTTCCATCTACCTCCGAGCTATTCAAATCGGCAGGAGGCTTCAGGTCCACACTGAGGCTATGCTTTTTCGACTTATTGGTGGCCGGCACGCCTCTGTCACGAGTAAAAAGCCTGCTCCGTTTGTCGGTGTTCTCGGCCTTGTTGTGCTGTTCCGATTTGGGCGGCGAGCCCGTCACGTAATTCGGCGGATCGTTCGCCTCGTGATCTGTCCAATTCTCCGGGTGTGAGTCGCTGTCTGCTCTTCGGGAACTATCGTCACTTTGCCTATCCACGCCACGTTCTGCAACGAAATTTCATTACTCCTCGTCGCGGTGCATTTGCCTAATCGCAGGAAATTGCCCGCGCGTTACCGACCGTAAATTCGAGACATAATTTGTAAATTCCTATTTCGTTTATTTCTTCATCTTGTCCGAGAAAAGGGAGAAGATGTGGATTACGCGTAGAGAATATCTGAGGGATATTTTGAAGTTTCGGCTTACGATTTATTTAAAATTACTAATTTGATAGTAGACAAAAATTTGCGAATAAAGAGGTGAATTTTTCTTTAAGAAAACAGCACCACATTTCCCTCCATTTTGCAATTTATTAGCAAATTAGATTAGATTTAAGCGAATCAAGTTGCTCTTCTCGCTCGTCGGTTATGGCCCCAACTTTACGATCAATAACGTACGTGGCAATTGATTAATGCGTGATCGATTAACTCGCAGAGAAGTACACACACACACACACACAGACGGTTCTATTAACGCGTTCAAACGAATCATTGTACTAACGTACACTACGCGTTTAATTAATCGATGGCTCGGTTCGATACATTGTACGCGTATTGTCAGTTTGCCAGAAGTGCGACACCGTTTAATGAAGATCAAGAGACGTTTAGGCGGCTTTTCCTGGAAATCCTGAATTTCCAGAGAACCTGGTCCAAATTTGAAATTATCAATTGCTCAACCATTCAGCGATAAGACAATTTCTTCTCGTTACCATTGCAGAATTTTCAGCGACAAAGTGGCAACTGCAATATTTTCAAACTGTAAAAGTAAAAGACGTTTGCAAAGTTGATAATTTGAAGTTCTTTTTTCATGCGTATACTCGTGAAACGCAGTTAACTGATTAATTGCTACGCACGAAGTTCATATTCATCGCCTAATTGAATTTCATACTCCGACAGATTAGCCAAGGGATCTCTGAACGTAAATATTTATTTCCTATCGGTGGTTTGACAAACGCCCATTTAGCCGGGCACTTTTCCGAATTTGATTCACACGAACAATAGAAATGATTATGATATCCTCAAAAGGTCGTATTTGTCACTGTGTATAGCTAAAAATTAGTAGATTTCGCAGATCTTCATATGACATACCGTTTACGTGTATTGCAATTAAAAAATGATTAAAGCAATCGATAATTGTGTTACTATAACCGTGTTATTATAATTATATATAATAACTATTTTAATATTTTAACAACATTTACTAAATATTTCTGCCAAATAGCAGGCAAGATTCCCTCAGGAACGACAGTTTTCCAAATATCCAAAAATCGATAATCCTCCAGATGCGTCGCTCTTCTGTTAAACCGACGATATATTGGGTTGGCAGCTAAGTGATTGCGGATTTTGTAATACCATCTAATGACAAGTACAGGCGTTTTCGAGATCTCAAGGTGACTTTTGTTCTTTTAAATGGAACTATATATTTTTTTCACAGTTGTTCGATGCAGCTTCTAATTCTTTACAAAAAAGTATCTAGCTACTTATATCCGAAAATGCACAGTTTGAAAGATATTGCAATGTTAACTTCGTTGGGTGCAGCGTATGAGAGACAAAGAAAACGCGAACGTAAGAGCACCATGTTATCTTCCCTTTTCTTTCATACAACGAGTCTTACGAGACTAAAATTGTATAATACTTTTTTGTAGAGAATTAAAAACTGCATCGAATGGTGTATAAGAAAATGCACGGTTCCGTTTAGAAGAGCGAAGGTCAGCAGTATTGACAAAATCCGTAAGCACTTAGTTACCAACCCAATATGTACGTACATAGATAGTATGTATAATATATATATAAGAGAACTTACTAAAACGTATCAATGGAAAAGGATACACCACACGAATCTGCGCGCAAAATGCAACGGGCAACAGGCGTTCGTGATTCGAGACAGTCGGATATGTGTTTTTCTTTTCTTTTCTTTCACTTCTATTCGTTAAGAAGATCAGTGAAGCTTCAAGAACACTCGCAATCGAACGTGTGGCGTGTTAATCGGTACAGCGACCAGAGATAGATAGATAGAAAGAGAGAGACAGAGAGTAAGAAACAAGTAGAGTTAGTAAAAGAAGAGAGACAGCGATAGATGTAAAAATATAATTCATAGTATAAAAAGAGATACGTACGTACAAGTAGATAGAGAGAGGCAGAAAGAGAGAGGCCAGCGGGCAGAGTTTTTGGTGTTGCAATTTGCTTTTCGCTTTTGTTTAAATTCGCTACGTACAGACAGGCGTATAAAAGGCACACAGACACACGATTAACACAATCTCTTCTGCAGCAACGATCTGGACGTTCGATTCGAGGGAAGAGAGATCTGCCCGCTCTCTTTCCTTTTTTTTTTATCGTTGAGAGAAATCGAATTGGATTTTCATTATGTCGCGGAAGCAAACAAAAATGACTACAAAAGAGATCAGATGGTAGATAAACGTTTATTTCCATCTCATTTCCTTACAGTATATCAGTATCAGTCTTACAGGTCTGTTCTAATGTCTACCACGATCGAGGGCTTTCTCGTTAACGTGCTGATCGCGTATGACGCAAGGATAATGGGAAATACGAAGATTCTTAACCAGTTAGTTGTTTCTGACGAGTATACTCGTCATGAAGAAATGGCGATATTTCGTGTTATGACGGGGCATGTCGGTGATAAAATTAAAAAATCAAACTGTTGCTTCGTTACAACTTCATTCTATGTTACAGAATATTGCAATTTGACGAGTATACTCGTTTTACAGCTGACTGGTTAAGAGCAATAGAATAATTTCGATATATTATATGCAGCATGAAATCACTTTGATCCATTATGTGATGATGAAAGAAGAGCATTTGGCGCAAAAACGAACGTAATTTTGCGGTGTTAATTTATTAATAAACAACCAAATGGGATAACTCGTTCCGAATAGCACACGTTCGTCTGATAATTAATTTGGTCCGCGCCGATCAATATGCAACAGTGGAGGACTGTTGCTCTTTTTTCCACCGAATGCTTCGTTCGTTTGTGTTTTCTAAAGGACAGAAAAGAAATGAGCCAGGATACGAAGGTGTCGGTTTGAAAAGGTTTTTCTTTTTGGATCATTTGTCGTGTTAAGGTAACTGAAACGTCCAGTGTCGCAGTGAAAAGTAATGAAATTATCGAGGCTGACTGTGATTTTAGCTGGTAGTGTATAGATACTACTAGGAAGAAATTGCACATTGAACGATCATTGCTAGTGTACGGTGAAACTAATAGACATCTAATTACCGAGTTTCGTATCTTTGATCACGAAACAGCAAGCTTCTGTCGGTTAGCAAGAGGTCATTCACGCGCTCGAGTTCCTTCTGCAATCTACAAAATTGCGCACACCGCCATATGTAGCTATAAGTTTCAGTCTGCCAACGAACAATAAACCAAAACTGATTAAATACACGTTGGCCAGATACTAGCGCGATTGTCTAATTTTTATTATTATTTGTCTACTTCTTCCTCTCTACGTTCAAAACTTGCTATTGGACCAGTAACTTTGAACCGACCCACGCAAATATTAATTTCATTAAATACCAATTAAATTATTTATAAATGATGAATAAATTATTGGAAAAGATCTATCAGATAAAACTTGTTCTGTTTCGAGTGCGACGTCTCACGATGACCAGCAGATTTGCCTAGGCATAGGCGTTTTCAAGATCTCGAGGTGAACTTTAAATGTCCCTTTAAATGGAACTATATATTTTTTCACAGTTGTTCGATGCAGCTTTTAATTCTCTACAAAAAATTATCCAACTACTTGTATCCGAAAATGGACAGTTTGAAAGATATTGCAATTTTACCTTCGTTGGGTGACCGCGTATGGGAGACACGGAAAAGGCGAACGTAAGAGCACCATGCTTTCTTCCCTTGTCTTTCATACAACGAGTCTTATGAGACTAAAAGTGTATAATACTTTTTTGTAGGGAATTAAAAACTGCATCGAATGGTGTATAAGAAAATGCATGGTTCCCTTTAGAAGAGCGAAGATCAGCTTGAAATCTCGAAGGCACGTCCACCTACATAAGATTTGCGACCATCGCGAGATGTCGCCCTCGAAACGAAGCAAATTCTGTTCGAAACGTTTTTTCGAATGATGTATAGTTCAGCCTCTAGATTCGAAATATTTCATTGTTTTAAATATTTCTTGGTATGGTTCATTGAAAAACATTGCATGGCAAGCGATGTTTGGAACAGTTCCTTAGATTATTTCATGTAACAGAAATATAACACTTTCGTGTATAATAATTAAAAAGGAAATTTTTTTTAGAGATAATTACGAATATTTTAATTTGGAAAATGAAAGTAAATTTCAAATAGGTTAATTTCGAGTAATTAGAGAAATAATTGTCCAATCGATTTTGTTGTTCGTAAGGAGAGAGGAAAGAAGTACGTCGTTAAATTAGTTGTATTTTAAACTGCAAAGGTGCGGCCAGATATATATATATATATATGTGTGTGTATAATATTAATACAATGATACAGAGAATATTAATATGCGATTGCGCTGCGATCGACACAAATCTCCCACTTGATATGAAAAGTTCCTCTGTTTCTATAAAAACAAAAGTATCCTCGCGAAACACGTTACACGTTAAGACGTCAATTTCACCGATTACATAATTATCGAAAATCACCAATTATCGTGCTCCTTGTCGTGTAAAGTACAAAATATATCGTTAACCATAACATTAATTTCCGCTACCAAGCACATTTTCATAGCCACGACAGCACAAAAATACCAAAAGAAAAAAATAACGACAGAAGATCTACAATCGAATCAATTTGTTCGATCTACTCTTTGACCAATGAGCAGCAAGATCGTCGCGAGAAGGTCAATGAAAAAATGAAAGAAAGACGTGTCATGCTGTCCAAATTCACGCAGGCATGCTCGTTCGACGGCGAAGCAAAGATTCTTAAAAACGAAAGGAAAAATAAAAAAGAAAAAATAAAAGAAAGAAAGAAAGAAAAACAATCCAGGGATCGTTGGAACTTGTCCTTGGAAATCGCGACGATCCGGTGTGCTTTTACATACCTGGAGTGGTGTGTCCGATACGGTGTTTCTCTTTAGCTGGCTGACCTGCGTTCTGCTGACCTATGGCTGTCGCAGCAGTGTTTCCAGTCTCCTCGTTGGTTACTACTACCGAATCGTAACATGCAACAATGCAAAGCCAACGCACCAGACTTTCACTTAGTTAAACAGATCTGAATCCGTATTGGCAACGAAACAACATTTACGCTTCTATTTTTACTCAACCGTTTCTGTCTAAATGATCGGTACGCAACGTGCGATATCTGTCGGTTCGTTACTCATGTTGCATTTCAATTTTGCTATTCCGAATCTGTGGTATTCAAACGAACGAAGAAACAATCACGGATGATGGTAAACAATTTGGAAAGTTTCTGGGACCTGGGACTGCAGTGGTATTGCTCTAAGTACAAATGAAATGATCACAGATATTTCAATTAAATTATATTATTCGAGATATTCGAATTAACATTGGAAGATTTTAATTAATATCGAATACTAGAAAGGAGGATTAATACGAAAATTTGAATGTAATTTAATAATAATATTTAGTATATGATAATAATTTAATATCAGTTATTAATACTTCGCAATGTACTTTCATAATTACACGCTCCTGGGCACGCAGCTTCTTTGATAAACTTCTGCTGAGGTTTCAGATAATCGATAAAAAGAGACAATTAGGACACTTGTGTCAAGCATTTTGTGTAATATATTTTTGTAGAATATCAAAATTGCATGTCGAATGCTTCTAAATAAATATTCTACCTGTTTGCTGCGATCGCTAGGCTTGTTAGAATTGCGAACTCTCGTCCTATGCCTACAACTACGAAAAGACTGCAAGACAGGGAATTAGATATCAACAGCGATTACATTGCTCAAACAAGTAATTAGAAATAGATAAATAAATAAATGAAGATAATTCTTCCGCTAGGTCGTTTTCTCTACATGTAGAAGGTGTTCTTGTCTTTTTATTTTCTAGCAGAAGCAAAGTGGAAACGTAGGTAACACTCGTCGAATGTCACCATATAACCACAGTGTTCCTTACCGTGTGCGCAACTATTTCGACAGAGGCAACAATCAGGTCTCGCGTTATGTACACCTGCTGTACTTTTTCTCTTTTCGCTCCACTGTTCTTTACGCCGCACTGATCGTCGTATCGAGCAACTCGTATTTGCCAATCAAGATTCACATGATCACAAAATCTACGATACTCAACAATGTTTGGACGAAAGCGATTCACTTACCGGAGTGAGGAGGTGCGAGAAGCGATCGACTAGAGCTGAAGAAAGGGCGCAAGGACGGCTTGGGCGTGCTACTGACGGACATCGTGTCCAATTCGGGACCACTGTCTGAAAAATTTTCCAGTTCGTCGAACAGTTCCTCGATTTCCATTTCTGCCCCTTTAACAAATCCAGTTAACGAGTCTATAAAATAATCAATAAAACGATCGGTGAAACATTGGCAGAATTTTTTACGTGGCTTGTGTGCTTTGAGATAGGAGCAGTTGATGTATGTGTACTTACCTGACAGCTTTTGCCCGATTTCCTCTTGATCTTGATCAAGGTCCTCGGATACCCTGAACCGTCTTTTCAGCAGTGCTATGAATTTCTGCTTTAGATTTCTCTGCTGCAAGAATAAAGATGATTCTATTGATGATGAAAATCTGGCTATTTGCATTGATGTTTATCGCAGCAATTTTTTTAATGTTGTTTAATTAAGATTTGTTTGGTTCGTATGTTCTTGTATACTTGGAAGAAAGGAATTAGTATCGTTTTAATATTCATATAATATTAGAACGTTATAAGGTATGATTATAATTGAATTGTGGATTTTTATGAGTTTATAAAAAATTTGTGCAAAATTACACAGATTTATACAATATGAAAATATATATGAAAAATACAGAGTGTAGTGATTTCTATAATATTTGGTAGGTAAAGAACAATTTTCTGTTCAATTATCTTATTTATTATACTTTTTTAAATTATACTTTTGATAATATGAATTTGTATAAAAGTTTGTAGTCTAGTTATAATATTAAAATATTTTCATTTCTTCGACAGGACTTAGCTAATAATTATTGTCTCTTTTCCGTTAATGCATTTTTTAATCCTTGAAAATAAATATGTATTTATTCGGGATATTTATAAATCCATGAATGAATTATATTTAGCACATAGTAAATCAGAAAATTTTATGCACCTTTGTTACTATAATCGAAATTCTAGAACAATCGCTGGATACTCGGTCGACGCATAGCAAAGCTAAACTAATTAGATTTTTGAAAATTATTCATTGAAAAATGAAATACTGTGATGTAGTAGGTATATTACAATTTACTGTGGCTCTCGGGAGAAAATATTCATTGGGTTGATCAGAAAGTTCGTTTCTGTTTTCGTAGCAAAATGAATCTGTGTTTAAACAATGTATATTAACTTTAATTTAATCCAATTGTAAGCTGGGATTGCTGATTAATCAACAGTTAACTGTAGAGAATGAAACAATCGTTGAAAGTACTTGTTTCTTATTGGCCTGGCACAAGTTCACACATGGTTCATCAAAACAACGCAAAAGTTCGAAAAATATCTATTATCTCAATTCAATTCAATTGTACCTCGTATTGTTCAGTAATCAACAATTAATTGTAGAGAATGAAACAATCTTTGAAAGTACTTGTTTCTTATTGGTCTGACAGAAGTTCACACATGGTTCACCAAAACAACGCAAGAGTTTGAGCTATTAATCTCAAGTTAATTTAATTGTAACCTCGTATTGTTCACTAGACAACAGTCAATTGCAGAAAATGAAACAATCATCTTCGGAAGTACTTGTTTCTTATTGATCTGGCAGAAGTTCACACATGGTTCACTAAAACAACGCAAAGGTTCGAACAATATCTATTATCTGAATTCAATTCAATTGTATCTGGTATTGTTCACTAATCAACAATTAACTGTAGAGTGTGAAACAATTTTTGGAAGTACTTGTTTCTTGTTGATCTTGTACAAGTTCACACATGGTTCATCAAAACAACGCAAAGTTTGAGCTATTAATCTTAAGTTAATTTAATTGTAACCTCGTACTGTTCACTAGACAACAGTCAATTGCAGAAAATGAAACAATCATCTTCGGAAGTACTTGTTTCTTATTGATCTGACAGAAGTTCACACATGGTTCACCAAAACAACGCAAGAGTTTGAGTTATTAATCTCAAGTTAATTTAATTGTAACCTCGTATTGTTCACTAGACAACAGTCAATTGCAGAAAATGAAACAATCATCTTTGGAAGTACTTGTTTCTTATTGACCTGGCACAAGTTCACACATGGTTCACCAAAACAACGCAAGAGTTTGAAGTATTAACCTCAAGTTAATTTAATTGTGATCTGGCATTGTTGATTAGTCAACAGTCAATTGCAAAAAATGAACTTTCTGTCCAACCCAATAAAATTCGCATGGCAGACAACATACATATTAATGATACATTCATCATACACAAACAAAGAAACAAATTACGTATGTAATTCAATTCACGTACCCTGGCGTTGGGCGGAATCTTCGCTCGGCTCTTTCGTCTGTGTCCCATCTCAAGAGTTGGCTCGCTGTCGCTGCCTTCCGCTTCGCCCTCTGAGCTGAACTCCTCCTCCTCGTCGCTATACTCGGGGCAGAGCCTCTCGTTCGGGTCGTTCATCAGTCTTTTGTCCTGGTCGACCGGCTGGGAGCTGAGCGCAACCACGCTCACGCGGGCTAACACAACGGAGTGGCCGCCGTACTTCTCCGCCTTGTCTGACACTAGCTCCAGTTCCAGGTCCATCTGCTTCTGGAGAACCTGTGCATGCACGCAGGTGTAACAGTTCGATGAGAAACGAATTGATTTTTTCCAGCTTAGTCACATGGCAGTCGGCTGCTTTTGTTTCAGGTGGACGAATCTGAATTTACAGAATGACACGCTGAAGAGAGGTTCGGCTAGGATGCTGAAGACGTCGATACTGAGTAGTTAGTTGGAGTGTGGGTTTTTTTTTTTAATTTTGAAGCTGACGAGTAGAATTAGAGAAATGATCGTGTGCGAGAATAGTTATGTTATTGCAGGGTTTAAGCATGAGAGGCTGTTACCTCGAAGAGTATGTTGACGGAGCAGATATTGTAAATGAATGATAGATTTGTTGGAAACCCCATAGGGAACAATACGTATTTAAAGAATTTTTATTTTAACGAGGAATGAAATGTTTAGGTACGTATTTACGAGAATATCGAGAATATGTTTGATTTTGATAAATTTTAATACGATGGCTATTTATTGTATATGTATATATATATATATAATAATTATAGTTTAGGTTTTCGAGGATTACTCAATTGTTTATTGACTTGCATTTATCGGTTTATCGACCAAATGAATTTGTTATGTGGATTATGGAATAGAAAAATCATTTGTCAGATTGTGTACTGTAGAATACCTTTTACAAATTCTTCGTTTTAAAGATACTAGACAGTTTGATCGAATGCTATAAATCATTTTCTGACGTTGGCTGCAGCTGGTTTGTGAATTGTAATTGATCTAAATGGAAAGATTTAAGAACACATTTTTGCAGTACTTTTCTCATTGCTGATTTCCCGCGCTTTAATTTTCTAATTTATATATTTTGTTATTTTGTTATTTTTTTTGTTATTTTGTTACTTTGTTACTTTGTTTTTTGTTATTTTGTTATTTTGTTATTTTGTCATTTTGTCATTTTGTCATTTTGTCATTTTGTTATTTTGTTATTCTGTTATTTTGTAGATTTATACTGTTTCGATAACAGAATAATCACACAGAGAAATAAATTGAATGAATGAAATTGTTACGTGAGAATTTACCTGACTGCGAGAAAATTAGCAGTAAAATTAGTTTTTTCATTTGTATTAAATCAAATTATTTATTTAATATATGAAATTTAATTAAATTTATTTCATTAAATTTGTTTAAGATAGTAAATAAAATCAGCACCAAAATTAGATTTTACACACTAAAATCGAACGATAATCATTAATAACAATTTAAATGATAAAACTGATGAGATTTGACGGCTAGAAAATTCTCTGATACTTTTTTAAATAAATTCCTGGTAATATATTAGACTAGGATATTAAATTAGCTGTAATTCTCCTTTCACTAACAACCTTAATTCGCATATTCGTAGCTGCATCATGGCACAAGGTGTCTCGATTTAGCCTAATGCATTTGTAATCTAACCTCTGGAGATTCGAACGCCGCTATAATAACAGCGCAACAGGGATGATGTGTAGCTAAATTTCAAATTAAGCTGAACTTTCGCAGTAATAAATATATCAATTATACTCTAGCACTATATATATATATATATATATATATATATATATATATATATATATATAGTGCTAGAATACAATTGACATATTGATATATAGTGATTTTGATAAATTCTAATACGATAGCTATTTACTATATACATAATTATTATAATTTAGGTTTTCGAGGATTGCTCGATTATTTATTGACTTGCATTTATTAGTTTATCGACTAATTGAATCTGTTACGTGGATTATGGAATAGAGCAATCATCTGCCAGATTGTGCACAGTGGAATACTTTCTATAAATTCTTCGTTTTAAATTTAATAGTATGTATTACATATATATATATATATATATCATTGCAACAGTAAATAAGAATAAAACTGTTTGAAAGAAGATAGTTCAATTGATGCACATAAAAGAATCTATTTTCTTCGTTTTGCAAATTAACACTAGAACTACCATACCAAATTGACTGGTTTTACAATTTTATTTTAAAATTCCTACTTCGTGTTATATTTTTTTCCGCAATAATGTAATGACTTTCGCATAACTAAACAAATAATACAATGAATTTTATTTTGTTTCTTATGTATTCAATCTGAAAATAATTTTGTATCAAGGCTACTTATGCCAATACCAGTGAAAATGGCTGCTACTTGTCAAAGCGTACAAGAGTCCTGCAAACTGTTTATCGAATCCAATTAACCAGTTTCCTCGTTTTCTACAACTTGCCACACGTTTTTCAAATTTTTACTACGTATTATTCAATATAATGATATCAGTTATCAGGGAAACTCTGGATCGATCGCTAGATCACTAGATGCCAACACTAGAAATACCACACCAGTCAAAACGACTGGTTCTACAATTTTATAAATGTGGCAACCCTTGTTTAGGGACCATAGTCCCAGATGGATTAATAATACCAAAAATGTACTACATAACATGGAATTGCTTCTGTAAGAAAGTAATAAATCAATGAATATAAAAACATTCTATCATTACGTACTTTTTAAAACCTATTTTTTAAAACGTATTTTTTAGTCATTTTCACTGGTTTTGATAGAGATAGCTTCGTGTTAACTATCGGTAGTTCTAGTGTTAATCGATTTGCAGTACACCTGCCACTTTTTTTACAGTTTCTTTCACTCACACGCTAAAGCAGCCGTAGATGTCTCTGATCTCGTAGAAAAATAAATAACAACGAAAAACAACATTTGTTTTGTGCCAGTTTGGTCAACGTAGGAATAGAACCAACAGATAAGCTGGGACGTCGTTTGGACGTAAATGATACCAGTTTCGATTTCAAAGACACACGAGAACTTGTACACGGCTCGTTACAAAGAATCAGTGAGAGAAAAAGCGAAACGTAGGTCGTCGCAGCCGACATGAGACGATCAGACGAAGGAAATTTCAAACGACGAAAGTAATTTTCTTCTCGCTGAAGGAAAATCGTCGTAGTGACGATGCATAAAACGAGGATTTTCGAGAAGAATATAATTCCGTATCTTGTATTTATCGCATACTCGTGTATTTATCGAATGGAATGTGCTTATCGAATGCAGTTGTAGATCGAAAATTGCTTTTTACCTGAGCCATATTGATAACTCCCTCGGCTAATGTCTTGTACCCGAGCATCGTACGATTTTTATAGCGTTTTCTCCTCTGCAGTTGTATTAGCAGCTTGTTGCCGTCCCTCTTGAGGAAATGCGGGTACTGAAGCGCGAATTGCAGCTCCAGCTCGGTGTCCAACATGCCACCGGTTGGGATGGCCATCTCGTTGGAGCGCAATGTCCTCTTCGAGCTCTGCATCTTCACCGCGATGCTAATCGACGTTAAATCGGACCCTAATGGCCGTAAGATCACCAGCCGCGTCAAGGTCAACGAGCATAACCTAAACAAATTACAAGAGAAATATTCGCTTTAGATTTTGCAAATAGTTGGTAATAAAAAAAATATATACATTTTTTCTTAACTAATTAAAAAGCCAAGAATTGAAATAAAATATTGAATTGGCAACTAAATGATTGCGGATTTTATCATTACCACCAAGTCAAAATCCGCAATCACTTAGTTGCCAGGCCAATAGTAGAATTTCACTCATTCGCTACGTAAGTCTTTGCATGGAAATTTAGTTTGGGATTTCAGTACGCTAACTTTTGCCAGGCACATGAAAAGCACGAAAGTTTCTAGCGAAAGTTTTGTTGAGGTAAGCGTAAGGCGCGTACGTAAAATTTTATTAACGTACACGCGAGCAAATTTGCCACGGGAACTATGTGTTCGTGGCACGTGTTGCGTGCGTGTAAGAAGAGCGCCAACTCTACGAACGGCCGAGTAGAATAAATAACGAACATTGTAATTATCAAATTATCGATTCAGTGTTTTTCTTTCTTCTTTTTTCTGTTTTAGATAGCCAGCGTCACAGTTGACGTGATTGTCAGAATTTTAATTTAATTTAATTATCAGAAACGCTGCAAGTGTGAAAATTGAACAATTTCCCTTTACTTTAGCACAGAAATTGTGAATTATGAAATTGTGAAGAATTGTGAAGAAAATGTTTTGAATAGTGCGATCGCCCTTTGTAAAAAAATATTAATAGGTTGCTGATTTTTATGCAGCCAGATCGTGTCGAAATGTTCAACCTATATGTAGGAAATGTGTCACATTGTATAAGGTACGTATCAAATAGGTTACACATATGCACAGAACAATTTAAATAGAAACAGAAGAAGAAATTGAAGACAGAATATGACTACTAAACCGTAGATTTTTAGTCAATTGAAACGTGTCTGAATATTCAACTTATTATATATATTATAAATTAGATTTAGAAAATATGTGACATTACATAAGGTAAATGGAAAATAGCGTGAAATACATACACTGTGTATATGAATAGGATAAATATAAGACACAAATATGAAAAAGAAATGTAAATAGAATAAGATAAATTGCAAAATGTAAAATACCTACACATACATACACATACATACACATACATACGTATTACATTGATATTTACGAAATATGAATCACATTCATACGTGTATTTACATTTATTGGTAACTTTTTTAGGTTAGGTTTATTAGCTGGTAATGACAAAATCCGCAATCACTTAATTGCCAACCTTATAGTTATCGTTACACTGCGGATTTTTATACATTTGAAAAAGATTGAAAAGAAAAACTGCAAGAACGCACAAAGTGTACGTAACATGCAAAAATATAAGAAACTCGTTCAAAGTGAAAGAGTTATTACGACGTCTAACGGGTGAGATAAATATTTGCGTAGGTTCCACCTCTGCAGTTGGGTCAATGAAATTAGAAATAAAAATCCGCAGTCTAATTATAAGAACTTGCGTTATGATAAATAATAACAGGTTTTCCAAGGTCGTTTAAATCGTAAATCGATCTCGCTCACGTGGAAGAATTAATTTACACATCGAAGGAGATCGTTCGGCATCATGAAACCTAACTGAAGTTTACATATTTCAATTTCTTTAAATTAAACAAAATTTTATGGATGTGTTTAGCCTGCAAAATTCTTGAAATTTTCAATGTCGAGTGGTAACCACGATTTCTTCATCGAACTTGACGAAATTTTTCTTCTATTTGTCGATCGCGTGACATAAATTGGTACGAAATCCACTTTTACGCGATTGACCGCTGTTGTGTACGTTCCTTAAAGGTGTTAAAGGAATTTAAATTGTCCCGCTTGTACTTCGTACGAATTGATAAACTGATTGTACGATGATTATTATATGAAAGTATCAGGAATCATACGTTGAATCATACGCTAATAAATTAATAAAATTTGCTGAAATTAGAAATAAATATGTAATATGTTTATTTACGTGGTTTATGTAAAATACGAAAAACCTATGTAATATGAAAAGTACAAAAACTAAAAATCCGTAGTCCGGTTATTAATAATGTTAGAAGATGTGTATCGTAACGTCACCTCTGTAGAAATCAAATCAAAGAGCCAATAAAAATTAATTAATTGTTTCTTAACTTTTGTTTATGCCATCTGCCCAAAACGAATGGAACGAATGAGTTTCCTTTACAACTGAGACGAAAGGTGGCACTAGCGTATTTCACATCTTCAAATATGCTTTCCTGTTTCATGAATTTGGCCTAGATCGATGCACAAGTTTTCTTTCGCCGTTCAAAAACTTGTTTCTCGTCGCTGGACTGCGTTTTCTGCCAGCAATCGTCAATTATCGACGATTACGATGTAATTAACAACGTAATTGCGACACATTACATTAGCCTCCATCGCTTAATTACACACCTGATTTATGTGAACTGCGAAAATGAAGTTTGTCAGTATAAAAAGAGAAAATAAATTAGTATAAAAACAGAAGCTAATACGTGTAAGCTTCAGAAGAATTTCAAGTAGTTTTTAATAGAAAAGAATAATGACGTTTGAAAAACAAATTAATTTAATTTATGTAATTTTATACCTAATTTATGTAAATCGTGAAAATGAAGTTTGTTTGAATGATGTTTCAAAGACAAAAATAAACTTTATTCCATATCAGAGTCGCTGTCTTAATTCAAAACACTCAATATTTTCTTTTTGAAGTTGCTACGAACGTATCATCTTTATCGCTTGAAATATTTACAAATTCGACATCATTTTCGTCCTTAATTTTCATTTCCTCACACGATTCCTTCTCAATCTTTTCTTGCACCAAGTTTTCCTAAATTTGTTGATATCGTCATTTCACTGAATCTTGTCGAAATTTTAAAATTTGTTGGACGTTTCCACTTTTAAATAAAAGAAAAATATATTTTCTAGCTGCGCACGAAAACTGCCTCGTGAAATGCTATTTACCACGTAAGAAACAAACTCGCGTAAATTAAGCGTTGGTTACATTTTAACACTTTACTGACCGCTAGCAGTTCAACAGCATACGCACCGGCAACTCAGGCGCAGATTCTCCCTGGCGCCGCCTCTGTTTCGGTTTAGACTCTATAATACCATTCTTTTCGTTCATCGCGAACGATAAGTTTTTTAAATTGGTTTAAACTGTGGGAGCTTACAAAGCAACGCAACTGACGCAACTGAGCAATGTACCTTAGTACTAAATAACAAATTATTGCTCAAATAATGAGAAAGATTGTCGACGACAAAAAGCCGATTAATGAGCTATCGGTCGGTAAGCATCGGCGACAAACAACCGATTAATCGGTCGGTAAATGTTAATTCTTATTGTGCGCTTCAAATTATAACTGACCATGAAACACCACTAAATACCATTATCGTTGTAAGATAAATAGAAAATAAACCGGAATAACCCAATCTGCAAACAATTGTCAATCACGAACCTTCGATACGATAAACTAAACACGACAATGCGCTCGTAATAAATCGGTGAAATTTATCGGCTAATAAATGATATTCAACGAGTTAAATCGGCGATATTTTATTGGAATATCGCAACCTATCGGTAGACATTTGACGCTGTTCGAAGAGATTTATGGTGGTCGACAGGGGCTCGTTTCGAAGTGTTACAAGTGGACAGTTTTATTGCTATTGGTAATCGAGGTCGCGCAGCATATTTAGAATGATTGATGGAAGTCGTGAGATTTGTACAGAAAATGTAGGATAAGAGGTTCTTCGTCAGAAAGTTTCAAACTTTCGCTCAACTTCTTGTTGCTTTGTGATAGTTGCAACGCAGTTGCAAGTGGTTCAAGTGCGAGGTTTTAGTGGCACACCTGACTAACTGTTAAGTGTTTTTCCTTCGATTTTCATATACAGGGTGTTCGTTATTAGCTAGACATTTTTCTCAAAAACGATAGATGTGTATGTGTAATGTAAGTGTTTTTGTAAAATACGTTTTTTGTGTGAAAGTGAGAAAAAACGTAGAATAAAACTTGTTCGTCCGAGGCTGAAGATAAAGTTTATAAAAAACAAAGTTTGAATGTGTTTAATTAAAAATCGGGCTGGCACAAGCGGCAAATTTTCAAAATTTATTTTGTCTTGGAAACCAAGCGTCTGGAAAATTAAAATATACTCGTAAACTTTGCGAAATGAAGAAATGGCAACATTTTCTGCTATGACGAATATACTCGTCATGCGCATAAAGCAGTTACAATTCGCTGTTTAAGTTGCAATTTTGGTGAAGATTAAAATATATTCGTAAACTTTAACATGTTTTTTAATATTTGCAGGTCGAGGTGAAATAAAACGATCGAATAAAAACATATAAATAATTATTATGAAAAAATTCTACATATAATATGAAACAAAGTATTTTTTCTTTCCTTTGTTTTCTGCGAAAAAATGATCAGATCAGAAATATTCGCGTGATTAAAAATCTTGTTATATTTATTATACGTAGTACTATTATGAATATTATTTATTATTTATTATATAATATTATACGTAACGTTTATGTATCTACAAAGAGCTGTGTATGCGTGTGAGAAGAAAAAAACAGCTTCAGAAAATTACGTGGAAATAGAAATTTATTAATAGAATAATTTATTAATAGAAATATAAAAATAGGAATTTATTAATAGAAATTTATTTAATAGAAATATAAATTTACATAAAGGGAATTATAACTTCTAATTCAACTTTTCCCTCTTATTCCACATACTTTCTAAAATATTTATGATAACATGAAAAGTCAAGATTTCTTCGGTGTGGCGTTTCCACCCCTAGGACCGTTCCACTGTTCAGAGAAAATTGTTTCCTTCTTAGCATCTCATGAGCTACATTTGCCAAGTTTCAAACTTTTCTCAATTCTCCAGTTGCCAAATCTTCCCCTTGCCAGTTAAAAAGTTCTCCACTCAAATAGCCCAAGAAGCTTCATGATGCACATTATTATCCAGCAAACCAAAGCTCGGGAAAAATAAAAAAGAACTCGATCAATAACCTAAAAAGGAATTTTCCCTGGAAACAATGAGAAAATCTCTTCGGATGAGAAAAATCCAACGATATAATGCAAATAATAGAAGAATCGAGACTTTCATCCGCATTCCTCCTTCCCTCGATCGATCCTCGCGTATCTTTTCTCCACGTAATTTTCATCGGTGAAACTTGGAAAGGCGGATCGAAGATTGAGAAAGAAAGCCCTGAGCTATGAAACAATTTGTATCGAAAACGAGTGGAGGATCTCGCGGAGGCCGGTGCTGAGCGTTTGCTTTGCGGAAACGAGCGAATCCGCTGGGCTCGTGAAATCAGGCCGAATTGAGGCTCGAAGCAAAAACGCTGCTGCACAATGCTATCGATCAGACAGCTACGTAGACAAAGAGATAATAATCACGTCAGTTTGAAGACGTCACCGCGTGTACGTTGCCATGTACAATGATATGAAATATGGATACGTAGGATACGACCAACGTAGAACGCGTCCTTGCGGTATCTTTGTCATCGAAGACACGTTAGTTGGAGGCGGTGGCTTTTGACACAAGATCGTTAGAGTGTCTGACGTTTTAATTGCTTTGACTGGCGAGAATCAGGTTAGGTTCAAGCAAAAGCGTTCGCGATAACGAGGGCAATGTTTCGACGTTGACTACGATGGACGAGAAATTACGACGCTTTGGCCCTTCACGACGAGGTTGTTCATCGAGTTTAGCGAAAGCAAAGTAACAGTTTGGTAATGCGCTGGTAATGCGTAGTAATGTACTGTAGTAGGTAGATAGGTAGTGCAATTGTTAAACTAATTTAAGAGATTATGTAATATTTGTATCACTATTTTGTAATTACGATGTAGGTTAATTACGATATTTAATAGATGAAGTAGTTCATTTGAGATTTTGTTTATTGTAGTAGGTAAATATGTAATGCAATTATTATACAAATTTAAGGGACTATTTGCATAATTATTTTGCAGTCTAATTACAATATTTAATAGATGAAGTGGGTCATTTGAGATTTTGTTTATTGTAGTAGGTAAATATGTAATGCAATTATTATACAAGTTTATTTGTATAATTATTTTGCAGTCTAATTACAATATGTAATAGTTGAAGTGGATGATTTTTGATTTTGTTTATTGTAGTAGATATATAGGTAATGCAGTCATTGAACAAATTCAAGAGACTATTTATTTGTATAATTATTTTGCAGTCTAATTACAGTATTTAATAGTTGAAGAGGATGATTTTTGATTTTGTTTATTATAGTAGGTAAATATGTAATGCAATTATTATACAAATTTAAGGGACTATTTGCATAATTATTTTGCAGTCTAATTACAATATTTAATAGATGAAGTGGATCATTTGAGATTTTGTTTATTGTAGTAGGTA
Organism: Bombus haemorrhoidalis; assembly: GCA_014825975.1. NCBI lineage: Eukaryota > Metazoa > Arthropoda > Insecta > Hymenoptera > Apidae > Bombus > Bombus haemorrhoidalis. The sequence goes on from CM026177.1 coordinate 2,575,093, forward strand.
AATATGTAATGCAATTATTATACAAGTTTATTTGTATAATTATTTTGCAGTTTAATTACAGTATTTAATAGTTGAAGAGGATGATTTTTGATTTTGTTTATTGTAGTAGATATATAGGTAATATAGTCATTGAACAAATTCAAGAGACTATTTATTTGCATAATTATTTTGCAGTCTAATTACAATATTTAATAGATGAAGTGAATCATTTGAGATTTTGTTTATTGTAGTAGATAAATATGTAATGCAATTATCATACAAATTTAAGGGACTATTTGCATAATTATTTTGCAGTCTAATTACAATATTTAATAGATGAAGTGGATCATTTGAGATTTTGTTTATTGTAGTAGCTAAATATGTAATACAATTATTATACAAATTTAAGGGACTATTTACTTGCATAATTATTTTGCAGTCTAATTATAATATTTAATAGATGAAGTGGATCGTTTTCGATTTTATTTACTATGGTAAACACATAGATAATACAAATTTATGAAAATAAGTATTTGTACAAATTTAAGAAATTATCTATTTGCATAAAAATTTTGCAATATAATTGCAATATTTGAGGGTAATTAATACAATGTTACTTTTATTTCTTCAATTGTATTCACCCAGGACCAACCATAATTATCAATACTATACATGTAGACTGCATCATATAATTCCTATTTCTTTAAATAAATATTTCTCTTTAATATATCGCGTAATCCAGCGGTCGGAATATTGACATTCTCGCACAATACTCTCATGGCATGAGACATAAATAAAAGGAAAAAAAAATTGTATTCGTAAAAATATGTATCATCGTATGTATCACGGAATCAATTATGTTGTTTTTAATGATTTCTGCCCTTCTGATGATTTCTTCCGTCTCCGCGATTTATTATATGATTATGGCAAGCTACATAGTACGATGTATAAAACATTAAAGAAAACCTCGTAACGATGTACAATTGGCAATATATGCAATTTTCATGTGTAAATTATGTAAATCTCGTAAGACAATTAAAACTAATAAAAGAAAAAAAAATTGCGTTAGTAAAAGTATGTATCTTTATTTTGTATTGTATATATATTGTATCTTATTTATTTCACATGTACACGTACATGTATAGTATTTTAAATTAGTATTTTAAATTTTAAACATGTACAGTATTTAAAATTAGTATTTTAAATTGTAAACATCCATAGTGCAGTTACTGTAAAGTAAATTACGTTGTTTGTGACGCTATTGTCTGATGATATACGATATTTGTCTCTGCCTTTCTCATAGTTTCTTTCGTCTGCAAGATTTATTGTATGGTTATAGCAGCCACGGTGTACAAAATGTGGAAGAAAATGGCACGGGGAAGCGATTCCAGTTGGACAAATAAATCCGAGGACACGTAGAAGAGACGGCATAATACGGTGCAGAGTAACTTGCGTTGAAAAAACAAGCCGAAAATTGAAGGTACGAGTTGGCATTTGGGAGATCGTGGCTCGGGAGGAAACACGAATCGAACAAGTGAACAAGGAAATTGCTACGAGAATAGAACGACTTACACATTGAAAAATAAAATTCTCGATATATGCAATATATTCAAGAGGGAGGAAATCGAAAGCGTGAAATGATTTCCTCTTTCCTGAAAAAACATTTCCACTTCACTGGATATAATTAACGTGATGTTCTAATAATTAACGCCTATATGTTTTACATTCAATTTTGCAAAGAAATAATTCGCACATACTAACATCAGATAATTGTTATACTTTTAGCATTGCGAAAACTGTACGCGATTTTTATTGGGTTGGCAACTAAGAGATTTTGTCATTAGGTGGTGCGACAAGTCTGCAACCACTCAGTTGCCAACCCAATAGATTATCCCAAAAGTTTCTAACATTTTATAAGAAAATAACTAGATGCTCAATATTTTCTTTTGTATTATTTTATTGAATTATGTGTGATTCATTTTGCAGTAATAGAACAAATTTTTTTATATTATTTTGGTACTATATTATTATTAGTATTATTTGCAATTCTGAATATATTATATTATTTTGTAGCGATAAAATAAAATGAAAGGTGCATAATTCGATAAAATAATAAAAGGGAAAATGTGGTGCATCTACGTTGGCAACTAAGTGACTGCGGATTTTGTCATTAGGTGGTACGACAAAATCTGCAGCCACTTAGTTGCCAACCCAATAGATTATCCCAAAAGTTTCTAACATTTTATGAGAAAATAACCAGATGCTCAATATTTTTTCTTGTATTATTTTATTGAATTATGTGTGATCCATTTTGCAATAATAGAACAAATTTTTGTACATTATTATTATTAGTATTATTTGCAATTCTGATTATATTATATTATTTTGTAGCGATATAATAAAATGGATGATACATAATTCGATAAAATAATATAAAAGAAAAAATATCGTGCATTTACGTTGGCAACTGTCGTACCACTTAATGACAAAATCTGCAATCACTTAGTTGCCAACCCAATATTTCCTGATAAAACGAAAGAGATTTTTGGCACAAGCTAATACTTTGTATTGTGATGAAACGTGATAAATAAAATGCGGGACATGAAACGACGAACAGCGAGCAGTTCTCAGTAGAATTTACTTTCGTGTTGTATGCACACGTAAAATGGAAAAGTCTAAAATGGTATCATTTGCTTGGACGTAATACATAGTTACAGTTATAGCTAAAAACTACCGACGTTCAATCGATATTCCATTTCTTGGCTTACCATTTGCAGTTCTTTGCTACTTTTCCGCGCATTATGCGAACGCTTGATCTCTTCGTTTCTTCCATAATTCTGCAAACCAATAGCACTTGAACACATCTATTCATTCTTCGTATTACACTAGATACAATTTTATGTTTGCTTATACTTTTTGTTTTCTTTTTCTATTTTTAACTGGTGAAAGTATCGTAAAATGTGAAAAACAGAATTTACAAAACGTACGTACATCTGGAGATAAGAAGCTGGTGAATTTTGAAAACTTAACATGTCGACAAAAATTACGGATCATTGGAAAATAAAATTTCTAATGGAAACTTGTGCGCGAAATAAATAACTAGCCAACAAATTAAACAAAAGAAAAGAACACAATTTAATAAGATATTGAAAAGATTGGAAAAGTAAAATATTACGATATGCAGTGCAGAAAATAATAATAAGCCAAGTCTCGTCGAAACATTGTATTCTACAAAATTGTACCGATTCCCTTTCTTAACTCTCGGTTGCCTTTATGGGTCATAGTGACCCATAGCTTTCCTTCGGGAAGAAACATCTTCGAGATGTGACGCATGCAATGACACTATTGCGCAATCTACTCTTAATTTGAATTAATATTTCTTTTGTATTATTTTATGGAAAGTTGCCTTTTATTGAAGGTTGCCTTTATGGGTCATAGTGACCCATAGCTTTCCTTCGGGAAGAAACATCTTCGAGATGTGACGCATGCAATGACACTATTGCGCAATCTACTGTTAATTTGAATTAATATTTCTTTTGTATTATTTTATGGAAAGTTGCCTTTTACTGAAGGTTGCCTTTATGGGTCATAGTGACCCATAGCTTTCCTTCGGAAAGAAACATCTTCGAGATGTGACGCATGCAATGACACTATTGCACAATCTACTCTTAATTTGAATTATTTTTTTTTATAATATCCGATGATTACACTGCTAAGAATCCCGTCAGTTTGCGTTTGGTAACTGTATGAAGTTAGTGATGAGTTGTTATGACCCAAGTGTCAGAAATGTGCATTTTACTTTTGTGCAAATTTTACTCATGGAAATCGTTATTATCGTTTAAGAAATTTAAATCCACATATTTAATTAATATAAAAATTGTTTGCACCTGTGTGTGTAATGAATTGATTTTTTTATAAAATTGCACTCTTCTTATTAAAAAACTGCTCTTCCTTAACATGTCAAATAAACATTTTTTTAGTAACGCGCACTAAGAAGCTACCCCCCCCCCCTCCCCAAGGTTGCACGTTTAAAAAGCATTAAATTTGAAAATTCTAGCGAGAAATGTCGAAACACAAGAGAGTTACAACAATTTCTCATAAAAATGATTTTCCTCGAAACTTACAGTTTCAAATATTTCCCTTTCTTTTTCGGAAACGATGTCACTTGCTTCTTTAGACTTTCGTTTTTGTCAAAACATATTCCAGGATATTGGAACCGTATTCTCAAATTTCCTTTGATCCGATATCGCCGCTATCCTTTCAACAGCAGCTGCTTGGAAATCGAACAGTGGGTCAGATTGACCCGGCGAAGCGAGCGTGGCAACCGAGGGCTAATAAAACCCGTGAAAACTAAACCGGCAAATCACCTTCCAATAAGAAATCCAACACGGCACCTCTGGTCTCTCTTCCTGCTTAACCCAACCTCCAAAAAGCAAACAAAAACAAAAACAACAAAATATCAATCTTACACTCAATTATCTAAATTTCCAACAAAAACAATTCCACCTTCAAAGCCGTCGAGTTCGATCTCACACTGTCCCAAACCCAACGCACAACACACCTCTTCCTAAACACTTTTCCGATTCTCGTTGCTGAGAATTAGAGAAACGACGCTCGAACACGCTGCGAAACACCGAACCAAGTTCTCTAGACGTCGCGGTAGCCTCCCGAGGTCCGCGTGGATCATCCACAGCCGACTGTGCAAACGGCGAAAACCATAGAAAACGAAGCGCAATTGTGGAGGAACAAGCCCGTTTGCTACACGCGAGGCGGCAAGGTGGTTATTTTTATTTATGGAAAGCTTCCCTCTTCGGTTCGGGGGCGAGCTCGCTAACTATAGCTTCACGGCGCTATAACTACAGGTGGTGTTTCAGTTTCGCTATACGCGTTCGCTTGGCGAGCCAAGCTACCATACACGACGATGGTGAGCCAGCGACAGACTGCGGATCATTTCTTTTTTCCACCTACCAACCGCCCACGACGGGTCGTCGGTGGAGGAATAAATAGGAACCGGGGGCAGCAGACGCGGTGCAACAGAAATGATTCATCTGTCGAAGAATCGATAAACGAGCGGTAAGGTTGTCGCCGTTGTAGGTAAATTAGCCGCGTACAGAGGAGCGTACGGTGGAAAGACAATTTTACGCGGTTCTATTCGATTCTTTGTGTTTCTTATTTTCTTTTTTTAAACTTCCATGGCTGGTTTTACAATTTTATTTTAAAATTGTTACTTCATGGTGATAACAAGAAGAATAATATAACGAATAATAATAATAGAATTGTATAATAGAGGAGGAATAATATAATGAATTTTCTGTGCTTCTATTTCATTCAGTTAGAATGAAAATAATTTTGTATCGTTTGCTATACCAAAGCGTAGAAGTGTCCTACGATCTGTTTACCGAAGCCGAATGAACTATTGTTTTGCTTTATCAATGTGACGCAATAATCTTATATATTAATAAACATTGAAAAATTGATTAATTGGATAACATAAGAACTTACATAAAATTAGATGAATAAAAGAAATAACAGTAAATGTACAATTTTACATTAAACACCGAAACCGGCCATTGGGTAATGTTCATGTTAAAACTGGGAAAAGATAGGTAATTGTATTTATTGGGTTGGCAACTAAGTTACCATCTAATGACAAAATCCGTAATCACTTAGTTGCCAACCCAATAGTTTCCTTGTTTTCTGCAACTTGCCACGTTAGAAGTTTTGTAGACTTTCGAAATTTATCAGACAATTTTTGTAATACAACAAGGAAGCGAAGTTGCAAGCACTGAATCGGATTGTATCGTGTTCGTGATTTGATCAATTACGAAAATCGTGAACGACAATTTCGTTATTTTTCAGATATTCTGCTCGTTGTGGTTTCGTATCGTAGAGCTCAACTTAGTGTCGCTTTAAAATACTCGGCGGATAATGACGAATTTCAGCGTATAGTTCTCTTTCCTTCCGCTTTATATAAACGTCTGTTTTCTTTATCTAAAAATCGTTATCGTCTTCCGATTCTGAGATTCTTCGCTTATTTATTTTTATCCACTTATTTATAAAATAGCGTCAACAAGAACTAATTCGAAATACAGAATCATTATCTGTCTATTAATAATTTATAGCACTGACGTTAACCGGAAGTCATCCGTCGATAAACAATTTCACTTTCGCTGGTCGAAACAATTAATCAACAATTACTAACGATAAAAGTAGAATTTTCGCTCCTGAGAAACGATACTTTCGACAGCAACGCAAATATTTCGTAAAAATACCAATAAAAATATCAACATTTTACCGACCGCTAGCGATTCAACAGCATACGCACGTCCGACCGGCAGCTCAGGGGCAGATTCTCCCTGGCGCCGCCTCTGTTTCGGTTTAGACTCTCCAATACCATTTTTTTCGTTCATCGCGAACGATAAGTTTTTTAAATTAGTTTAAAGTGAAAGCTTAGCAACTGACGCAACTGAGCAATGTACCTTAGTACTAAATAACAAATTACTGCTCAAATAATGAGAAAGATTGTCGGTTACAAAAAGCCGATTAATAGGCTATCGGTCGGTAAGCGTTGGCGACAGGAAACCGATTAATCGGCTATCGGTCAGTAAAGCGTTAATAGAACAATTTGTACAATTGTTGATCTCTGGATGACACGCGTAAGTTCCGTAGAACAAATGAACAACCTTAACGGAATAAATAATAAATAAATGGAATTGCTCCGCTTTTATAATAAACAAATAATTTCGCATCTCCCATCACCAGATAAATTTACGCTGACCAACTTCACGCACGTACATCCGACACTGCTTTTACACAATTGAAATAATTGATTTTCGAAAAAGCATAAAACTTGCGTTTCATTCGATAAACGCACGAGAGAAAAGATAACATGTGTTAAGGGAAAATGAAAAAATATCATTTTCTGAAAAATCCACATTTTACTCGTTGTCGATGTCCATTGGTATTGCAACGAATACGTTTGCCATTAGTGGAAAAAAATGATTTTCGTCGTTCGAAATATGTGCCGTCCGATCGTATTGTATCAATTGCGACGACGTGTGTTTCGTTGTGTTCTTGTACAAATTGAGGAAATTTAAAACGATATAATTCCAATTCTCCTCGAGCCAAATTAAATTCTCTTTACTCGATCAAGTTCTGACTGTTGGTAAATGTTCAATGTGCGGCTTATTGGACTAACGAACAACACCTTTCGTTGTTTCTTTAAACAGAATGAAGAAATGTAAAACGATATAATCTCGATTCTCTTTGCATCGAATCAAGTGATTCTTTGTTCGCTCAAGATCTCAGTTATACGATCTGACGATCGTTAAACAAATGAACAGCATCCTTCAGATGCTTTATGCTCTTACCGCGACTCTAAAACAGTCGGTTGTTTGTAACAGCGATAACAAAGTAGAATTTGTGTCTTGATGAAGCGGTTCTTGGAAGGTTTGTCGGTTTCTTCGGTTCGAGGATAAAAATAAATGAAACGTGTGAAAAATATCGTTTAAATGTAAGTAAAACGCGCTAAGAAAACCGTGTAAATATGAATAAAAAAAGAGTCGTATAACTTTAACCAAGACGTGTTAAACAAATCGTGTAAAAGTTAGTAATACGTGTTAAAAGGTCGTTGTAAAAGTGAATCTTGTAGAAAGATTCCCAGGTGTAATAAAAATTTCTATGCTAATTTTATAGCAAACTATAATTTCCTTTTCGATAAAAGCCGAAACAAGGTGGAACTGAATTTTTTTGAAAAATGAAGTTACCCCACTTTCGTGATAAACGGTTCACGTATTCTACTTTAGATTAGTCGTTTACATTTTACCTGGCTGCTACGTGTATTGTAATATAATATTATATATAATGTAATATTATATTATACAAATAATATATATGATTTTATATATTACTAGTATTTTTGTTTTATTTTAAGTTTATATTATATATTTATACTGTTATTTTATATATATATATAATTATATTATATTACACAATGTACCATTATATAATATTTAATTTTAATTTTTACATTTAATTATATTTATAGATTAAATATATAAAGTTACATATAGCATAATATATTAATATATATATATCACAATATTATATTATACAAATAATATATGTGATATTATAGATTACTAGTATTTTTGTTCTATTTTACGTTTACATTATATATTTATACCGTTGTTATATATATTTATATTATATTACGCAATGTATTATATTTTATTTTATTTATAATATTAATTATATGACATTTAATTTCAATTTATATATTTAATTATACGCGTGTTCGTATATTAAATATATAATGTTACATATACCATAATATATCATTATATGTATCACAATATAAATAATTCATACACATATATGTATAATGGTACACGATGTATATATGATATGATTTCTATAATATTGTATTATACAAATATATATATATATATTTATATTTATTTATATTATACAATGCACTATTATATAATATTTAATTACAAAACATAATTACATATTAAATATATAATGTTACATACAGCATAATATATCACTATATGTAGCACAATATAAGTCATGTACATATACGTATAATAGCATACGATGGTCATTGGGACAGAATTCTGTTTAAATTTGTGAGCTCCACTGAATTTCTAAGGGCTGCAAATGAATATTTTTACATTTCACGTCCCTGCTGTTCAAGAAACAAGTGTTCCAAGGGTATTGTGAATTGCTGATAATTTTTCCTATTTTTTATTCGCCCCCTATTGTGTCGGACAAAAGCTTAGAGTAAGAGAGAAATGTGGAGATCGAGGAAAGAGATACGGTACGGTTGGACGTGGATTGTGGACATAATAGACTGACTATGACGCTGAGGAGAAATGGAGTCGCTTGCTACGTACCGTATTTTTCCCCTTTTTCTTAAAACGTATTTGTGCGATAAAACATTATTCGAACAAATTGTTGGCAAAACAAATTGTTTGCAGAGTATATCTTTGAATTGTGAAAACATGTAATTTCCAAAGAATTTAATATAATTTAAAACGTTTATGCGTATCAAGATCATAAAACACGAATGTATCATATTATAGATATGCATCATAACGCGCATAAAATAATTCTTCGAAGTATACTGCACGAGTATAGTGCACGAGTATAGTAACATTAAAATTACTATTTTTCTAACCCTATTTCAATTAGCCACACGTAGTGGTATTAATTTCGAGAAGATTTATATATACGTGTTTTTTCATATGTTCTATGACAATTTCTTCATTTGCAATTCCATTCTTCTGGCTATTCTATATGCATATTCTATACGTGCATAAATTTAAATAAAATTTCATGGACGTAGAAGACTCGACTAATAACTCTCTGTATATATATATATATATATCTTTTTATTTTATATTTTATTTAATGCTAGCCTCTCGACAATTGTACGTATATTTTTTTTATGTTCTCGAGAAAATTTGTTCGTTTACAATTCCATTCTTCTTGCGATTGCATATGCATATCCTACACGTGCAAAAATTTAAATAAAATTTCATGAATGCAGAAGACTCGACTAATAACTCCCTGTGTATATGTAATGTATATTATTTATTAGAATTATATACATTATACATTATATATATGTATATAAATGTACATAATAGGAAATATCGAGCAGACGAGATAATATTCCGAATGAAAAAGATATATATATATATATATATATATATATATATATATATATATATACGCACATATATACACATCTTTTTATTTTATTTTTTATTTAACGCTTACCTCTCGACAATTCCATGTACACGTACATCTACAATAGTAATAGTGTATAATATCTTCATTTAGAGTATTATCCCCTCTGTTCGACATTTCATATTATATACATTTTGTAGAAATAAAATTTTATTTCCTTAAAAATTCCACGAACAAATGAAAATATTAATCTAGAAATGTGTTTTAAACTCCGTACAATGAAATTAAGCTTCTTACTTACTACGATAGACATACACGTGTACACAGAGCAAGTGTAATGTGTTAATTTGCAGATACGAAATATCTGAACGTATCGCGTATTAAATTACTCAACGTGCTATTCGTTTGTGCAAGAAGGCGCAGTGCAATTCTACGAATCACACGGTGTCAGCACACGAACGCATTGAATTCACCCTCTTTTCATGCCATTCATTATGCAATACCGCACTTTCTTGCCCCTCTTGGCAATTTTCTATTATTAAAACGAATCGATCGTAATCGTCTATCGCTTGGAAGAAAACCACGTATCCACGCTGATATCGATGTTTTGCTGTCGAACTAGCATGCTGTCCATATACCTAAACACATACACAGGTGCTCGGTCGTTTTGTATTTTTGTGCGCGACTCGCACTTTATCGTGCGATCTTCCACGTGTGTTTTCTCCTTTCTAATCCTTACAGGTTTAAGCTTTTTAATTTACAGCCCGATCCAACAAAAGCTTTTCAGCTTAATCGCTGTTCCAATAATATTTCGCCATCCCTTACAATTCAACACGACGATTTCCTAACCTTACTTCGAAGCTTCTTTACTTTTTGTTTTATTTCACTTTGCTTCTAAATTTTCCGGTCAGAAATCGTAATTTTTCGAAGCATTGAGAGCCCCGTAGGATAAAACGCGATGAAATTACTGTGCTAGAAATATACGATCGAACGATCTGCTGAGTTTCAAATTAATTGCAGAGGTACGTGATGGTTATAGCGCGCAATAAATTATGTATACGCAATTATTATTTTAGTCAGATTACGAGGCACTGATTTCGTGAATGCAATATCGTATTAAGATCGTCGCATTTGCTTTTCTCTTTCGTGTTGACAACGCCTCACGTGTCAACGCCAACTTATTTCTCGAAAAAATTGCTCTCGATAAAATCGGCGTGAATCATCGATGATTCACATGCGCTACGAGAAAGCATGTTGAACGAGTGTGTATCTGTTGGGCATAAAGAAAATATGACATAGTACAGGAAAAATTGAAGAATTGTTTAAGTATCAAGCGAAACTGTTTTCTTTGTTAAAGATGATAATATGATTTATGTTACTGAGCCTAATATCAATAAAATTATCAGACGTGTAACTAATGTACCGTACACCAAACAATTCCAAAGATTAATTACGGTTTTTCACGCGATTCGTATTAAATTATCTTCTTACGAATTACAAATATCGATGACACATTTAAAACATCGAAACGTTGAAACATTATTTGAGCGACGTATCGCTTTATTTGCTTCTCGAACATATTCGAAAAATAAATAATAAATAAAAATAAATAAATAATTAGTCGAATCAAAAAAATAATCTTACAGAGAATTATTTCTATAGCCAAATAAAACAGAATTCTTTAGAATTTAATAATTTAGAATTAGAATAAGAATTAGAATAGAATTTAATTTCTTTACTTGAACAAACATTTCTTGAAATAATTTCTCATTCTGCTATAACAACTGTGCCAGAAATCCGCATTTCCCCGTGATACCTAACCTACACAATTCCACGCATTTGTTATTCCAGGATAATTGAAACGAGAACAATTAACGTTGCTTCGCAAAACAATCTTTATCGTTTGCAACTGAAACACGCGTGAAGCGCGGCTGTTCCAATATTATTTCCAAGCCTGAAAATAAAGAAATTGCAAATAAATTCCTCGAACTATCTCGTGCTCATTGCAACGTGTGACGCGCGAGACAACAAATCAACTACATTCGCTGGGGGAAAGAAAGAACTCGCGTAAACATCCGCAGTCTACTACTAATTAAAACCTTCTTTTGTCCGCTTTCGTAACTCGCAGCGATTTCGTTAACCAATTTTCCTTGCACAATTATGCATCCGCATAAACATCCGCAGTCCACAAATCATTAGACGCAGAGACGCGAGGTAAACGAACCAGCGAACCTATCAAGAAATCCAGGCGAACGCGTCAAGCTCGTGACAGATGCGCGGCAACCAGTTGAAACTATCGTGAAACTTGCGCCAAACTTTCAACTGGCCGTGTCACGAACTAGCATGGCCGAGGTAAGTAACCTGACCATGGTATCGACGAATGTGTAACGAGCGCACGAGGTTCGTGTGTACACGTTGTACACACGATGAGATGGGTAAGCGTCGATAAATAACGGTGCAATTATTGCAGCGAGGATCGATCGAGCTGTGTCGATTTGGGGCGCGACGTTCGCGCGCATCAACGACGAGTAAAACGCTAACAATATTTCGAACGTTGATGCTTTTCCATTCAAATATCGAATATTAATTAAATATGTTAAATATGAATATTAAATATGTTTAATGACACCGTGTATTATGCGCTGTGGTATCACGATGTTTAACTTCTGAATATCGCAACTCGAACGAAATTTTCAATTGATATCAGACGAGTCAACAATACACTGTTTGAATGCCAAACAGCACGATCGCGCTGTTTAGATTTTGTGTCGATAAGTCCCGGAAATGACAAAATCGGCAATCACTTAGTTGCCAACCCAATATACATATTCTGACAAATCTTAGCAATAATAGCTGTAATATAAAAAAGTATAGAATGTTGAACACAAATTTTCAAAACTGACCGCCATTAACACGATTAATAGCTTAGATCTTCCGACATTGAGCAAAGGAGAGATGATATCAGACGTAATATTCATTAATAAAATAACTAAATGTGCATTGTTGATTGATAAAAATAATGATAAGAAGTCGTCTGTTGTTTTGCACGAAATAAATAAAAGAAACTCTTGTCACACGAGCATGGAAATTCTCTTATAGTGTTAATTCTGCGTAATATTTTCAAGATATTCTTTCCAGCGTTTTCTATGACTGTGTTGCGTTCTAAGTTTTCTTTATACTTTTATGCTTATGTATTAATTATTCAAATGTACCGCCATCACTAACGTGCATCATTCCAACTGGTAAGTTAACGAAATCAGACGCATTTTCGTGGCATCGACCAGTGTCGCGTCGTATCATGGCAAGAGAGACCATACAGTATGGCATACACACAGGGTTCGCGTGTGTCACATGAATCACCGAACTTTGTCGGTTGATGAATGAGCTCTTCGTCAAGTAGCCCTCCTCATCCAACCCTCCACTCATCTCCTCGGCTAACTATCCTCCGCCCCCGCCGCCTGCGGCCAGAAGCGGCTGGCCACGCGATTCGCGTACGCATCTTGACCTCGCTACACCCTTGTTGCTTTTCAACCATGTCTCGACTAAGTACGTAATCCGTCCACTTACGATACTATTATACGTATGTAATTTTTCTTCTTTTTCCTTTTACTTTCTTCTTTTTCAATTGTTTTTTCCTTCTCTTTTTCTTTTTTTTTATAAGTTTAAAGCCATGCGCACATTTCAAGGTGCCGGCGACTACGATAAGAGTAGTTAGCGAAAAATACAGTTACCTATGGTCGGTAAAAATCGATATGTCTGAGGAATCAGTAAAGTTAGAATCTTTTTGCAAATACTTGCACAGAGTCGCAAGGATTCGAGTTTCGAAGTGTGTCAAGTAAATTAGTAGCGTGTTTGGAAGATTTGCGCTCTTTTCGTAGCGTCTTGTTTCGTATTTGTTTTAAGTCGTTTGTTATCTATAACAGGTAAATCGACATGTATCGGTAAGGCTAGAGATGATCATTGATAAACAAAAAGTATCGAAATCGCGAGAAAGAATTGATATTTTGCTGTTTAGAGTACCGATAGAGGAAAGAGAAAAGAAGATAGAGTTACTTTACATGTTTGATATATCGAACAAAGTATATCTACGTTATATGCGAAAGAGAAGCGTAAAGAAATATTTAATTCATATTATACGCAGATATGTCTTTACTATTTTACTATTCAAAGTATCTTATAAGAGATAATCTAAGCAATGTATTTTAATCTTTCTCAGAACGTTCTCTATTCGATACTTTGAAACGTACGCGTCCTGCGACAGAAAACTGACATTTCGACGAAAACAATCACAAAGTGGTGGCGCGATTTTTTGAACTACAATAGTCTTACTACAAATAAGTACAACACGCTAAAGTCTATCTAACTTTTTACACGTTGACGTGCGTTTGCTTCGACGTAAAGTAACGGCGCGGCGCGTTGAATTCAGCCACGCGCTGCAAATGCTTTTGCAAATACCCGGTGCAAAATATGAATATCGACGTGGGGTAACAAGCGCGTGGAAACTAAGTCAACGACGAACGATCGTGTGCGAACATTTGACGATAAATATTCATGGAAATTAGCGAGCTATTCATCGGAACAAGCGTAGAGAGTCGGCGCGACGAAAGACAAAAGACGAAACCCTACGATTCGATGACCTGGCTTTCCAGAGAAAAGCTGGAAATTAACGTCGACGCGATTTGATTCGAAACTGGTGAGGAGGACTGCGCCGATTCCCTGTATTTTAATATTTTACACTTGCCATTTGTAAAATATTGATATCGCGCTTGTTCACCTGTCGTTTCAGATAAAACTGAAAAATGTAAAATAATTGCTGCGAATAAAAAATAATAATATTACATTAGGCTGTCCCGACAGTTACTTTCGTTTTGCAAGAAAATAATAGACTCATTTTTTTTTCTTATACTATTTTATCGAATGACATATGGTACATTTCGTACTAATGGAACAAAATAATACAAGAGAATAAAAGTGCGCCTATTATCTTCCTATTAAAACGAAAGAAACTTTTCGGACAATGTAATAATTCCAAATGAATTTTCAACTCTTCAGATTATTTCATAATGATTATTGCTAATTACTGACCATTACTATTATTTTAGATAAACTCACACGCAAGTTCGTGGAACTTTCCAAATACGTGTGCGATATGCATTTATGACGTAGATAACAAAGCACACGTGTACCTATGCACATTGCGTTTGCTATGCGCCGAGTGGAATAGCCGGTGGGACGAGGAATACTTAAAAATGCATAAAAATTGGATAATCTGGGTGCATCGTAGGTCATGCGAGAAGAGATGGATTCGTGTCGTGCGGCTGATAATTGTTTCGCGTATAATTTCATTGTGAAATAGTAATCAGACATGACATATAGTTTAGCGCAATTCCATTAGGATCGATCGTTGTACCGTGCATATGTAATTCGATTATGACGCGGCTAATAATCTCTCGTGGGCAGAGTTGTACGAATTCTGCGAATTCTGTCGCCACGAGTTACTTCTTCTATCAGATCGTACGGTGAAATTATGAGGATGTTGGTCATTGCAGAATTCTATCTGTTCCGTTATCGACATCGTATTACGTATTCAACTTATCATACAAGATAAAAGATTAGTATTTATATTTAATCAGTCACCGGAACGGTTATTATCCATGTGACCAGAAGTTGCAGTATAGGGATCTGTAGATAAGTTTGATTGATTTTTGTTACCGATAAACATTATCAGTAAGATAATTTTCTTTTTGGTTACCGGTAACCGTTACATGTGGGAGAATTTTTTTTGGTTATTAATCATCGTTATTCGCAACGGAATATTTTTCTTTTTTGGTTATGGATAACCGTTATGTATAGGAGAATATTGTTTGGTTACCCATAACCATTATCGACGAAAAAGATTTTTTTCCTAGTTGTCCGTAACTATTAGGTACACGAGAATTTTTGTTTGGCCGTCGATAACCATTGTACACGACAAAACTTTTTCTCGGCCATCAATGACCATCGTAAACACAATTTTGTTTGAACACCAAAAACTGTTATCTGTGACAGAATTAATTTTCGTCACTAATAACCACTTAATCAGGCACTCTAACTGTTATAATTAACATGACAAGAAGTTCCAGTGTAGGAATTAGCAGATGAGACTAACTGATTTTGGTTACCGATAACCATTATCAGTAAGGTAATTTTGTTTTTGGTTACCGGTAACTATTACATTATTAAAAGAATTTTTTTTGGTTACTGATAACCATTCTATGTAATAAAATTTTTTTGGTTGCCCGTAACCATTACGTATGCGAGAATTTTTGTTTCGTCGTCGATAACCATAATCCATGACAAAATTTTTCCTTGCTCACAGATAACCATTATTCGTGATAGAATTTTTTTTCGTCACCAATATTCATTTTTTTAACAGAATTTTGTTTGGTCACCGACAACTGTTATTCACAAGGGAATGTTTTTTTTTTTTTGGTTATGGATAACCATTAAGTACACAAGAATATTGCTTGGTCGTCGGTAACTATAATCCGTGACAAAATTTTTTCTTCGTCACGAACAACCATTATTTCTGATAGAATCTTTTCTCATCACCAATAATCATTATCTATGATGGAATCTTTTTTCGTCATCAATACTCATTTTTTTTGACAGAATTTTGTTTGGTCATCAATAAGCGTTATTCACAATGGAATGTTTTCCTTTTTTTGTTTATGGATAACCATTAAGCACACGAGAATATTGCTTGGTTGTCGATAACCATTATCCACGACGAAATTAATTTTTGCCACTTTCGACTATCGTCAATTTTGTATTAACATTGCTGATAATCAGCATCCGAATGAAGTCGCTTAAGAAATAACTGTCGATCACCTGCGTGCGAGGTCCTCTCGTCTACATCTTGTTATCGGCAAGTTAACAAAAAATGACAATGATCGAAAGTTACCAACAAAAGTTTTGTCATCGACTATAGTTATCAGTGATTAAAAAAAAAAGAAATTTTTTGGTTATAAACAACCCAAAAATAATCCTCTCACGTATGATGGTTATCGGAAAGCAAACAAATATTCTCTCCTCTGCAATAGTCATCGTGAAGCGTAAAAAAATGTCTTTCGTTTCTCGATACCGGTTATCGGTAACAAAAATCATCTTTCGATCATTTACAACGATTATTCGTACCGAGAATGTTTAACAGATTCTTTCCTTTTAATTAAATTAAACGAAAAATTTAAGGATTCTTTTCATACAAATTTCGGGGATAACAAAAATCTTTGGACCCTGCATTTAATGACAGTTGCAATTTCGTTTTTTACCTTGTTCACCTTAGCAGCTTCGTTACACTTGCAGATACAAAAAAAAAAAAAAATGTTGTTCGGTTTAGAATAGCGGAATTAGCGAGTTAGCGTTTAATATTTCAACTCGACGTTGAGATTCGACATTAAGAAACGACTATTTGTCACGCAGTGCGCATCTAAATTACCTCGTTTTCTTCGTACGTCGACCTCCCGTTTTATTTTTGAAATTGACAAGTTCATAAAGAGGATCATGGATAAATTTAGCGTTCGACTGCAAAAAGGAGGGCAAGTGTAGCAAATTAGTAGCTCTGGTGTTCGCTGGAATTTTCGTTAACTACGTTCGTGTCCTATCTGTTTTATCGTTAGTCTCGCTGATCGACGATCTATGGAAACTCGTGCTACAACTCGCACGATAAGCTTATCGTCGCTGGTTTTCCGTGCAAGAAAACGAGACCGTGGGAAAATTCGAATAATGGTTTGCTCGTGTAAAAAAATGTTCAGCTTCCACGTGGCTCATAATTTTAACACTGTGTCACACTAAGCTGATTTCCTACTTGCCATGTTCCGCCCAGTATACGGTGCATTATTTGCATATTTTGATTAAAACTTAGGTTGGCTAGTTTCTCTGCAAAGATTGACACACTGTGACGTGCAATGAAGGACCGTGTGATTCTCGTCAATCGAAGTATATTAATCGACCTATTTTCCCAACCATATTTCAACTACACTTTCACATACATATGGACACATACATATTTTGTTTAAATTTAATATTTTGTAAAACGAACGTTTGCTTTCATCAATCGTGGAATATTCATTGACCTAGTTCGTTTGAACGTTCGAACACTTGAAAAAAAATCCCGCTGAATTTTTACCGTCGCCGCGAATTTGCCAGTTTGCTGCGCAGAACACGACGAAGAAATATCATCGTGAAAAATATCGCCGTAAATTTACAGAATCAATGATCCCATGCACGTTCCACGTACGTACGTTTAATGCCGTTACATCGACAGGACCATGTTCCTATCTTGGTCGCATGTTCCACTAATCCGCTTTGATACTGTCACAGATACTCCGCGCGCATAGTCCTCTAGAGATAACGCGATTCTAGCGTCGCGCTGCATCGATTTTTCTTCACATTTTTACACAGTGAAACGAATGCCTGGGTCGTTTCGCGTGTATTTTGCTTTCTTTTTTTTGCTTCTTTAGCGAAGTAGGAAATATAATTTTTAGGACAGCGATTAAACGTAATGTAACATAAATGTGCACGTAGTACGCATCCAGCGTGCGTTTGTTTCCAATTAAATTAGAAATAAAGTCTTGAAATTTACTTTGAAAT
The DNA here is from genome assembly GCA_014825975.1 of Bombus haemorrhoidalis. Classification (NCBI taxonomy): domain Eukaryota; kingdom Metazoa; phylum Arthropoda; class Insecta; order Hymenoptera; family Apidae; genus Bombus; species Bombus haemorrhoidalis. The sequence continues at coordinate 2,593,402 of CM026177.1, forward strand.
ACTGAAAAAGTATTTGCCTGTGTATGTATTAGGTTGTCTCAAAAGCGTCTTTCGTTTTGTAAGGAATGTGACAGATGCACAACATTTTTTGTTTTTCATTATTTTATTGAATTCTATTCTTCATCTATTGTTTCCTTACTAAACGAACGAAAGTTTCGGGACACCTAATATACCTTTGTTTTTCAACGAAGACTTCAACTTTTGGGAGATTGTCGGGCGAGGATGATGTCAAAAGATGTCCGATTTGCATGAAATTGCATGTTGTTTAACAGAGATACGTATGAGTAAACTCGTATAGCAAACTTGGACTATGGAAGTTGTACGCGTAAAGCACGCTGTAATCGCACGCCGATTTCCGATTGACCAGTCCGATTGGCACAAGTGCACAGAATTGTCAGAAAAGAGGGAAATTTTTACGGTTTTCTGTGACTGATACAACAGCGTATATCGTTTTTTCGTGTTTGCAATAGTTTTCGAAGAACAAAGGCCGCCTTCGATTTTTTTGATAGAACGCTGTATATTTTTTCATGAAAGCGCGTGTACAAATACAATGACCGTCGTGCAAGGTGTATGACGAAAGAATTATTTCGAATATTACGTGTCGATGCTATTCTATTAAAAAAAAAAAAATTGGAGGACGCTTCTGTTTCTTGAAAATATTGCGAATTTGAAAAAATTATATACGTTACTTTATTGGTCAGAGAAAACTGTAAAACTTTTCCTTCTTTCATTTTTCCCTAATATGTATCATTTACGAGAAAAACGCTGGCTAATAATGGCGCGAACACCCCGTATGTAACAACAGAAGGAAGCGTTCGTGCGCTGCGAAACTTATATCGAGGGAATTTATAGTAAAGACGTAAATGTTGATGAACTGAAGAGTGGAAATGGAGCAGTTTGATATATCGAATAAGATTGAGAACGCAGTCGCTGTTTCTGAAAAGTTGAATTTTATAGTGGAAAAGAAAATTATAACCACGTCTCGTAATGTGGGAATAATTGTAAAATTGTTTCTAACGTTAGAGAATGAATAACAGCGAAGAAAAGCGTTCATTTTTCGTTTTAAAACTGGTAAAAAGTACCTTTTTGGGACAAAAGCTTAACGCATTGGTAATGTTGCGCGTAGAAATGGATATTTTAAAAGCTCTTTGTTACGAGTATAAGATATTACTAAATATTATCTGTTGCTTTGTTACTAGTTACTATAGTGAAAATTAGAAAACCAATATTTTTAATTTCTTCCAATAATTTGATATTGATTTCGTATTTTCATTTTATATTTTTTCTTCATCCCAAGCTAATTCAGACAAATTTTAAAATCGTGATATTTCTTCCTTCAACTTTCATTTACATATCTGGGGCCCGGAGAACTCTAGACACGGCCGTGTGTAGGAGGCCACCGCGTGTTATGTAAATCGATCACATAATTAAGGGATTTCGGGGCAAATTATCGCGAGTCATCAACAGTGTGGGCATAATCATTATCGGATACGTCGGATACAGATGCAATCAAACGCATCGACTAGATAGCGGCGCTCCGTGAACGTACGCTGTTCCTGACAGCACTTGTTCACTTGACAAATGTTTTAGGATAAGTACCTTTGGACACTTGGGACATGTCCAAACAGTTAACAGATCGGGTGTTTGATCAGATTTTCAAATTATCAGTGAAAGTGATTTTCGAAAAAAAATTCTCTTCTTCAAATACGATATTGTATAATAATGTAAATTGTTTTTGATCAATCAGATTATTATTTCTGCTGCTTTCTCTGAATTTTTTTTATATTTCCATTTACTCTTCCTTTCAACAAAGTAAGGAGCTATTAAAATTTTAGGAATATTTTTGAACATAATATCGAGACGAATTCTTTTTTATTTGCCTCGAATTTAGAAAATTTTCCAACGACGAAAAACTATGCTCCATCGTGAAAAATTGAAAATTGAATGTTTGTACTTATAATAAGAAATCGAAGTTGATAGAAAATTACTCGGTAAGATAGAATTAAGTTTATAATGAATAAATAAATTTGATTTGTTTGTTATTCATGAGCAATAACGAGAGATTATTTGAAAACTTTCTATCTTGCGATCTGACATTTTTGAATGCGTAAAGAAAAGGGGAGAATTTATTTTTTTTTTAATGGATATTATTTATATTTGATTCGAATATCGCTCTTGTCTCGAATATCTTATCAGAAATCTTATGGGGAGGGGGGTAAGATTAACTGTAACTGTAACAGCGCAGCGTAGAAGAAAAGTCCCTCGATGGGAGTTGAAGAGGCTATCGATGGTCTCATGTTATGTTAGGTCTCATGAATGCTCTTTTTACACTGCTGTATTTGACTAGACATTCCAATCGAGTGTTCTTAACTGAGATATATCCCAGAACCTGTAATGTATCAACGAATGACTAACTTATGAACGAGGAGATGGACGAATGAAGAAATAAACGAATAAGAAATTCGAATGGAATAGTGACAAAACTAAAAATGGATAAGAATTGGATAAACGAGTAAATGAGCGAGAAATTCGAATGAAATAAGAAGTAAATGAAGAATGGATAAGAATTGGGTGGAAGAATAAACAAATAAGGAATTCGAATGGAATAATAATTAAACTAAAAATGGATAATAATTGGATGAACGAGTAAACGAGTAAGAAATTCGAATGGAATAGTAACAAAACTAAAAATGGATAAGAATTGGATAAACGAGTAAGTGAGCGAGAAATTCGAATGAAATAAGAAGTAAATGAAGAATGGATAAGAATTGGGTGGAAGAATAAACAAATAAGGAATTCGAATGGAATAATAATTAAACTAAAAATGGATAATAATTGGATGAACGAGTAAACGAGTAAGAAATTCGAATGGAATAGTAACAAAACTAAAAATGAATAAGAATTGGATAAACGAGTAAAAGAATAAGAAACTCGAATAGAGTAACAAGTAAACGAATACTGGATAAGAATTGGATGAAGGAGTAAACGAATAATAGATTGAAATTGGATAAACGAATAAACGAAGAAGGAATTAAATTGGGATAACGAATAAGCGAGTAAGAAGTTGTAATTGAATAAGCGGATGGAGAATTGAACGATCAATAAACCAACGAGTCGTATATCGAATAACAAAGGAATAATCCAATCGAAAGGTAAATTCGAATAACGAATGAACGAATAAATGACTACAATCCTATAAAAGAATAAATGTTATGCTTCTCTTATTTTATTTATGAAAATTCCTGTTTGTTGAAATGTTATTATGCGTAAGAAAGTGTTACGTGTATTCTATGCGTATTTCCATCTTCAAATTTCCCAAATCTGCATCTGAAGTCTGTGGCCTATTTATTATTCTAAATCTCGTTATCCATAAAAATATTGATTATTCTAAATCTCGTTATCCATGAAAATATTGACCATTCCAAATCTTGCGATCCATGAAAATATTTATTATTCTAAATCTCGTTATCCATGAAAATATTTGTTATTCTAAATCTTGTTATCCATGAAAATATTTACTATTCTAAATCTCGTTATCCATGAAAACAATTGACTATTCTAAATCTCATTATCCATGAAAATATTCACTATTCTAAATCTCGTTATCCATGAAAATATTTATTATTCTAAATCTTGTTATCCATGAAAATATTTGTTATTCTAAATCTTGCTATCCATGAAAATAATGATTATTCTAAATCTTGTTATCCATGAAAATATTTATTATTCTAAATCTCGTTATCCATGAAAATATTTGTTATTCTAAATCTCGTTATCCATGAAAATATTTATTATTCTAAATCTTGTTATCCATGAAAATATTTGTTATTCTAAATCTTGCTATCCATGAAAATAATGATTATTCTAAATCTTGTTATCCATGAAAATATTTATTATTCTAAATCTTGTTACCCATGAAAATAAATATTGACCATTCTAAATCTTGCTATCCATGAAAATATTGATTATTCTAAATCTTGTTATACATGAAAATATTGACCATCCTAAATCTTGCTATCCATGAAAATATTGATTATTCTAAATCTTGTTATCCATGAAAATATTGATCATTCCAAATCTTGCTATCCATGAAAATATTTATTATTCTAAATCTCATTATGCATGAAAATATTGACCATTCTAAATCTTGCTATCCATGAAAATATTGATTATTCTAAATCTTGTTATCCATGAAAATATTTATTATTCTAAATCTTGTTATCCATGAAAAGAGTTATAAATACACTGCAGACTTGAGATGTATCTCTTTGAAATTTTAAAATACAAATACGCCTAGAATACACGTAACATCTTCTTACGCATAATAACATTAAAAAAAGCAGGAATTTTCATAAATAAAATAATAGAAGCGCAACATTTGTTCTTTTATATTATTTTATCGAATCATTGAATTATATGAATCATATGATTCATTTTGTTCTAGAACAATGTATATATAATATAATATAATTATTAATATAAAAGAAAAAATATCGGGCACCTATTATTTCCATACGAAAACGAAAGAATTTTCCGGGAAAACCTGATGTTATAAATAACAGTCGTACTGCTACGCTATAACAAGAAACATGTATCATACGTCTTCCTGTAGCTCATAACGTATTTACATTCGCATATTTAGCATTCCATTATTCCAACCAGGGTATACGGATTTTGCTCAAGGCCATCTATACGTTGGCATCTTCCCTCGAGTTTCGAGCAAATCTATGCCAAAATATCGCCTAAAAGGAACTCGCGTAACTACAAAGCTGGCGCCGTTTTGTCCTCTTCTACCGACAGAAATACACCAAACGCTAGTATTATCCATTGCGCAATACACTAATTTAACTTTCAGCTTCTCAACTTTAACGTCGCCTGGCTTCAACAGATTTACTCTGTGACACCTCTGTCGTAACAAAATTTTACGATCCTCTCGATGATTGTACACGATTGGACAATTGCACATGTTCGTTGCTTCTCCTTGCAAATTCTTCCTCGTCCTCTGCTGTTTTCTTCCTTCCTTTTACAAATGGCCCAATCGTTCAAGACGCTTAGATAAGAAAACGTTCAAATTCAACAATTTCTTTCATCTTGATTTTTAACAATTTTCAACGTTAGCAATCTTATCGAAACGTTACGTTACCGTATGACGTCGTTCATTGTTGATATCAACGCTGCACGTGAAGAAATATTACAGTTGAATATTGCGATTGAACGATAAGGTGAATTGTAATGCAAAGGAGGAAATGTAGTTTGTTAAACGAAATGCAAAGCAACGAGAAAATGTAATTCGTTGAACGTAAATATTCATAGAATCTTGAAGTTCTTCGAAAGTGCGAATGGATTTAGAAGACTATAATGTTAGCTGGTGCAATTGTATGGACCAATTGTATTGTACGTCTCACAGACATAGCAACGAGAGTGTTGGACATGAATTTTTTAAACTGGCCGTGTAAAACAATGGACGTTGCATGCCGTTTGATTCTCACAATTAATAATTTCAGAATCTTTCGATGCTGTGCAAGAGAAAGACGATACCTGATATAATTTTCATTTAAAATTTCAATTAATATAATTAAAACATGCATCCTCATTTGAAAATACAATGCAGTTGTTAATTCCATATGCACCATTGCACTTAAAAAAAAAAAAAGAAGAAAAAGAAATGTGGTCCCACAGATGTAGTACTCTTTGAATAATTCGTCTTTCTTGAATATCTTTCTGTAACTGCACTGGTAACGGAGTTAGAGCACGAAACAGTTGTGTGGATCGTCCTGTGCAGATTCAGACGATGCGGCAAACTTCGCTCTAAGTCAGTCTAAATTTAATAATAAATTTATTTATATATATTAATTTATAATTATAATTTATAATTATAAAATTAATGTAATATTATGTAAAGGATATTACATTGTATTTAATTATGGAAATTAGAATTGCCTAATAAAAGGAAGAAAAGTAAAGCTCGGTTAAATGTTCCACTGTAAATCTTCTCAATTCTTTCCAAACTTACGTGCTCACGTTTTTGACATCCTGTATATTGTACATGAACTGTGATAGCATATTATGCAAAGAATATTACATTGCATTTCCTTATGGAAATTAGAATTGCCTAATAAAAGGAAGAAAAGTAAAGTTCGGTTAAATGTTCCACTGTAAACCTCAATTCTTTCCAAACTTATGTGCTCACGTTTTTGACATCCTGTATATTGTACATGAACTGTGATAGCATATTATGCAAAGAATATTACATTGCATTTCCTTATGGAAATTAGAATTGCCCAATAAAAGGAAGAAAAGTAAAGCTCGTTAATGTTCCACTGTAAACCTTCTCAATTCTTTCCAAACTTATGTGCTCACGTTTTTGACATCCTGTATATTGAACATGAACTGTGATAGCATATTATGCAAGGAATATTACATTGCATTTCCTTATGGAAATTAGAATTGCCTAATAAAAGGAAGAAAAGTAAAGCTCGGTTAAATGTTCCACTGTAAACCTTCTCAATTCTTTCCAAACTTATGTGCTCACGTTTTTGACATCCTGTATATTGTACATGAACTGTGATAGCATATTATGCAAAGAATATTACATTGCATTTCCTTATGGAAATTAGAATTGCCTAATAAAAGGAAGAAAAGTAAAGCTCGTTAATGTTCCACTGTAAACCTTCTCAATTCTTTCCAAACTTATGTCCTCACGTTTTTGACATCCTGTATATTCTACATGAACTATGGTATTATATCCTATAAAGAATATTACATTGCATTTCCTTATGGAAATTACAATTGCCTAATAAAAGAAAAATTGTCTAATGAAAAATAAAGTTTGGTTAAATGTTCCACTGTAAATCTTCTCAATTCTTTCCAAACTTATGTCCTCACGTTTTTGACATCCTGTATATTCTACATGAACTATGGTATTATATCCTATAAAGAATATTACATTGCATTTCCTTATGGAAATTACAATTGCCTAATAAAAGAAAAATTGTCTAATGAAAAATAAAGTTTGGTTAAATGTTCCACTGTAAACCTTCTCAGTTCTTTCCAAACTTATGTCCTCACGTTTTTGGCATCCTGTATATTCTACATGAACTATGGTATTATATTCTATAAAGAATATTACATTGCATTTCCTTATGGAAATTACAATTGCCTAATAAAAGAAAAATTGTCTAATGAAAAATAAAGTTTGGTTAAATGTTCCATTGTAAACCTTCCCAATTCTTTCCAAACTAATGTGCCCTCATTTTGCATATTGTACATGAACTATGGTAGCATATCCTACAAAGAATGTCACATTACATTTCCTTATGGAAATCAGAGTTGCCTAATAAAAGGAAGAATAGTAAAGCTCGGTTAAATGTTCCACTGTAAACCTTCTCAATTCTTTTCAAACTAATGTGCTGACGCTTTCGACATCCTGTATATTGTACATGATGATGGCAGCCACTAGCTATACGAATACAAACCTACTTGCACGTAGATTTTATATTCGATTGAACAAGAGGCTGGCAACTCTCGGAACACAGTTAACAGGCCATCTTCCTCTTTGACTAGTTCATAGCAGCATTCCTTTGTTCTTTCATGCTGGCGTGAGTGGCGTGCAACGTGCAACCCACTCGTTAAAACACATAATCGTAAGGAAGGATGCAACGCGTGCTTTAACCCTGGAATTCGTGTTTCCCGCGTGAACGTCGTGGCTAATTCTGTGAATATGAAATTAATTCGTGCCGCGTACACGAATTATCGGCGATTCTCCTTTAACGTTGAAATCGCAACCGTGTAAATTGCCGCAAGAGGCCGCCAGTGGAACGGAAGTTCGCATGCAACCGACTCGATGCATGTTATTTGCTATTCACCGCAGCGCGCCGAGTAAAAAAAGAAAGAGGGAAGTAAGTGAGGAAAATAAACGCCTGTCACAGTGACATAGATTCGATTGGGTACCGATTAACTCGGTTAACTTTGTCGTGTTGCTAGCGATCGTCTACTTATCCACCTGGTTAATTAGGTGTATGCACATGCATATCCTTTCAACGTGGAGAAATTATACTTTTCCTTCCTTCTTTCTCAGCTCTAACCAGACATGCTGTCTAACTAATTAGAAAATGATACTTCGCTTTGTAATTGTCTTTTTCTTTGCAATCAAATTATAATTTCCTTTCGTTCTTTTTTTTCTTTTGTGTTTCTTCTCTATCGGCACACTCGGTATAATTAATTGGAAAACGATACTTCATTTTGTCATCGTCTGTTTCTTTTTACGACAAATCATAATTTCCTTCGCTCTTTCTCTTATGTATCAAGATATAGCGCGATATAATTATATCATTAGCAAATAAATACCATTTTTTGTCGTCGCTTTTTTATTCACCGTGTGTCACATAAACATTTGAACGCCTTGATCAATCTGTAACGTTGCGAGAATGTTATTAAAATATACCTGGGGCGCATTTTACACGGTACCTTTTTCACGCGACTCACTTTTACATGGATTTTTTTCCACGGTTCATTCACTTTCACACGCTTTTTTAAACACCTGTTAAGGTAGCTTTAGGCACCTTTGTGGAAAGTTAATGGTGCAAGTTAATTATAACGAAAAAGACCATTCATTCTCCGCAAGTTTAACCGAACAAGGAATACAACCGGCTGATAAACTCGAACATTATTTCGCTGTGAACAGCGAACATCCTACGCGATTTTCAAGGCATTTGAGAATTTGTGTGGCTCGTTGTAAACAATTGTTAGAATAAAAAGCACAACACGCATCATCGCAACAGATACAAAACGATCAGACGAAGTCTGATTCTTCGAGCGACGATGAAAGAAATGAGGATTTTTGAAAAGAATTTTTTTTCACTTTCCTTGACACGTTACCTTTAGCTTCGTGTGTTTTATCGAATGAAATGTTATCATTGAATGTATTATACTTTTTTCAGATTTTTTTACATGATTTTTTTTGCAATTTACACACCTATCTTGTAAGAAGAGCTGCACGTTATTCTGTATGGCATTACTAAAATATTTCCTTCTTTAGAATACACCCGGTAAGTACGTATTATTTTATTATCATTAGACTTTATTATCATCAGTGTCTTTTAACTGGAAAAGCAGATACATGTTGGTGCTACTTCCATTAAAGTAGCAATTAGAATCAGAAAGCAAAAATTAATGACTTGAAACGACCCTCGTTAGAATAGATTATAAATTCCAATTACTTTCTATTGTGCTTTGACAATGATTCACCGATGTGACCATCGTCCTTTAAGTATTATCCCTGTAATTAATCAAATCAGTATTATGCTTAGCAGATTAAAAGATGCATTTTCTTCTCTGATTCATCAAACTAAGCATTCTGAAGGCAAATAATTTTCAACCAACGAAATACGTATGTCTCCACTACATTCGACGTTCATCCTTTTACTCTATACGTATGCTATATATAATAATAATATAAGTAATGTATAATATATATAATATGGTGATATAAATAAATATAATATGATATAATACTGCTGCAACTTACTATATTAATATATATATCAATTTTATTAGCATGTAACTTATTACATTATTATGTATATAATATATATATTAATCTCATTAGTGTGCAACTTACTATATTAATATTACTATATTATAAATATCAATTTTATTGGGATGTAACTTATTATATTATTATGTATATAATATATATATTAATCTCATTAGTGTGCAACTTGCTATATTAATATATATATATCAATTTTATTAGTATGTAACTTACTATATTAATATATATACCAATTTTATGAGGAACTTATTATATTAATATATATATGAATTTTATTAGTATGTGACCTACTATATTAATATTTATATTATATATATTAATTTTATTAGGATGTAACTTATTACATTATTATGTATATATTATATATATTAATCTCATTAGTGTGCAACTTGCTATATTAATATATATAAATATCAATTTTATTAGGATGTAACTTATTATATTATTATGTATGTAATATATATATTAATCTCATTAGTGTGCAAATTACTATATTAATATATATATATCAACTTTATTAGTATGTAACTTACTATATTGATATATATATATCAATTTTATTAGGATGTAACTTATTATATTAATATGTATATTATATATATATTAATCTTATTAGTGTGAAACTTACTATATTAATATATATATATATCAATTTTATTAGTATGTAACTTATTATATTAATATGTATATCATATATATTACTTTTATTAGTATATGACTCGCTATGTAACTAATATATATATATTAATATATTAAGCTACTGTAAGTTAATATATATAATATATACAATATAGATATATATTAATAGAGTAACAGTATATCACACAATATATATTCCATGAAATAGAATTGAAGAACAGCAGCAATAAAGATTGAAATTAGCGTTGTGTGTTTCTACTCATAATCTTGTGGTTAAATGCATTCTGGCCTATAGAATAAATAAAAATCTTCGAACAGTGTTACTTGTAGTTAGTTCAACGACATAATTATGCATGCGTCATAATTATCGCGAACGCAACAAAATGATAACAATCTCGTTATTTCGTTCCGTTTCAATTAATTATCGATCGTTTAATATTAAAGTGCCACGTATCAGCGAATTTCTAATTTGTGTTCATTCCTTTCAGCACAGTAACGTACAATCCAACGTGCTGCTCTGCATCACGACAAAGTGCATCTAAAATGTAACAATGAAATTACATTGTCCATCGTTGTAAAAATTTCAATCGCGACGAAAACGTGGATTGCGTAGCTGAATGTTTCGCATTTTCACGTCTACCATTTTGCAAAGTTAACAATTAAAATTAATAGAGCGTCATGTTTAATTACTCGCTACGACGCTTTTAATTTCATGGACACTCACCGACGCATAGATATGATACACGGATACGTTGAAACGCGAAGTTTTATTTAAACATCAACAATTCCAAATTAAAAATAATACTCGACACATAGTCTGTATTTTTATTCGAGTTAGTCTGAATTTTTATTCACACGGCGTCCCTTTACATTGACAAAACAAAAATTCTGGTTTCTCAATAGCAGATATATGAAAAAATGATTAAAGTCAGAATCTTTATCCGAATACCATCATTTTGCACTATTTGCACTAATAATTCAAAAACAAAAACAGTAGTTACAATAATAGGAATTAAAAAACGATTAAACTCTCAATTTTTTAAAAATGATATTAAAAATATGACTATACTTCCAAGACAAAAGGAAGTAATTACAGTAATAGGATTTAAAAACAATTAAATTCTCAATTTCTAAAAAATGATATTAAAAATATAAACAAATTCTGAATTTCTACTCAAAAACCATCTCTTCGCATTAACAATTAATAACAAACAAAGCAGAACAGTTCGCATAATAATTTTTCAAAAATTATATACAGCATTTTTGAATTTTTCTTATCTCGAACGATGAAAATTATAATTTTTGTGATGGTATTTTTTAAACAAATTCTATCGCAATTTGGGCTCAGCGACGATAGAACCGTCTCGCGTCTTTATTTTCCATTTCACTCGTCGTCGATGTATTCGCTCGCGAAATATGTATACTTCACCTAACGATCTCAGCCTCTGTGACGAGTCAATCCCGCCGAGAATTAATTAAAATCGGAAATTTCAATTTCACGTTCACATCTAATGCCCCTCGTTTATCCTTTTCACTTCGCCTTCCAGTGAAACGTAGATTTACGTTTGATTACCAACTTAATAGCAACTTCAACTTGCAAGAGTAAATTCATTAGAACGTAAATCTCGATTGGATATCTACAATCTTCGTACAATACGATTCGAACATGTTCGTGCACTCGTCTGCTTATTTTTCGACAGCGCGTCGATTATTCCGTTCTATTGTTGGCAACTAAGTGATTACGGCTTTTGACATTACCACCTAATGCCAAAATACGCAATCACTTAATTGCCAACCCAATAATTCATCTTTTAATTTCATTACGCGAATACATTAAAATGTGATTAGATATATATGTGTGCGTGTATGTGTGAATATATTCCGTACAAATCGAGTTATGAGCTTAAGTTAAAATGTGAAAACCGTTGATCGAGATAAAATATCGTGCGTATCATGTAGAAACAAAGCATCGTAAATTAAACGTTCTTTTAACGTGAAAGAGAAATTACCAAGATCGACTCGAACAGTGATATTTAACGCTGGCAAAAAAATTTGTAATTCGACGATTTCATACGAAGATAATAAGCTTTATTCGCTACTTTTACTTAATTCACACGTTTCAGTAACGTTCGTACGTGCTGCTACAAATCGGTCAACGTAACCGAGCATTTACGAGCGCGTAACTGTGTACCGTATGCACATACATTGAATTTACGTGGTTTGTCAAGCGAGCAAATAATAACTCGCATGAATAATTAATATTCGAAGATTAAATTAGGTTGTTGGTAATTTGATTGGTGTAATCGGGTGATTTAAACGTGCAAACTAAAATCCTGATTTTAAAATAATCTGAATGTAGACCAGCGTTTGATCGGCTTCATTTTCTCGCTAATATCGCGTTTATTTGATGCAAATTCCACCGTTCGATGGCAGGTCGCGTGTACACGAACGTGCGAATTTTCCGATATAAAAAGAGTCTCGAAATACGTACACATCGAACGAATGAAGATCGTTTATACTTCAGTTGCGAGTAGCGCGGATTTACGTGTGAACGTAGATCAGCCTTTGAGTCGCAACAATTGAAATCTTCTCGTGTTCGTAATTAATTACCTGAGGTGAAAATTTATGCGAGCGAGAATCTTGATTAAACAAATCGGGCTTTGTGTAATGTTTCAATTTCTTCACTTTGCTTTTCTCCTATCGCCGCTAACTACAGCTTCATACCGGACTGTTGATTGAAGTTTCTTGAAGGAATTTTAATTTCATTTCGTTTAAAGCTCATACCGAAATCGTGAAAATTAAATTACCACATTCCGCGAGAGGAAAAATTACTTTGCATACGAAACAGATTCAAATACTATCAAACATTGTATCATCGCTTGCTTTCCTTCTTTCTATTCTCATATAATATATGATATAATTATAATATGTAATGTAATATATGATACAATTATATCATAATTATTATATATTATAATATATTATATCACAATATAATATAAAACATGGTATAATTATAATATATTTTATATTATAGAACCTTGTATCTTCCTTTGCTTTCCTTCTTTCCATTCTCATATAATATATGATATAATAATATTACAATATAATATATTATATCACAATATAATATAAAACATGATATAATTATAATATATTTTATATTATAGAACTCTGTATCTTCCTTTGCTTTCCTTCCCTCTATTCTCATGTAATATACGATATAGTTATATCATAATTATTATATATTATAATATAATATAAAACATGATATAATTATAATATATTTTATATTATAGAACTTTGTATCTTCCTTTGTTTTCCTTCCCTCTATTCTCATATAATATACGATATAGTTATATTATAATTATTATATATTATAATATAATATAAAACGTGATATAATTATAATATATTTTATATTATAGAATCTTGTATCTTCCTTTGCTTTCCTTCCCTCTATTCTCATATAATATACGATATAGTTATATTATAATTATTATATATTATAATATAATATAAAACGTGATATAATTATAATATATTTTGTTATATATTATATTATATTATATTATATAATTATGATATAATTATATCATATACTATTATAATTATATATATATCCAATTGTATTATTTCAATTTCTATTACATGGAATATTATTTCGTCTGATTGAAATTTTTTCGTTTTTTTAAGAAAATTTCTCGCCGGATTAAAAATTCCATTAACACCAAGGAGCAAATTCTACAAAAATCTCCTCTAATTGACGCAGATCTGTCTACCAAGTGTATCCAAAAAATAAATTCCAATTGGCTACTATTAAGCAAAAGCAGAGATTCATTTGCAAGAACTTTGATAATAAAGAATTTGACGATAATGGTTATTGGTAAACAACGAAATTCTCGTATATATTATGCAATAATTATCAGCAGCAACAATGAAATTCTCTGACCGATAATGGTTATCGATAACGAGAAATATTTCAATTTATTAAAATATTCGTAAAATCGGTGAAACTCTTATACTACAATTTTTTAGTCGTTTTGGTTAGAACTGGTCAGGGTTGTTGGTTAAAAGCGAACAAATATCCGTAAATACGGTCTGATTGTTTCAAATCGGCATTTGTCACTGACCAATGAACAGAGAAATTCAGCACGCACGTGCAAAATTGCGGTTGCAGCGTTGCAGTATTGCAGCGTTGGTATTTGTTAAACGAGACTTACTTCATGGACACGCCACGTGTACTTGAATACAAAGTTAAATTTTATCCCGATGGAAAGTCGTTAAGACGACTTTCCGTAACAAACTTTTATTCTGCTCGTTAAAACTGCACATCGACTTGCAAATGACTGCAATAGACTTGCAAATTTTAGGCACTGGTTTTAACAGTTTTGTTGATTTTAACAAAAAATTTCCAGCATGTAATTCTTCATTAATATAGAAATAACGATGCTCGTATCATGTAATTTTAAGTTTTAAATTCTCGCAAACGTACATTTTCCTCGCTATGAACTCACTGTTTGCTTCTTTTGCAGTGTACAGCACGAAAGAATTTTCAGCTGCCAAATACGCTCACGCTTAACATTTTCAATGTCATCCATACTAAACTCGATTATTAATATATTTTTCATTCGTTATTTATAGCCACGGTACAGGTCATTTATAACGCGGAAGGAAAGTTCTGACTGTAGCTTTAGTAAGTAATTTCTGCATCTAGCTCCTTATTAACCGCTTTTCAATAAAAAAGTTATATATATATATATATATATATATATATATATTCATACATTCATATATTCATATATTGTATTCATACATCCATCATGTTATATATCCTTATATTTATATTATATATATACATATGTTCATATACTCATATAATATAATAGTTATATATCCATATGATATATTATTTATATCCATACAGTTATATTATATATTCATATGATACATTATTTACATATTCATATGATACAATATTTATATTTCCATATGGTCACATTATATATTCATATGATATATTATTTATATTCATATAGTTATATTATATATTCATATAATATAATATTTATATTCATATAGTTATATTATATATACATATAATATAATATTTATATTCATGCAGTCATATTGTATATTCATACGATATATTATTTATGTTCATATAATCATATTATATATTCATATGATATAATATTTATATATCCATACAGTCATGTTATATATTCATATGATATATTATTTATATTCATATAGTCACATCAGATATTCATATGATATATTATTTATATCCATATAGTTATATTATATATTCATATAATATAATATTTATATTCATATAGTTATATTATATATACATATAATATAATATTTATATTCATGCAGTCATATTGTATATTCATACGATATATTATTTATGTTCATATAATCATATTATAAATTCATATGATATAATATTTATATATCTATACAGTCATGTTATATATTCATATGATATATTATTTCTATTCATATAGTCACATCAGATATTCATATAATATATTATTTATATTCATATAGTTATATTATATATCCATATAATATAATATTTATATTTATACAGTCATATTGTATATTCATATGATATATTATTTATGTTCATATAATCATATTATATATTCATATGATATAATATTTATATATCCATACAGTCATGTTATATATTCATATGATATAATATTTATGTAATCATATGATGTAATATTTATATATTCATATAGTCATATTATATGTCCATATGGTGTATCCATATATTCATGTTATATACTCTTATATTTATATTATATATACACATATATCCATGTAGTCATATTATATATTCACATATTCATGTAATATAAATATATATTCATGTATTCATATATATATATATATATATATATATATATATATATATATATATATATGTTTCATACATAAAATATATTTTTCATTAAACGTGTCTCTTACAATCTTCTTTTTCAATTCATAGCATCCAATGAATACAAATACAATAAATCCGGCGAAGAGATACAAACTACTCTCTAACATACAATTTTGGAGTATTTTACTAATTGCATTACGCAGTCAAACGGTTAAACGTGACAGCTGTTATATTTCCAATTGTGTTGTAATTATTCAATAAATATTATCAATTCGATGGAAACGCAATATCCATAGGAAGCACAAGACCACAGAGTTTCGATAACTTTTCACTGTATACAATCACCGATGCAATTCCTTTCAGCGGATACACCTTCTTGTTTCATCGAAAGTTCAATCTACAATCGTTTCCACCATTTCCTTTATCAATCTTCCCCCTCTCATCCCCGTTTTCCTTTCTTCCCATCCTTCCACATTAAACAAGCTCGGATTGATTTTCGATTACTCGCAATCAACCGACCACCCCTGCCCACCCCTCACCTACCCCGTTTCCAAAACACGTGGACTGGAACATGCAACCAGGTACAAGGTACGTGTCTCGCGCGACGGAAACAAGAATTGTGTCGCGACAACGACAACAAAATCGCGACAAGTTTCCATGACACACAAGGAGAGGCACGTGCGCGACGATGCACCTGCACGTTCGTAAAACACAGCAGATGCATTGTACGAGACACGGTCGTTGCGACGCAACAATACGATCATAAAAAATTATGAAGATAAAAAGATGTAGAAATAGTCAGAGGAATCGAACAATCGTTTACAATGAAGGAAAACCGAACGACGTGGAATTTTTTGCAATTAGCGTGCTACTTTTTCTTTTTCTTGCACGCTCAGACGCTCGAACGTTCTTCTATGAATTAGTAGTCGACCACTTGAAATTCGCACACGGTCGCTTGAAGGCCATCTTACTTTTTCTCTCCACTTCCTTCATCCGAAAAGAGTACCAAGTTAGGAAATTCCAGGGTCCACCGTCAGCAATTTGCCCAACTTGGACCATTTTCCCTATGGTTTTTGAGTTTGTAATGGAACTTCGTTCGTTCACTTACGCTTCGAAGTGACTCGGTTGCATCAGGTTGTAGCTCGAGACAGTCGACTGATAGTTTGCATGACCGACCTTTTGATGGCTTCCTCTGATTCTGCTTTTTTGTACAGTTTAATTTTTTGAAGTATTATGAAAACCAGAATCGTAGATAAAATGTGGAAGGTTGTGTGTGGTTTCTGAATGCAATTTACGTATAAATATTACACGAAATTGTGTAGAATAAACGTAATATACAGTAGCATGGACAAATGGACTAATCTACTAAAGATACTATCTGGATACTAAATAACCAACGATTCCAAGTTGTTCTTACAATTCCACTCGTATTCCATCTACGAACAGCCAGGAGACTTTTCGAAGATGAAGGGTGCTTCAAAGGATGATACGATTCGATGCTGTATTTGTTGCGAATATTCAAAGTCGCTGCATTTGAACGAACAATAAGAAGACGTGGCTGGTTAAAATTGCAACAACGATTGCTGGATTTAAGTAAAAATCGCGAGCAAAGTCAGCAATTTGCGTCCGGAAGATAGGAAAGCTGTTGTATCAGAAGGCCGAATCATAGCAAATATTACTGGGAGATCTGAGACAGCTGGTAAGCAGCCACAAAAATATAGAAAAAATGCATATCCATCGCGTATCCGAAAAGGCTCATTTCCCAAGTGCCGTTGATATTTAAAACGAAATTGGCGTTGCGGATGATGCGAAGATTCGCGTAAGAACCGTACGGAGGAGTCTTCGTGATTTTGGCCGCGAGAGACGCGTGTCACGGGAGAAACTGACTCTCAGTCGTAAATAGCGGAAGCTGAGAATTGCTTCCGCCGAAGCGCACAATCGCTGGATAGCGCAAGATTCGATTAAAAGCGTCATTTTTGACGAGTATTTTTTATTTCGTATTTGGTATTTTTAAGATAGCGCGACAATTTGTTAGAAAGTAGCAGTCGTCTTGAACTTTTGTCCGGTGGAAAAATACGGAAAAACAGATATCTGGAAGAAAATGATGGATAAACGTGACAATATTTAGGGGACAACAAACGCAACAAACGTCAGCGATTAGGTTCTTCCTTTTTCGTGTTCGCAGAAATGCAAATTTGCATGAACTTCCGCAATCGAACTATGTGTTAACTTAACTTGATAATATGTTAATCTAATTTAGTGTTGATGAGAAACTTCATTTTTTTTTTTTTTGTTAAATGAATCGCAGAAACGAAAACTTGCAGATTTTATACAAATGTTATTAAATGTCTTTGAAAACGAGAGACGTATTTAATACAATTATTAGATCATTTTACTGTCTATGTTAAATAATTATTGTTTTTGAAAATACATCAAGCAAATGTGATTCGCGATATGTTTTGTGTGGAAATTGTATAGCTGGTCATTGATGGCTTCTGCCTATCTCTCTTTGCATAGGCAGCAGAAATTCTACGAATTAACTTGTGTGAATTAATAAGGTTTCTCACTGGTAGGCAGATGTACCTATGACTTAGCCACTTTACATAGAAGAAAACTAGATTAATGAAATTAGTATTTTACATGTAGAACTGTTATATAAATAATAACATTTTTCTCATTTACGTTTTTCATTTCATCCCGTAGATTCGAAACGATTATTTGCTGTTTCTTCAAATAATTTGAAACATGAAAAATGAAATGAAACGATGATAAATCTTTGAGAAAACAAATTACGAAACGAGGTATTATCAGGCTGATTTTCTTCCACGTTAATGTTTTACAATTACACGCAACGTCCCTGAAAAATATAACATTTCGCAGGAAAACGATAGATGAACGATGAAAGGAAATAAGAAAATCGACTTTCCGTAAGAGCATCGCGAGAAAAACGCACATTTAATATATCAGATAAATATTGCTTAAACAATTATAAAGCGTATCGGTGTTGTATACCTAACGTGAGCAGTATCTGCCACTATTGTACACAAACGTGATTGGAAACCAGGAGAAATCGTAGAAATCCATCGTACATATGTGCAAAGATAGACAAACGTATTACAACAGATTGATGTATCAGTATGCAAACAGTATGCGTCACTTTTGCGGTGGGTTGAACTCGCGATAAACTAAGACACACACCAACAGTCACAATGAATATCATGTATATAATATACAAATATATATATATTAAATATGAATATTATATTACAAATATAAATTAAATATATATATATATTTATGTTGTATTGTTGTATATGTATCTATGATATTCATGATATATGACACATTACATATATGATAGCCATTGTGTCTATTTCTGGATGTTTTTCTGTATGTTCAAATATAAATTAAGTTTACAATATATATTATAAATACAAGCAGAAATTAGATTTATAATATATGTTGTAAATATGTATATATTTATATTGTATTGTTGTATATGTATCTATGATATTCATGATATATGATATATTACATATATGATAGCCATTGTGTTTATTTCTGTATGTTTTTCTGTATGTTCAAATATAAATTAAGTTTACAATATATATTATAAATACAAGCAGAAATTAGATTTATAATATATGTTGTAAATATGTATATATTTATGTTGTATTGTTGTATATGTATCTATGATATTCATGATATATGATATATTACATATATGATAGCCATTGTGTTTATTTCTGTATGTTTTTCTGTATGTTCAAATATAAATTAAGTTTACAAAATATATTATAAATACAAGCAGAAATTAGATTTATAATATATATTGTAAATATGTATATATTTATGTTGTATTGTTGTATATGTATCTATGATATTCATGACATATGATATATTACATATATGACAGCCATTGTGTCTATTTCTGTATGTTTCTCTGTATGTTCAAATATAAATTAAGTTTACAATATATATTATAAATACAAGCAGAAATTAGATTTATAATATATATTGTAAATATGTATATATTTATGTTGTATTGTTGTATATGTATCTATGATATTCATGATATATGATATATTACATATATGACAGCCATTGTGTCTATTTCTGTATGTTTTTCTGTATGTTCAAATATAAATTAAGTTTACAATATATATTATAAATACAAGCAGAAATTAGATTTATAATATATGTTGTAAATATGTATATATTTATGTTGTATTGTTGTATATGTATCTATGATATTCATGATATATGACACATTACATATATGATAGCCATTGTGTCTATTTGTGTATGTCTTGAGTTGTCACATATTATGAGTTCAAATATAAATTAAATTTATGATATATATTTAATTAATATTTATAGTATGTATATATATATATTATATAAATATATATATAGAAATTGTATTGTAAATATAGAGATAATATTGATGTTCATTAAATATGCATTTGCCATGCAAAATACATTTTTTATTTCATTTCATTTCATTTCACTTTGTATTTATCTCTTCCATCACATTTTATTTAAGAACACTATCTCTTTCAAGGGCGCCATGCATGATATAGATTATATTTAGCAGCATTTGTATCCTATTATATTTATAGCGTTTACAGTATTTTAATTTACATTATTGTATATTTATAGCGTTTATGTTATTCCAAGTCCAAACATTTACGTAAGTTAGTTATTCTAACGTTTATATAACAACGATAAATGTAGTCTGTGTAATATTAAGCAACGCTCATAATGGACAACCTGTGCTAAGAAGTAGCAGTAAAGCTAAGAATACGTAAACTGTCGATACTTGAAACTTTGCTCTACGCTATAATTAGAACCAAAAGTCACTTGAAGTTCAGCTTTGAATTTATCATCAAGCAACTTCTCTCTTCTTTTCTTTCTGATGATACAGCGAGCCACATCACTGTCACGATTTTCACAACTGATCGAAGTTACCTGTGTTGCACGTGCGTGCAATTTATTCTAAAGACAAATAAATTCACGAACGAAGACGTGTAAATCGTGCAATACAACCGTACAAAAACTACCTACAAACACGAATCATGCATGCGGCAAACAACACAAATTTAACATCTCAGCTGTCCGAAATTGACAACCGAATGTTATTGCGACGAAGAACACAATTGGACGAGTAGAAAATTTCAATAGAATTTAAGAACATCGGAAAATAATAACCAAAGTAAATTTAACAATAATATTCGTAGCTCGTAAAAAATTGACGATGGAGCTCTCTCAATTGTTTCGTGTGAAACGTAGTTGTACCTTGTTTGAAGCGACCAGAAATTAATACAACACACAACATGAAACAACATCTATTTATAACGTTATACTCGATACAGTAGGAAAATAGCGTAATCAAATGAGCAAGTACGAGTGTACGTATTAAGTTGGAGTAGTTGAAGTACTATTACGAATTAGATTAAATTTCGAGCACGTAGGTTTCAAGCTCCAAGTATTAGGGCAGATAGCAGTGAAATTTATACACTTAGAACGCAATATTTGTCGTATCAGTGTTTTATCGTGATCTAACAATAAGTCGTGATTCGTGATAGTTGAAGATAGTAGTGTCATCATATGTGTAGCGTAGATTTATTCGTTAATAAAATAATCACGAGATTACGATCTTCTACGTGTTAAATAATATTAGGTTGGCAACTAAGTGATTGCAGATTTTATCAATACCACCTAATAACAAAATCCGCAATCACTTAATTGCTAGCCCAATATTTAGGTATCAGACACAGGTGTTGAATACGTACAGAGTGTTTCATTTTAATCGGCCCACGCGAATGTCCCTAAACTGCACATTGATCGAATAAATTGACCGTTTCCAATGAAACTCACTGTATTTCCAGTGAGACGTCTCGCTCCGGTAAAAATCTTATCCGGATGAACGCGCCATCCAGATTTCATGGTGGTCTTTGGTCCTTCAAATGGAACATATGTACACTTTTTCGTACGCCATCTGATCTAGTTTTTGATTCTCTATGAGAAGCTGCCTTTAAAATCTGATTATATTAAAGCACAAAGGTGAAACATTAAGCCGCTTGGCTTGTGATTAGTTCGAATGATTAGTTTGAAAGATATCTTAACTTCAACCTCGTGAAGCTTATCGTCGAAAGACGAGGTCAGATAACGCGGTGCTTCTGTCCCTACGTTTCTCTTGTCATCCGTACACTCGATTTCATGAAATTGCCATCGAAATATCTTTTAAACCAAGCATTTTCAGCCACCAATGGCTTCGTACTTTCTTGTAGAGAATTAAAAACTGCACCCACTGGCGTATCAAAAAATCTACAGTTCCACGTTTAAAGGAGCGAAAATAACCTCGAGATCTCGGTGCGTCTGCACCTCAACGAGTCTAATAATCATCGTAGGGCGCCATCTCTTGAAACGGACTGAATTTTATCCCAAACACTTTTTCCAATAACCTAATAACCTATAGTTTGAAAATATGTTCGCGCAGATCGATTAAAATGAGACAGCCTGTATCAGAGAAATGAGATAGATTTAATTTTGGAAGCGGTTAAAAGGCTTCAGAAAGAAAAAAAAAAAATGAAAAATATTACCAATGTCATCCGCATATGGCTTCCGTCGCTATAATAAAAGTACAATAAAACGGTTCTTCATTTCGCCTGTCGAGAATCCGCATAATCGATTCATCTGGTTCGCCCGCAGCCTCTTTGTTGGTAGAAAAACGCGACACGCTTTTCCGAGCCGCATTCTCTTTTTGTTCGTTCCGTTTGCGTGAAATATCAACGAACGTATGCAGATACGCGCCCAAGCTTTATAAATCGTGCGACGTTTCTGTTCCGCGTGACACTTTCCTGCACCTACTTACGTATTTGCACACCACGTTCCTCCATTTGTTTCGCACTTTTCACTTGATTTCGTCACACGTTCATTTACGTGCGCATTGTACGGTATCGTAACTGGTCGATTCATGGGTTGAACGTGTTCATGAGTATTTTTCATTTGTCAGGACGTTTCATGCGACGATTACGATCTGCAATACGTAGTCACGGAATGATTTCGTGACGTTATCTCGATCGATTCGAATTTCGAACTTCAAATTTTACCGACCGCTAACGGTTCAACAACGTACGTACGTCCGACCGGCAGCTCAGGCGCAGATTCTCCCTGGCGCTGGCTCTGTTTCAGTTTAGACTCTCCAATAACATTCTTTTCCTTCATCGCGAACGGTAGGTAATAAGGTACCTTAGTATTAAATAACAAGTTACTGCTCAAAGAATGAGAAAGATTGTCGGTGACAAAAAGCAGATTAATAAGCTATCGGTCGATAAGCGACAAAAATCGATTAATTGGTTATCGGTCGGTAACGTGTTAACAAGTGAAAGGTACGTGCGTGTTCTTAAAAGCCTATAATTTTCATAGAGAGGAAGCACGTTTGTGAAAATATTAACGAATATCTGAAAAATGGCCAGATATACAGACAGTATAAAAAGTATTTCTACGGTAATTAATTTCAACAAATACAGCGATCTTCGAGTTTCAATATGTGTCCGAAATGGAGGTACAAATTGCATGTGTCAATCTGATGCCACTCAGTGTTCCATTTTAGAGCTCTCTATTTTAAAGTAGAAAATCAATATTTGCCTGTGTAATATAGAGACATATAACGAATTCCACCAGACTCTCTCTCTCTTTCTAAGCTTCGTTTCGGAATGAAATTGGAATTTTTTGGGAACATTTCACGTGGCGCTGGCTGTCACGCACACACCGAAGCGCAACAACAGTGCAATATCGAATTCCTAACTCTGCAGCTTTGCTATTCGAAATTAATGTCATAGCACGCGTTAAACCATACACGCAACGCTATAAAAATTGATAAAATGCAGCTGATTAAATCGAAACTGAGATGGAAATAACAGACGCAGTACAACATCGAATTATACGCAGCAATTAATTAAATTAGTAGATGGAATTGATATCTGTTTTTAAATGTTCGACAGGATAACGAAAATTAATTTAATAGAAATCTCATTATTTCTTCTCCTCTGTTCTTCATCTCTTTCAAATAGCTAATTAATCGGTCATTTTTTAATCTTCTTATTGAAATAAACATTGCGAGTGGTAGACGTACGTTTTATTTATTTAACGCGCCTGTCGTTCCTAAATGAGAAGGAATAAGTCGAGTAACGTTTCTTCACGAAATATTCGAAGATGAAATCTCCATCGGTAATACGGTTTTTCACTGACGCGGTCGGTATAGGAGTTTTTGAGTCCGATTTCTTATCGTCTAGGGCTTTAAAAAGATCTGAAAAGATTCTGAGCTGCTTATCATAGTCGCAAATTTACCACACAAGCGACACTTGAGCCAAACGTTCGAACCTTTCTGCAAGAAAAATACAATTCACTTTAAGATAAAACTGGAAATTACGAGAAGATTGTAATCTGTCCGGAGGTAGACAATTTGGTATCGAACAAATATTGAAACAAGTTATTGCAGTTTTACTCGTAAGATAACGATCCTCCAAAAAGATATAAAGAAATTTACCAGTAAAGGTGTAATTATTTCCTTATCAAAGTGTAATAAATCTGCGAATTTTTTAAAATGTTGACAAAAATTAGATGTAATTTACTGATTATTGAAAAAAACACGTATCTCGTACTTGGAAATGTATGATCGCCAAGAGATTGCATATACCAAAGTAAGAAAAATTGTGGGTATAAAAGAACTCACTTAGCAAAGGACTGACGTCGATAACAATACGAATCGCTCGCAGTGTTCATTTAATTAAATAAATAATAATTAAAAAGTAAGCAATACTTGACCGGTCAGAAACTTGTAGCTGTGAATTTTTTTAGGTGCAGGAACCACAAGATCTGACACCTTCGTTGGTCCGGAATGAGTCACGTTCAACTGACCTTAATAAATGTTCAAATTCGATTTTCTCGTAAACCGAGCCTTAAATGAAGAAATTTTATTTCACACTTTCTTCTTATTTTTTCACAAGCCTCGTGCCCGCTTGTAATATTATTTGGTCGCACCCTGTATACTCTGAATACTTCGTTTCAACGTTTCATTTTCTCAGCTGCAACGACTAAATATACGACTGCATTGAAAAAGCATACAGAATTATAGAAAACAGACGTTACACTCGCGCAACCACGTGTGCGCGCTCTTTAATTTTTATTCAAAGGAAAAGCTTCTTTCAATGGAAAATCTAACTCGACCATAGACTCGGATCGACTTTGCAAAGCTGCATGGTCGCGTTCGGAGGAATTGAAATTCGCGTGACCACGAGCGAACCGCTCGAAAATTGCGTACAGAGCAAAACAGACGAAATGAATGCCGCGTAACGAGATGAAATCATGTTACGACGACTTGGCGCGTAAAATACCCAGCAAAAGAAAGAGAGAGAGAGAGAAAAAGGTAGATCATGTCGGACAAGAGACTTAACTGTAATTACATCCATTTACAGTTACCAGGTTAATACGGCGAGGACGCGCAGCGTTTGGTTACTGTCACGCTTTCCGGATTGCGACATTTAAAATTTAAAGCGTTGGCCGCCAACGACATTTCCGCCGGCATTCGCGTACAAGCTTGTGCATCGATGCACGTTATCGCGCACACGTGTGCGCGGTGTGTCGGCTCGCAACTAAAAAAAGACTGACGACGATAATTTTGAATTTATTCCAATTTGTCGTAATTTAAAAAAGGAAATAAAATTATATTTAGAAAATTAAGTGATTTTGAAGAAAAAGGCGAAATAACTCGTATCTGATTTTTCTAAAATATAGCGGGAACGTGGAGACCGGTAATTTTTAATGGCGTTATAAGAAGAGTCTGTCAACTCTTAGCTCAACTTACGAACAAGGGAAGTTGGGAACTGGAAAGTTGAGAAAAATTTGAAACTTTGCGCGAACGTGGTTTATGCGATGCTAATGACGAGAACGATGTCTTTCTTCTGCTGGAAAACCAGGCTAACGGTGAAGATACTCCATCAAAGAAATCTCGAATTTTCATAGTATCGTGAATATTTCAGAAACTGTACGAGATAGAGGAGAGAAGTTCAATTAAAAGTTGCAGCGTGTTTCATGGCATCGTGGATGCGAGAGACTTTCCTGAAGTTGTATTTTTCGCTGTCACGCGTGCGGATACTTGCAATTTTTCAATTTTTCGATTTTCACAGATTACAAATTTCCAAATATACTATTCTACGAATGGTTTTCCTTTTTCACGAATTTGCACCACGTTAAACGCGCAAGCTGTCTTCTCCTACTGAAAAAATTGTTTCTTGGTACTCTTAGTGATCGAAAAGTACGAAGTTTGGAAAATGGTGAAAAATCGTGTTCTTTTTCTTTTCTTCTTTTAGTAGTGTAGTTTCCCAAGCAATGTGTACGGTATGAACGCGCGCAAGTAAGTAAATTTGTTGTACGGCTCGCGTCGTGACGAGGTCCTGTTAACTAGTTAGCTGTGTTTGACGAGTATACTCGTCACCAAAAAATGGCAGTATTTCATGTAACGAATAACCCTATTGGTAATAAAATTAAGAAATAAAACAGTCGTTTCGTCGCAATTTAATTCCATATTACGAGAACTACACGTACTCTGTGTTGAACGAGTATACTCGTCACCAAAAAATGGCAGTATTTCATGTAACGAAGAATCCTATTGGTAATAAAATTAAGAAATAAAACAGTCGTTTCGTCGCAATTTAATTCCATATTACGAGAGCTACACGTACTCTGTGTTGAACGAGTATACTCGTCACGAAGAAATGGCAGTATTTCATGTAACGAAGAATCCTATTGGTAATAAAATTAAGAAATAAAACAGCCGTTTCGTCGCAATTTAATTCCATATTACGAGAGCTACACGTACTCTGTGTTGAACGAGTATACTCGTCACCAAAAAATGGCAGTATTTCATGTAACGAAGAATCCTATTGGTAATAAAATTAAGAAATAAAACAGTCGTTTCGTCGCAATTTAATTCCATATTACGAGAACTACACGTACTCTGTGTTGAACGAGTATACTCGTCACCAAAAAATGGCAGTATCTCACGTAACGAATAACCCTATCGGTAATAAAATTAAGAAATAAAGCAGCCGTTTCTTTATAATTTAATTCTACTACAACAGTCACACGTACTCTGTATTTGACGAGTATACTCGTCATCGCTCACTTATCGCCACACATTTTAAGTACACGCTTCTCCAATAAGTCGTAACAGCTATCTGGTTAAACGAATTCATCAGCCAAACGGGGATTCGCGACGATAGAAAGTTTCGAGGCCATCGCCGTAGATTCGACTGCGTCGGAACGTCGATTTCACTTTCTACTTCCGTTTCAGCTCTTCGCGACGCGACGGAACGCAATTTATCGCCGGATGGAACGCCGACCGACCGAATTATCCTGTTCGACTTACCGCATCACCTAGTTAACCAGTTAACTGCGTCCGACGTATATATACGTCAATGCGAAGCTTTATTTCGGTGTGGTTGACGTATATACTCGTCATGTGAAAGAAAAATTGCCATTTAGCATAAAATGACATTTGGTGGTACGTTTTCTTGTTACCTTCAATAAACCTATTATGTATAACAAATATTATAACAAAAAAGTGTGATTATTTGATTATTCTCTTTGCTGCCATATCGGCCATTCCCGATTTTTGGGATTATCGATGCACAAATTACTTCTTACTGTCGCAGATAAATTAGATACGGCACTGCGAACAATTATAAAGCGAAACCTATTTGCCCCGTTGTTTCTTCGATATGAAGTGGTAAGCACGTGTTAAGTGTTGCTCAAGTACTCCAGTCTTTTACTTTAACAACGTCTATTTCAATGATGAGTGTACGTTGTTTTAGATCGTAAGGTTTTGTAGGTCCAACGACGACGATACAGAACTAATACAAACTTAGTATGACTATCTGTATGATCGACTAATGGTGCTACTACCAGCGACTATTGTGAATCGCTATCAATTGTCTACTATGACGGACTATAATCGATTATCGACTCACTCGAGCTTTTCCTCCCCGAGTGTTCCCGAGGCGCGGGGGAAGACAGAATTTTCTTCCGAGGTGGGGATGAAAAAATTCGTAGGCAATGAAACAATAAATTTTCCTTTTTAAGGCTCATGGCTTTTTCATTTCTTCTTTTACTACGTCCTATCCTCGGACGTTGGAACTCTTGGAACCCCATGGGCCGCTACAGATATTTTCCAGAAAGCGCTGATCACAGCTGCGTATGTTAAGGGAAGTTATTTTTCTAATGGGGCAAATTGCACGCCATGGGACGTTAGAAGATGTTGCACGACGAATCATTGCATTTAAAAGACGACTTTTCAACGAGATGGTTTCGTTAGCGTGGCCAGCGTAGAGTTCCCATCTGAGGGCGAACGAGAAGCTGTTGAGGAAATTTTAGGATCGGGAGAAGCCAACCGTAGAAAATATCGTCGAACTTGATGAAAGCTAGTGGAACTTGGAATAATTCTTAGCGCTAACCTAACTGATTAATAGAAGCAATGGAGGATAAAGGAAAATTAGTGAAACATTCGATGAAAACGAATGGAAATTGACATTCAGTTTGTATGTTCTCGCAGCCAGAAAGACAATTTTCAGAGGAATTTTCACTTTTCCCGGACTTCGAAAGAGGAAAGTTTTTCTTCGCTGCATCTTCAGCTTTTCTTTGCTGCATCTTCGGCTTTCTTTTACGTTGTAACATGAAGCGATACAAACGATCTTCTCAACAATTTTTGTGTTCTAATGACGACAGGGTTCAGTTTATAATTCGACATCACACGTTACAATTATTTTTTGGATAATTATTATTATTTTTCAAATTATTTTTATAATAAATATTCTCGTTCAATATAATTATTATTTTTATTTATTTTAATTATGCACCACAAGTACAGATAATGCAAGGTTTGTACATTTCAGGCAGACGCCACCGTTGCAGTGAAAATTCTCGTTCGAAGTAAGAAACTTGCGAACCGATATATTTTTCACAATTTTTAATTTCGTCAACTTTCAACGTCGCGACACACCGACATGAATAATTATAAATTACATATTATTCTATAAACAATTACATAAAATAATTTTCTTACAATTTTCACCACTAAGTTGAACAAATTTTTCATTTCTTCCATATTTATATTATATTTATATTAAATGTTGCTTTGTCTAAAACGATCCAAATGACACGAAATATTAAAAAACTGTCGAATGATATTCTACGAGTTTGGAAGATTATTCAAGAATTTTTTTGAGATTAAAGAAAGCAAGAAGATACAACGTCGGTAAAGACGAAGTTACAGACAGAAGAGTTAAGATAAAAATTGTTTATATAATCTCATATGATAACAGAAAACAAGCAGAAATCTTCTTCATAAAATGAGATTTTCCATTGGAATTGCGTTTTCGTCTGTGAGAAAAATATAAACTCGATGTGAATTTCGTTATTACTTTCTCAATCGATATTTCCCAGATTTTCCTTTATTTTCAGTGCATTGACCGTATTCTTGCTAATGTAATCCACTTACTCAACCTATTACTTGAAACTTATTGTTAGCCATTGTTTGTTGAGAGATCGTAGATAACGAGCAGAAGCAACCAACTCCTATTACATGGATTCCACTTACGCCAACTGTTTATTTTCCGATCAGTTTAGACAAATGGAGTCTACTTTATGTACTTACAGTGCGGTGAATAATTACAGGCTCAGTCCTATTTCTAGTTTTCTCATAATATTCGAAGAAACGGTAGCAGGATCGTTCACGTAATTTCACGTTATAATAGAAAAGGAAACTATGAAGATACGAGGAGCCAGAAACTTCCTTCTTTGCAAGCGTGGAAATTTTCTCTTAAAATTGTTTCCTTTTTCCTTTTGGCTGCGAAAAAAACATAAACTCAGCTCGTTACGTACGAACTAATTTTCTTACATTTTCCTTCAATATTTCGTGAAATTTCCTTTATTTCTCACTGTTTCAATTAATCCACTGACTCGTTTAAGGTTTCGTTTTTAACATCCTCCCACGCGGATTTTATTCTTCTGGCAAGTTCAACGTCTTTTTCTCTACCGTAAACTTGTTTGCCAGAATTGGTCCGCAGATTTTCTCGATCTCGTTGAAATCACAGCTTGATGCTGGTCACCGTGATAATTCTGTTCCGAAGCCTGGAGATCAGAATTTTCTACTGAAAAATTCATTTTGTACTTGAAAAATCACCTTTCTGTCTTCTATCTCGTTTATGAAAGCCGATAATTCTCAACGTTTCCTGTTGTCCTGCAGCAGTTGTTTAATCTGCCCTTTAGAAAAACGATTTTTTTGCAACATTGAAGGATCTCCTTTAAAACATTGCAGAAATAAGGCAGTAGACAGTTCCATATATTTTCCACGTTATATTCAACGTTATTTTCCAATCGACACGTTCGAAATATTAAATGAGTTGCAAACAGCAGCTGATTCGATCGATAGGAAGTTTTCTGTTACGACAGAAATTGAATGAACGAGTTCGATGAAACTGCCAATTACAGAACAATGTTATCTCGAGAAAGATCGCGGAAGAAAATTTCCGCGTGTCTCGTGTTCGTTGATTAATCGATCACGTTCTACATCGCGAAGCGAAGCGATCTTTAAAATCGCGCGGCTGGCTGGCAACAGATGAGAGACGGGGTCGTTGAACCTGCGCCATCTTTTGTCAATTGATGATCGCGATATATGTTACATATATATCGCAGACCAGAACGTCACAGATCGTTCGAGAATGAACGATTTGCTCGGTCGTATCTTTCCGACCTCCTGACCTAACCTTCTCTCGCTGCACGTAAAACCCGGATCGATCTACTAATTTGTCATTTTTATTCGCGCGCGTACGAGAATGCGAATTCTGTCGTCTCGAGTAACCGCGTATGGCAGCTCGCAAGCAAAATGAAACAGAATGTAATGGAATGTGGTGGGGGTAAACCGGAGGCGGATCGGATGTTCGCACGGTGCAACGAATTAAAAATGCAGCGAATTGATAATGGCGTGTTTACACGGGTGCAGGTAACACGGAATTTGATCGTGAAACTTCATCCAGACTTCCCGCTTTCCACCAACTCTTCGGACGACGGAATACGCGTCGTTGCGCGTGATTATGATCGATGCAGCGAGGCTCCGATAAATTGCAACGACGCGAGCGCGATATTTGCATTGCAAACGACGTACGCATTAATGCAGGTCAGAAATAGAACGATGGACGCGGGCTGATCTCCGCTTGCTTGCATATCGATTTCTCCGCGAACATCGGAATCAGTCGTATAGAAAATCGTCACGCGTTCTATGATAATCATAATTATGATATAGAGGTGAAATACGTTCCACGAATTCAATTTTCTCTATTTACAAATTCATTTTCCTGCACGACGACTGCCTTCTATCTGTTGCGTGTAGTCGAAAGTTTGTCTCGTTGTAATCAAGCGAGCATTTTTCTATCGCCTTTCGAACGCGCGATCTAATCGACGTATATTTATAAAGGGTGTGCCAGTATTTATGGTACGATGAGGAGATGATCGTAAGAAAATACGTGGAAAATATAGAATAAGTTTGTAATATTCGAAAGAATTCTTCCACTGTTAATCGTTTATGACCTTGACGTTGACCGTGTGGCATGTGGATGAATTCGTCTTGACACACGTTCTCGTACGAGGCAGAGAAACGTACAGTGTGTATTAAAAAAAAAAAATGGAAAAGGCGCCGTTATTTATTGAAAAATATTGCGAACATAAAAAAGCAATATAGCCATTGTATTGGCCATAGAAAACTGTACAACTTTTCTCTCTGCCACTTTTTCCTAATACGTACCGTTTACAAGAAAATCGCTGTCTAATAACAGCGCAGCCGTCCTGTATAATAACGAAACAAGACTCTCCGTACTAAGAGGATTCTCGTCAGGTAGATAGCGATAAAAGACGAATTTTGCGAAGAATTTTTGTAAAATTGTCTTCAAAAACGTTGAGATGTGGCGACGTCCGACTGGCTATTTTCCATCGAAGCGTTGGTAATAAATAGCGTTCGTATTTCAAAGAAACGCACAAAGCCCGGCAACGCGTCAGCATATAATACATACGTCATACTGAGAAATGTCACATTCGTAGAAAGGGAACGGGCGGCACCCAGATTCGCTGAACTAGTCTACAAAAATAGCGCTAACTGGTAATGATCGCTAATTCTATTACGTTGGCTGTCGTTCGTTCACGCTGCGACGTGTCTCGCGGAAAGACGCCAGCAACCGGACAACAACTCTGTCGATTCTCGTGATCACTGCGGATTCTGAATGGGACTTTTCGCAGGCACCTCCCGCCATTGTAACTCGACAGCGGTCTGAGAGATGCAGCGCACTGCGGCGCGAAATATAATTACAGTACATGCAATAATCACGACTTCCTCGTAATTTTTATTAAAAACACATGGGAAATATTTACGTACGCTCGGCTTCCAGTCCGATTTATTTCCACGGAGCTTGCGATTGTTGTGCACTTTTATCGCATGTTACGCGTCCAAGGTAATCTTTAGCGATTTTTTGGAATCTTGTTTGTCATCTATGTGTATTTTTTATGCGCAATCTCACAAAGTAAAATTTCTTAACTTCTTAAATGAAGAAATAACCGAATACGTTATGCAATTACGAATTTAATTAGTTACACCAACTTTATTATAATTTTCGTGCTACTCGTCTTGCGCTGAATATTTGTAAATTTATTTGTGAATTATTAAATTATTAATGAATTATTCAATGTATAAATAATATTTACAAAGCAATCCCACTTTTCTTCATCCTAATTAACTTTAGTAGGAAGATTTCAAATTATCCCTTTCTACTCAGTTCTAGCACCCTACAAATTGCGTTTATATTAGCAAACTTTTAATTGCCAGCGTATGTCCTACGCACATGTGTATTATTATACAAAATATACTAAATTAGTATAATAAATTAGCGCAAGAGATGAAATTCAACATTTAATAAATACAAGAGATAAATAATAACGCATAAGGGTAATCATCAGTTTGAAAGAAAGTAACGAGAGTATGGTTCATTTACTTTCATGAAACATAACTTTCCTCGATAATATTTTTCTCCTTCATAATTTATCGTTATTCAACTGGAAAATGGCTGGTATAAGTTTCGTTGTATCGCGGAATCTTTTCACCGCTTAACGATTGCCGCGAATGAAGCAGCGCAACGGTAAATTCAATTTCCTTCCGTAGAAAGCTGCCGGCTGTTAAATTGCTTCATCTGTGATTGTCATTCGCGTTACTCAAGGCTTCCTGCAAGTTGTTCAAATTAGCTTCACACCAGAAGCTAATTTCAAGCGAACCGTAGTTACGTTTGTTGAAAAACTACGTTTACTTCCAACTGGCCCATTCTACAAAGTGCCGGTTCGTGATATTATGCGTACTCATTTGTGAAGTGTATTTTAATATCAATTTAACTGGACATTACCATTCTGCCGTCGACTGTCGAAGCGTGCAGACGTGTGTCTAGTGCTCAATGAAGTTTACAATAAGTGACGACCCTCCATTCAAAGTGAGTTGAAGCAGAAATAAACCAAGCGTTTTCTGAACTTACTCGGGGAAAATCTGACATCTTTAATCCAAATTATAGCATCTCGACTAGTTATTTCAATTTGAATTAACTAGTTCGAAGATGGCCCAAGTAACTCGATCAGGCTCTCATGAGCAAAACTACAACCGCACTGTACTACCTCCTCCGTGGCAAAAGGATAGTCTGTCCCATCTTTCAAACTACATAAGCAACAGCAAAAAAACGTAAGCTAGATACAGTAAAAGGGTCGGCGGCGACTTCAATTCTAAGGCTACCGCATGGGGTGAAAGGTAGAACGATCGCAGGGGAACCAGGCTTCTGAATATGTTGACGAAGAACGGCACCGGTCCGATAAAAATAGCATACACCGATTACACGTTCATTAGGAACGGAGGAACGAGTTTTATTGATGTAAATAAGGGACTGGCGAGGAGGTATGCCGGTGGGAGGATATCGAAAGTCTGGTCGGCATCGGACTACCTACATCCTTCGTAGTTTTAAAATCAAAAGTACGAGTTGTAACGGACAAAATGTTAAATATTCGACAAGGGATGGACAAATTTGCTTTGACGTTTGATGGATACTATGGCAAGTCATTTACAGATGTTATGGATGACGAGGAGGCACAGGGTGATTGCTTACAGCCTATTCTGGAAACGATATGTGCCTCTGAATTAAAGAAGGTTTATTCATCGATAGGGAAGAGAATGAGAGAATTATTAGTGGAATGACGAAATAGCTGGTCTAAGGAAAGAAACGATTAGGAATAGGAGAAAGACCCTGAGAGCCAGAATTAGAGGCACCAACGACGAAACTCGACTGAGCGAAGAATTTAAAACTAATACGAGAGGGTTGGCGAGGATAATAAGAGTAAGTAAGGAGAGATGCTGGAAGAAATTCTGCGTGACGCTGGCTCGGCATCCATGGGGAAGGCCCTATAGGGCCATCATGTCTAGGATGGCCCCGAGAGTACAGATGGACGGTCTACACATGGATAAGGCTCGAGGTATATAATTGACGAATTCTTCCTGATGAGGCCAACGCAGAGAAGGCAAGGTTTACTGAGAAATTGCAATGGAGAAGAGGGAGAATGTGACGACTGCAGGATTTCACAGGAGGACCTGAAAGGAAGGAGGCCTGTAGGAAGATAAAAACCTAACACGGCGGTTGATGTAGACGATATACCTATGACGGCGGTCAGAGCATTGGAGAAGAAGAGGGCAGTGAAAGTGTTGAGAGTGTTGAATACCGTGAACGACGCAGGTAAGATACCGGCGAAATGGAAGATAGCGAGGGTGCTCGTACCTAAACCGGGCAGAGATCCCACGTTAACATCGTCTTTTTGACCGATCAGCATGCTTCTAGCACTTAGTAAAGTATGAAAACACACGTTCAAGTACCTGATCGAGGAAAGCCTGGGACGGGATCCATTTCATGATGACCAATATGGGTTCAGGAGCAGAGTGAGTAAATGCTCTGCGCCGAGTAATGGATCTTGCTAACTGGCCCAAAAGGAAAAATAGGATTTGTGTGTTGGCGGCGGTGGACGAGAAGAACACGTTCAACACTCTCAGCTGGAGTAAGTCTTGGAAGAAGCAGAATCTAGAGGGATACCCAGGAAATTAGTGACGCTCCTTGAGAATTATTTCGAGGACAGAAAGATTATAGTAAGGACGACAAGAGGAACGGCAAGGAAGAGTGTGTACGCGGGTGTCCCTCAGGGATCGATACTTGGACCGCTGCTCTGGAATCTGGTGTACGATTACGTACCACGACGTGGTCTATTAAAGGAATTGAAGGCGATTCCGAAAATGAATGCCATCGCTTTTGCCTACGACTTGGCAGTGATTCTCAACGTGGCCAAGCAGGAAAAGCTGGAGAGTAAATTAAGTATGGCGGTGGATGTGATAGTGGTGGTGTATCGATAAAGGATTGAAGATTGCACAGGAGAATACCGAAGTGATACTGCTGACGGGCAAGGGGATCCTCAAGACAATTGAAATGAACGTGAAGGGGCTCATTTGGAGAAAGTGTGTGGTAAGGCCGACGCCCTTATGGGAACATTGAGATCGCTGCTGCCCAATGTGAACGGTCCTACCAGCTCTGCCAGGAAGCTCTATTATGGAGTCTGGGAGTCGGTGGTGCTCTATGCGGCGTCTGTATGGGCAAAGCCGATAGGAAGGAAAAAGAATAGGAATGCTCTTAAGGGGGCGCAAAGGGCCGCACTGGTAAGATCATCAACGGCGTACCGAACAGCGTCCCACGCAGCAGCACTGTGTGTGCTTACGGGCACCTTGCCCATTTACTACACGGTGGAGCTCAGGGCCGAGGAATATCGAATAAAAAAAGAATATTTACAGTCACGAAACGATACTCGTTCGAGAGAAGATCCGGTCTGGATCTTTTATGAAAGGATCAAGACAGTGGAGGAGCGTATGGAGGATAAATGGAAGGAGGAGTGGCGTGACTATCGCAACGATAATTGGACGTGGAGGCTGGTAGCGGGCGTTTGCACATTCAGGAGGCATATGTACATCGACCACTTCATGCAGATCCTGACCGGATACGGTATTTTTAACGTGTCGAAGGATGATCAGAAAGGAAATACACGCCCGATTGCACTTTCCCTTCCAGATGTCTCCTCTTATTGAGCCTTTCTCATCTCTGGAAGTCATAGAATTAATCCGTCGTCTAAGTCTCTGAAAAGCATCGGGGCATGATCAGATCAGTAACAAAGCTATTAAGGAGCTTCCCATAAAAGGGATTGCATTCATCACTTCTATTTTTAATGCAATTCTTCACCTTGAATACTATCCTAAGTCTTGGAAAATATCATTGATTACTGTTATCCCTAAACCTGGGAAACCAATACACGAAACTAGCTCTAATCGCCCAATTAGTCTTCTACCTACTTTGTCCAAACTATTTGAGAAGATGTTAACGAAACGACTCCTTCTATCCTTAGAGGATTTGAAAAAAGTGCCAAATCATCAATTCGCTTTCCGGAAGCAACATTCTACGATAGAGTAAATTCATCATTTAACCCATAAAATCAGCCAAGATTTAGAAAAGAAAAAATATTGCTCTGCGGTATTCCTGGACATTCAGCAGGTGTTCGACGAAGTGTGGCACGAAGGACCTTTGTTCAAACTAAAGAAAATCCTACCACACACCTAATAATTAATACTATAATTAATACTAATAATTAAATACTTAGACGCTATAACCGCAGCATTTCCAATAGAAGCTGGCCTTCCCCAAGGCAGTGTCCTCGGACCTGCTGTTCACCATCTACACTTTACCAACTTTAAGAGAGATAACCACAGCGACATTTGCTGATGATGCAGCTTTATTAAGATCCCACTCAGACCTGATAATTGTCTCTTCTACTTTCCAGCGAGGTCTTGACTCTATGGAAAAGTGGTTCCACAAATGGCGCTTCAAAATAAATGAAAATAAATCCAGTCATATAACCTTCACGCTGCGAAAACAAACCTGCCCACAGATGACCATAAATAATATTCCAATTCCAAACAAAGAGTCAATCAGATATCTGGGGATGATTCTGAACAGAAGAATGACATGGAAACGACACATCGTAGATAAATCCAAATAACTTAAATCAAAATTAAGAAAATTCTACTGGCTCATTGACAGACGTTGCAACTTAAGTGCGCAGAGTAAAATAATGCTATATAAGGTCATATTAAAACCTGTTTGGACCTATGGGATCCAACTATGGGGAACAGCAAGTAATTCCAACATAGAAATTCTTCAACGATTCCAATGGAAAGCTCTAAGATCTTTAATAGATGTACCTTAATACATCGTGACCTCAAGATACCCACAGTTAAAGAAGAAATATTCAAATTCAGTAATAAATATAACATAAGAGTTAACAAGCACCAAAATCCACTAGCTACTTAATTACATGACACGACGGATCAGATCCGCAGACTAAAAAGACTTCACCCTTTAGATTTAAGCATTAGAATGAAACATAGGACAAGCACTTATTAAACACGACATATTACCATGCCAGAATTATTTACTCATAATTCTCAAGGAGAAATGATTACATAATTCTTCCAAATAAAAAAAAAAAAAAAAAAACTCAACTGGCAACGGCTCTGTTCTCAAACTGCCGCTCCAAATGTTAGCAAATATACGCGTGTACGTTGTTTCCAAGTATGTCGCAATTTTAATCTACGAACTTGGAACACGTGGAAATTCTAAATTAAATGCAATTGCATGACAAGCTTTAGACGATGTACGCGATTAATACACGGATTAAGATAATTAGTTCGAGAAATTTAGAGCAAAGCTAATTCCTATATTTTATGACGGTTTCTTTTGACAACGACAAACTTATAATTACAAAACTTGTGCTTGTAAGAAGGTAGAAAGCGTGTACTGTAGCCCCTGTAATCACAAGCGCATCTCCGGTTCTCGTTGCTTCTGCACAGTACTTGAACAACTTCAGAAAAACGTCACTTTATACTTTGTACTTTGGCGCTTGCGTTTAAACGCTATACCCATGGGCAGAATACTTTGAAACAGCGACAAGGTCTAATTGCAAAGTTTTAGAACGTTCACGTGATGATCCTGTACGACAACAAAGCTGTTTCTTCAAAGCTATCCATTTGCGAAAAGAAACGGAAGGAAAGGTCAGATCGAGTTTCTTATTAAAACTGTTCCACAAGTGTGTTTAATAAGAAGCAGTATCTGCTAACCTTGCTTTTGAAACGATTGATCTTTTATCTTGAAGAGAGAAGGAAATACATACATTGTAAGTGTGTAAAGGACCTCCTATGATTGAACAGAAAGTTTGTTCCATTTTTATTTATAGATGAATCTTGGTTTAAACAATGGCTATTAACTTCAATTAAATTTAATTATTTCCTGCTGTTGTTGATTAGTCAACAGTCAACTGTAGAGTGTGAAACAATCATCTTTGGAAGTGCTTATTGCTTGCTGGCCTCAACTTACTTCAAACATGGTTCTTCAAAACAAGGCAAAAGCTTCAACAATTTGTGTTAGACTCAATTTAATTTAATTGTTTCCTGGTATTGTTGATTAGTCAACAGTCAACTCTAGAGTATGAAACAAACATTTTTAGAGGTGCTTATTACTTGCTGGCCTCAAGTTACTTGTAACATAGTTCTTCAAAACAAGGCAAAAGCTTCAACAATTTGTGTTAACCTCAATTTAATTTAATTGTTTCCTGGTGTTGTTGATTAGTCAACAGTCAACTCTAGAGTGTGAAACAAACATTTTTAGAGGCGCTTATTGCTTGCTGGCCTCAAGTTACTTGAAACATGGTTCTTCAAAATAAGGCAAAAGCTTCAACAATTTGTGTTAACCTCAATTTAATTTAATTGTTTCCTGGTGTTGTTGATTAGTCAACAGTCAACTCTAGAGTGTGAAACAAACATTTTTAGAGGTGCTTATTGCTTGCTGGCCTCAAGTTACTTGAAACATGGTTCATTAAAACAATGCAAGAGCTTAAACAATTTGTGTTAACCTCAATTTAATTTAATTGTTTCCTGGTGTTGTTGATTAGTCAACAGTCAACTCTAGAGTGTGAAACAAACATTTTTAGAGGTGCTTATTGCTTGCTGGCCTCAACTTACTTCAAACATGGTTCATTAAAACAATGCAAGAGCTTAAACGATTTGTGTTAACCTCAATTTAATTTAATTGTTTCCTGGTATTGTTGATTAGTCAACAGTCAACTCTAAAGTGTGAAACAATCATCTTTGGAAGTACTTGTTGCATGTTGGCCTCACACATGTTCAAACATGATCCAAGCACCGAAACAACGCATGATCACCAATAGTATCTATCTAATTTTTATGATATTTTCGAAATGATAGAAACCAAAGTGAATGAAATAAAAATGTACTCAGAACGTAGAAATTTCAATCTCTTTGGAACTCAAGAAACAGAAATTAACGACGTTCCATCCCGCAACATTTTATCGAATGTTTCTTTCCCAATCAATTTACATTATTCAGCTTTTTAGTACCCTGATTGTAAAAGGGAATTCTAAGGATTCGACCAGTATTTTTCTCCTATCGCCATGTGATTCCAATTATACGAAACCTTGCAGTTTCAATTGCAAAATATTACGATACACAATCTTATGAAATCCAAAGGAGCTCAAGTATTTATAGATTATGATAAACCCATGTTCGGTCTTTCAGTTAAACCTCTTCCTCCTCTACCAGACAAGACTCATAAGAAAAAAACGAGATTAAATTGCGAATGCTGATGTGTAATCAAAGCTTAACAGATGACGTCCTTCCACGGACGTCTCTGTAATAATCACGCGACACGGTGAATCGTATAACTGTTGCGTAATCATAGATTGCTCGATAAATATGTGACACGATCATCGTCGTGGCATGGAGGTCTACTTTTTAAAAAATCCAAAATTGAGTAATCGAAGCTGGTCCAGGTTCCGCTTTTCGCTTCCCACTGTCACCTCGTCGTCCGTTGTCCATCGTCGATCGTCGGTCGTTGTCAGTTGGATGTTATTAAAATGCGTGGCCTTTCGCGTGCGCATCACACCATCGCACCATCGCACGTCCCATCCACGCCACGGCGTTCTTCGTTTCGTAATCCTCTAGTCTCGCGCCGCGCCGTTCGCGAAGCGATGAGAGTCGTCTGCAAAGTAAAGACGCACGCGTCTGATGCGCGTGGGTTCGGGAAGAAATAATTACGGTAATTTGCCGCCGTTCCTTTTTCCTCTTCCTTTCTGTTTTAATTCGCGTCCTCTGTTCTCTTCCTTTTCCATTTCTCCTCCATGGTGTTTATTGGACACCGATTGCAAATTGTACATGCAAATCTACGTTATTAATTATTATACACACACACCTTTTACGTGATTTTTGTAAATTTTGAAAATTATTATATTATTTAGCGAGTTGCGGATGTTGGTGCATTTTAAATTTGCCATTCCAACAGTCTACACACAGCGTGTAATGTACAAAAGTATAGTACAATATTTAAAGCTGAGCTTCTTTTGTGATATAATACTTTACGTAGTACAATACATCTGATGGTAAATTATATTTAGCGAAGATGGAACAAGTTTCTATTTACATTCACGCTTGTTTAACATTGTTCATAGAGATACAAAATTCCATAAACATTCGCAGGCTGGCGATAAGAATACAATAAAATATAAAAAATTATAGACTATTAATAAAACTGTTCTAATAATGATTTATGATAAACAATATTATATTGGGTTGTGGGTGTATATGTATGTTTGGGTTATGGTGCTGTATAGAGGTTTGAAACGTGGTTGTATATGTATATGAACTATATGACATACATAT
Source organism: Bombus haemorrhoidalis (assembly GCA_014825975.1). Classification (NCBI taxonomy): domain Eukaryota; kingdom Metazoa; phylum Arthropoda; class Insecta; order Hymenoptera; family Apidae; genus Bombus; species Bombus haemorrhoidalis. The sequence goes on from CM026177.1 coordinate 2,634,445, forward strand.
AGTATATGCACATAATGTATAACATAGTACATACAAATATATATATAATACTATACGTAATCAGTATATACATAGCATCTATTCATTAATTATTTTTTTACTATATTATAATTATATTTATAATACTAAATATATTATAATATTATTAATGTAATATTATAATTATATTTATCTTTTATTTACTATATTATAATTACATTTATAATAATAAATATATTATAATGCATGGTTGCGTATAAAATATATGACATACATGTAATATATATACATAATGCATAATATAATATTTATATATAATACTACACATAATGATATACATATATCAGTACATACATAGCATCTATTTGTTAATTATTTTTTACTATACTATAATTATATTTATAATAATAAATGTATTATAATATTTCATTTATAATAATAAATATATTTTAATTAATGTAATATTATAATTATATTTATCTTTTATTTACTATATTATAATTTAATTTATAATAATAAATATTTTTTAATTAATGTGATATTATAATTATATTTACAATAATAAATATATTATAATATTACATTATATGTTGTTATACTGTATCGCACACTGTGTATGATACGTGCATGGAAGCGGGCCATTGCGTTCCTGCTAAGGAAAGCAAATAAAGCCATAATATTCGTTCTAGTTTTCATGGCCGTATTTTGAAGCAAATAATTGCTGCAAAGATGAAAAACGAAGCTTCTAGTTGAAACGATTTGAGAAGCGTGTTCAGAACAAACGATATTCCGATATTTTAATCGCTTTCTGAAAATGAGGTTACACGACGACTGGCTACATAGCCTTAAGTCCTGTCGAGTGCACGCTAGACAACGAAATTGCGGTTTATTATTTTCATCGCGTGAATGGAGACAGGTGAAATCGATTGCACGTTACGTCAGCGTCGACTAGGATAAATACATTTATTCCGTGAGCCGAAGGAAACCAAGTACTCCATGCAGGATCATACACTTTTATCATCCACTAAATTGCCCCATATAATTTATGTTTCATAAATTATATTCCCTCATTAATTTACCTCCTTACAAAATTTAGATTGCACTATCTATATTCGTGTTATTATATACACTTTCGTTCTTCGTTTGGAATTCAATGATCTGCGTGTGCGAACTAATAAATTAGCAATATAAATGGTAAATTACAATTTAGATAGTTTAGTATTTATAATTAGTAATTTATAGAAACACTTTAGTGACATATAACAAATTAGTAATTTCCACTATTTCATACATCTTTTATTCATAAGATTTCTAATTCTCTATAGTGGCAATTAATCCGTAATTAATGAAAACCTAAACAATTAAAGCCTGTAATTAACGTTTGCCATTTATCAATCAGAATCTTTGCAAAAGCCATTTACCTATTAATTAACTAATGTTTCAAGACAATTCTTCCATCTACGACTAATCCAACTCTCCTTTCGAATATACAGGGTGTGATCGAATAACAGGAACGAACAAACAGCAGGTGATTTCTTACGAGAAAATACGAAGAAAATATACGATGACACTTTCCATTATACGATGCTTCGTTTCAGAGGAAACCAAGTTTGCAGACTTGAAGAACGCTTTGAAATTTACTCGATACGAGTAAAGATATTTCAAACTTTCACGGTGCTCAAACACGTTGATATTGGGCCCAAAATTCAGATTCCAAGAAAGCACACACAATTTACAATTACAATACAATTGCTCATCCGAAAGTACCGACATGGAGACACGTAAGTCGTAGGATCATAATACGCGAGAATTGAAATTTCTTTCAGAACTCGCCGAGACGAGACATTTTCCAGCCGAGCGTACGATCTAGCGATCGATAAATCAATATATACATTAGGTATACGTCATGTGTTAGTGAACAGAACTTTCGTTAGGTTGTGACGCGAATGACAAATGAATGCCAGTCGCGAGTCTTTCCTTTTCTTCTTCTTTATTTTTTTAAACGAGCCACACGATTTTCCATGATAAAACTCACAGCCATTCTTTCTCTTCCGAAATCTTTTAATAAATGTTTCGTTTCCTGGTTGCCTGCGGGACAACGGCCCTGAATTCTCAAACATTCACCGGGTGAGCCGAACCTATGCGACCGGACTATGACAACTCAACCTACAGGTGCAAAGAAAAACAAAAAGTATATCGTACAGAGTTTGTCAACAAACGCGGAGATCGTAAAGAAATATTGAAAAAAAATATATATATATAATACAAAATATAATACCATAAAAATGTAAAGAAACATTGCTTTCTTTGTCTTGTAATTCATTTCGTAATTAATCGCATTGTTTATCGATGTGCTTGTATCCGACCACAAAGACACCGTTTCGAAACGAGAATTAAAAATACCAGGCGATCGTTTTTCGCGTTATTCATCGTCATATTATTGGGTTGACAACTAAGTGATTGCGGAATTTGTCAATACCATCTAATGACAAAATCCGCAATCGCTTAGTTGCCAATCTAATATTGCGTTTCACATCAACGATACGGGATTGTTACCACGTGATAAAAAAAAAAAAAAAAGTAACTGCGATAATACTATTGGCAAACTAACTGTCTGTGTAACGTTTATTCCGTCCTTTTGCCTGTAGAGTTTGAGTTTGGCACACCCTATGTATACGTATTACGTTCGCCTGTATGGACCACCTAAAGCGATCGACTTTCAAGGACGACTGTTCATCAAAATACCAAGGCATTAATATCTTTTTCGTGTAAAATTTCATGTTGATACACGCGGCGGATGAATGGCGCTAATAGAATAGATCGTTGACACTAATAGACAGCGGAGATAAATCGTTTTCTGGTAAGCGTAGGGACTTTCTCTTCTTTTAGACTTCTTTACTTTTTTTTTTCTTTCTAGTGAGTTGGTGCGCGCGCAGATCTTATCGCACACAGGCCGAAAAAACATCAAACTGAAATAAACAAACTGAATCTTTTTTCCAGCGAGTCCGTGCTGTCGCGCACAGATCTTATCGCACACAGACCGAAAAAACATCAAACTAAAATAAACAAACCGAATTGTATTTCTTGTTATGTTGCTCGGACGCTAGTTCGTTTCTTCTCGCTCGATAAATTTATCGCTCTTATTTATCGATTGCAGCTTGCGAAAGGAATAATGTTCGAGGTAAAACAGAGAAAGTAAAATGTTTGATGTTTCACGAAATCTCGTAGACACTTATAGAATCGACGATTTACAAAATGTACCATAAAACTATCTATCGTTTCTATCGTTCGCTGCATTCTGCAAGCCTGCGCTTCTTTCGCAGCCTCTGAGGAATAAATCCACAGGATTGTTATACGAATCTTACGACATTCCCGGCAATGTGAAAACTCCGAAACTTGCAGCAAAGAATATATTTAGATAGCATCAGTTGCTGGAATTATTATGCGTATCTGTAGCTGCAGTTATAAATTCTAGTGACCTTGCGTCCACCACACCACGCGTCTTTGTTCGTTCTTTCTCTGTCGGGTAAATCCTTGCACCCGATGCTTGAAAATATGAATCACGCTGTTAACAGTTACGAATTATATCAATTTAGAACATGCCACAGACTGCGTTTAAATCATTCCCTAGAATAATAATTTGTCATTTAATAATTTCAATTATCCAATTACTTTACATTTCATTTTATGTATACTTTATATAGGAATTATTATATATATTTTTTTTTGTATTAAAATTTCGTTAAATTAAGTATATCATATTACGTTATATTATAAATTTATTATTTTTCGTTTCATGCAGACGTCAAAAATTACACTTTTATGACATACTGATCTTATCGACCGAGTATTCCAACTACTTCGGTGGATAAGTAAACTGAATCGGAAAGTCAACGAAGTGAAGCTCGTTCGAGGTACTTTTGCAACGCTACGATCGTATCTAATCGATCGGAAGCGGCGTTACGGGGGAAGTTGGAGCGGATGAGTCAAGTCCAAGGGTAGAAAAGTTTAGAAATAGTAACCGTGCATTATCTTGATGGCGATGACTAAGAAGCAGCAAGACTCATCGTTTCCAACAACAAAGAATTTCCAAACGAAAGTTCTTTGCTTTTCCTGGAAAATCCGTCAACCAAATAGATGCAAAAAATCCTTTGCGTTGTTTTAAACGTTTTCACGAAACACGTGTCCGCGAAGGAAGAGCTTGCGAGCAAAGATCGACACTCTCATCCTGTGGAAGCAAAACTGTATAAAATTATAGTCGCTGTAGCCGTTGATTTCAACAAAAATATCGTAGAACTAACACTAACAAGATTTTTCCAAGTGAAAATTACGTAAATATTGCTACCAGTCTGCAAAATAATTTTCATAAAAAGCAAGATATCTATATGTTTTGTGAAAATATTATCAGATCTTTAAACAAATGGGAAAAATATACGCGTAATCAGCGTTCGTACAATTTAATGGAAGAAATTAATAAAACTTTCCTGGAGAGGAAATCGCTAGATTTAATTATTTTGATGCTTAGCAGCGAGCTTTCCTCTTGGCGGTGTTTTTTATCATTTTGCATCAGTTCGTCTTGCAAACCCATTTCTTTCGCACTTCGATGTAGATAATTTTTTGAAATATCTACGTACATTTTATGCTACGAAGCGGTGACTCTACGAATATTTTTATTATTTGCTAAATACCTATTAATATTTTCACGATAGGATTATAGCTATCGCATCCTTTTTTTTTTTTTTAAATAATTCTGGAAACTCACAAAAATATACATACATCTTTTTATTCGTTAAAATTGCTACAATTTCCTTACTACTATATTTACTATAATTACTACAATAGTCACTTCAATTTCCGAAAGCAAATTTCAATTTGTACTAAATTTGATGCTCTGAATTAATTTTACGTTTGCTTTACATTTAATTCAATACGTGACGCTGCGAAAGAGATACCTAGTGGTCCTATTCGCAACTGAAAAATCCAAACGAGTTTATTGCAATAGTATTACCACGTAAAATCACTGTATAATACAATATAACCAATAACATCTTATTTCTTTAAATTCGAATATATATTGTAAAAATAGCTAGCAATTGCAAGCTTCAAAACACAGAATTCCTAAATTCCTAACGCAGTGGATTAAAAAACGCGTTTAAAAAAATCGGAAGCCCGCGCACAATTGCTTAAAAAAAGAAGCTGCTCTGTATTCCGAAAGACACATCCATAACGTAAACGTTCCACTAAACGTGGCATCGCGTTAAATAAAAGCATATGTTGTAAGCTGTTGCACAGATATATCGTTAGGGGTCAACGAACAATGTAGCGAGAATGTGAGAGGTTCCCATTTGAAAATAGAGGGAAAAAGTATATATTTCGAGGTAAGAGTAAACGCGGACTAAAACGGGACGATGAAATACGAGTGGTAAAAGAGGTGATGCCGCGCGAAACACCGAGCGAGACTATGGAAAATGTTCTGTACCGCAGCATGTCGCTCTATGCACGTTGCACGCTGCACACTGCGCACACTACAGACTACAAGCTGTTAGCTGACTGACGTAAGCTTGTAGTCGTAGCTGGCACATGGAGCCGCGAGGATAAAGAATGTCCGACTCTTCCGTCGTTTATGACTCACCGTTCGACTATTTCGTTCGTCTAACGCCGACCGTCGTCTAACCGACGAGAAAGAAAGCCAGGCGGACGGCTAAACGACGAGTGAAGCGACCTTTTCCATGTAATCTGGAAAGCGTGTTCTGCTCCCTTTTCCTACGAAAATTGACGCTTCGGCCGGCCAGGCAGCGATACGAAAATACGAAGAAGCCGAAAGAAGAACAAACGCGTACATCTTTGAAATTGCTTCCTATAGATAGGAAAATATTTTTCCATTTTCTCGAACAGATTTCTCTACTTTCCTCTCTTTGTTGTGCGTTAAACGCAACGCGCACCCTTTAAGTTATTAAGGCAGAGATGGCGCGCAGAATCACTACGAGTGATTTGTCGGAGTAATCGCAGAATTACTATCACGGTCGTTGCCTAACTTTATTCACGACCGAGGCCGTGATTTTTTTTTCTTTTTTATCTCGAGCGAATTTGCTCGCTGCGAGCATAATTTTTCACGCTGATTGAATTAGGTCTTGTAAAGTAATTGTCTGCATAGTTCGCGTAAAAATATCTGCGTATAATACGAAGTCGAAATTTCGTTACGTTTGCCGCATATGCAACGTAAATTTTACTGAGAATTAAAATTGCAAAATAATTCAACTTTCCTTTCTTTATCTTATTTTCGTATTTGAAATAGTAATATATTAATATTAATGTTTATTCTCGATTTCGAAATCATAATATTCGCTTCATATCATTAATACAGAGTACAGTAGAGTGTTGAGTTATTCGAGACCCGCTTAACTGAAGTTTCGTATTATCCCAGATGTTTTCGACTATAACGTAACTTCGTATTTCTCGAAACTTCAACACCAAGAGTACGAAAGTCTAAATAGTCAGGTGACGCGCAAGCAAAAGTCGATCCAACTTTCAACTGATGATATAATTCATTAAACGTAAATAAAAGCGCACTGCTACACTGTCGAAAGTTGCCTGCGATTTTATTGTACGATTTATGAACCTAACCTTTCCGCAATATCCGAGATAAACCCGAGCCACATCACTCCGGATCATCGAGGTTCCGCTGTACAGAGGTTGCACGATGCGATGAAGTACAGTTACGTTCTGCACCAATCAGAAACCATCTTCGTGAAAAATCACAAATCACTATGAAAAATTGCCGTGATTGAGCACGAACATGATCGAGTCGCTCGTGATTCACAAATAGCAGCTCACATCGTCACTTATTAGTGTTGAGAATGGTCAGCGGAACAGAACGAATCTATAGTAGTATAGTATAGTATTTATAATATTATAGTATATATATATATATATATATATATATATATATATATATATATATATATATATATATACTATATATATATATTACAATGTATACTGTAGTGCAATATTTATTGGATAAATCAACATCTTTCAGAAAATCTAAAGCTTCTCTTCTCCGGGTTTCTTTTTATAGCATCCTGTGCGAATTTAGAGCGAAGCTACACCATGCTGCACACTTTTAATATTGTATTTAGTGCAGTACTTAGTGTTTAATATCTGCTATTTGGTATTCAGTATCCAGCACTCAGTATTCGGTAATTAGTATTTGCTATTTGGTATTTGGTACTTGGTATTTCGTGTTTGGTATTTGATATTTAATATTTGGTATTTGGTATTTGGTATTTAATATTTAATATTTGGTACTTAGTATTTGGTGTTTTTTATTTGATACTTGATACTTGGTATTTAATATTTGCTGTTTAATATTTAATATTTGGCACTTGTTATTTGTTTTTTTTATTTGGTACTTGGTACTTGGTATTTAATATTTGGTATTTGGTATTTGGCATTTGCTACTCGGTACTTTTTATTTGGCATTTGCTACTCGGTATTTTTTATTTAGCATTTGCTACTCGGTACTTTTTATTTGGCATTTGCTATTCAGTATTTTTTATTTGGCATTTGCTACTCGGTATTTTTTATTTGGCATTTGCTACTTGGTATTTGGTGTATTTTGGTACTTGGTATTTGCTGTTTAGTGTTTGGTATTTAGTATTTGATATTTGGTACTTGTTATGTGGTTTTTTATTTGGTACTTGGTACTTGGTATTTAATATTTGGTATTTGACATTTGCTACTCGGTATTTTTTATTTGGTAATTGGTACTTGGTATTTGATATTTGGTACCTGGTATTTGACAGTTGCTGTTTAGTGTTTAGTGTTTGGTATTTGGTATTTGATATTTGGTACTTAGTATTTTGTACTTGGTATTTGGTATTTTTATTTGGCACATGTTACTTGGTATTTAGTATTTGATATTTGGTGCTTGGTATTAGGTATTTGGTATTTGTTATTTTGTACTTGGTACTTGATATTTGGTATTTAGACTTTTAGTAGTATACTGTGGAAATTTCTGCATTTATAAGAGATTCGCAGATGCAAAGATACAGAGAAACGTACATAATGCGTAAAAATATGCAAAATATTCAATGCACAGTAGCCATTATAATTTTTAAACGATGAACTAACATCTTGTGCAAGCTCCAGTTTTTCAATTATTCGTTCAGGCAAATACTGCGGATATTTGCATAAATATCCGCAGTCCAGTTTGTCTGACCTATTCATATTCGAGTGAGTGTTGCCTGATCATTTCTGTTCAGCAAGTACAGCAATCATTTATACCGTTACGAACTTTGTGTAACTTTGTAGGTCTCGAACTCCTTCATTCTTCATCCCGTAATTCTATTGTCGCTTGAACGTGCCACTTCTGAAGATCTTCGTAAACTACAGATTCACGATTTATCGTAGACGTACTGGAGCCAGTCGTTTGCTGTTCAGTCGACGTCCTTATTTCCTTTAACAACGACATCTGCTGGGATGTAGGACATCTTTTTGGCAAACTTGAGTATTGCATCCATTTCGATAACATTGCGAATTATCGTGTCGCTGTCGAAATTTTGCAAAGCCAACGCGACACTCTGCAACCAGACAGAGAAAGACACAGGAGAGTAGTAAATTTGTTGGCTATCGATTTTCCTGTACATCTCAGAGTTTGCAGAACGACAAATACTTGACTGGTGGAAACAGCCTTCCGGAAGTCAGGAAAGCAGCTTTTCTTCTCGATACTACACGTTCCACTATATTTTCCACATACTGTGCATTCAGCCCAAAGCAAATATTTGTCCGCGGTTTGGATATTCGTCGGATAATTCACTATACAAACTCGTATAGCACTCGCGCATATTCTTGCACTTTTGTGGGTGGAAATTCTAATAAAACCATTTGGAACATAATAAACAATCGCTATACCAAGAACATCATTTTTCCATTAATTCCTCGAGAACAAAGGGGCACGCGTTCAGAACTTCTTGTCGTTGTTTTGCCATAAAACAAAAAATCATTCAATGCATGTAGAACCAACTCACTCGAATTTCGCAGTTCTTGTTCAATTCCTTGTTAACAAATAATTTATTTTTTATTTTCTTTTTTTGCTCCCAATACCAATACTTTAAATCTCCAATACTAATGTAATTTTGAAATCTTACGGTCTCAATAGAATGAGATGGAAAGTACAAGGTAGGAACTGAAAGGAAACAAATGTCTTTAAAAACACGGGACTGTTTATCGTTAAAAGTGCGGATTTGTTAACAAGTCGTTCGTTGACTGTCTCGCACGAGCATCAGCGTCGAGGTGCTAAACGGAGCGTCGGTGGAAATTATGTTTCCATTTCTGGCAACTGGATTTTAGTCGACGCTTAACTTTTTTGGGGATGAAATGATCTTTCGACTACCGAATAACTAAATTGTCACAATAATTAATGGGCCGTCATCGTATTTCGTATAATCAATCGGCCTACAGCATCAACCATATATATATGAATATTATGGTCTCATCCTGATCATTTTATTTTTTATTTGATTATTTAATCAGTTTCTAACCATATTCTTATATCCATGTATAATTCTAATTAATTTTAACTTTCTGTATTAAGTGAAGCAGTTTATATTCTCCATTAATAAATACCTCTGTATTTAATTAGCCAATAATAAATTAACAGGAATTTAGCCATTTTGAAACATCACACGTATATTTATATAATTATATGCTATATTATAACAGAATATATTTATTAAAACAATTCCATCCAATAATATGTACAATTTTATTTACTCTTCATATTGTATACCATTGTTTTCTCTGGTATACCATTACCATAATGTTCATCATTCACATTCATATAGTGTGTTAACTAATGATATTAACTTGAAATATAAAGTCCAACCTACCTAGGTTAATTACATTGCTTAAAGTGTTTTAACGTTATCTAAGTTATTAAAACAATACAACTGGATCAGTTAGTTGCTTGTACACTTTGGTTAATATTTACTTCATTTTTTAATTGTAACTTTCTGTGTGTTCTATTTTTATGTAGCATTTATTTCTGGTTGTTTGCATTTTAGTTTCAGTTTGGCTCTGTGTATTATTCTCTATCCAGTAAATTGGCTGCTACATATTTATCTGTTTTATCCAGAGTCGAGCAACACAATTCACAGACTCTTAATATTTTCAATATTTATCTTTAATATTTTAGACTTTTAATATAGCGTCACTTGTTCAGGTTAGTGGAATATCCTACTAGCATGGTGGCTTCAAAAAATTCAAATTCACAACTTCTCTTTACAAGTTGCATCCATTTATTCGCAAGTATCTTTGATTCAAACATCCAATTCTTTCTGTGAAATGACATACATTTTGTTATCGCTTGTTCTGAATATATTTATTTATTATTTATTATATTTCATTCCTATGGTGTTCTGTTATGCAATCTACTATGATATATGTTTAATACATATTCTGTATTTATTAGTTAATATAATTTCATTGTATCACAGGTCGATATATTTCTATGAATCACCTTGACATTTTGAGGATCGCGGTAAATTAGCAGCTAGCCATCCACTACGCTTCTGACAATTATTCCGCACGTTCGTCTGAATGCGAACAAGTATCGGTGTTATGTCGTGTGAGACAATCCTCATGCCATCCCTCGTTGTCTGACCGCCAATGGTCCACGTACCGTTATTCAGACCCTCAATAAATCTGACTCACCATAAACTTAAACTTTTTAACTTGGGTGTTTTAACGTACGTTTTTTAAGTTAATCCATTTATTCTAAAGGATTCTTTAATACTATAAGTGTTATTGGCTTATGGATGGTCCTTAGGTTTATTATGTGCTCTCGAAAATTACGGAGAAAGCGGCTAGTTATCTAACGGGAAAAGCGGGTTTTCCCATGAACAATAACAACCACGAGCAACGTTGGTAGCAGGCTTACTCCTCTTATCATCATTCATTAACGTTAGCTATCACTAACGTTACCCTCACTTTTCTAACGAAAAGTGTGAACAACGAATCCGCTTTCTTCGTTCAAAAAGCCCATCCACAATGAGCTTTCCTCCGTAATTGCATGAGGGCGGATAGTCAGACAATACTCTGGCACCAAGTCGAAAGCTGTCAAGTCAACAACTCGGACTGCTTTTACTACATTGCTACATCAACTGCAAGGGACTTGTTCTACAACGACAGAACAGTCAGCATATCTACTCGGACATGATCTCACCTATAAATCAGTCCACATTTCTACACTGATTCTCTAACCTGAGAATAGTCAACGTCTCTTTATTGGGTCTTCACCCGTAAAAAAGATTTCACTACCTGTTAACTGCAGTGTTATAACACATCAACTACTACTATTATTCCAAAAGAAATAAGGGGATCGATCATTTTGTGGCGTCGATTATTATAATCGTAACGCGAACTGACGTTGACGCGCTTCCTCGCGAACACGTCTCTCCGCGACTGGTCGAAAATACAATCTGATATTTAGTTAATTATTTATATCGTGTTATTTACTTTCAGTTTCGATTTTACGACGATTCGTGTGCGTGTAAATTACTTTGACAAATACACGCAAGCGTACATATATGTACACAGGCGTAAGACCTTAGTGTACGAAGTCTGGGCAGATCAATCACGAGACGTGTAAATTAAATTGTCGGGAGGGAGAAAGAGGAATGCGAGGCACGTGAGTTACTCACATGACAACGTTTCACATCCTTCAAACGCGCAGTAAAATTCATTTCTTTCGAATATTTTACGCCTTCACGCTTTTACGAATGGCACACAGCGAACAGACAAATTAGTGGCCACTTGCTACCACGTTCCCAGTGATTTACAAAGACGCTTTATGCGTCCTTATTGGTCATTACACGCCGCAAAGAAGAATTCTCGTAGTCGGCTTCTATAGAATACTAGGAAATTACATTTTAAAAAACGTAAAGAAAGTATTCAATCAGGTAGAAAAAATAAGAATATAAAATATACTTTAAACACACGATATGTAATTAATATCACATAAATCGTGTCGATCTCGGCAACATTCGATCACCTGAACAGTTTCTTTATTCATGTACTTTAGTATGATCCCTCTATTTACAAGCAATTTATAATTTGAAAAATTAGTCCCTTTTAAGTAATTGAAAATTCGTCAATAAATGGGACTGCACAATGATTTATTTTGGGAGTGTGAGAATTTTCGGAAGAGATCGAAAGAACGACAAATTTACGTATAGTATAGCGTGACCCTTTCNATTTATAAGCAATTTATAATTTGAAAAATTAGTCCCTTTTAAGTAATTGAAATTTCGTTAATAAATGGGACTGCACAATGATTTATTTTGGGAGTTTGAAAATTTTCGGGAGAGATCGAAAGAACGACAAATTTACGTATAGTATAGCGTGACCCTTTCATTTATAAGCAATTTATAATTTGAAAAATTAGTCCCTTTTGAGTAATTGAAATTTCGTTAATAAATGGGACTGCACAATGATTTATTTTGGGAGTGTGAAAATTTTCGGAAGAGATCGAAAGAACGACAAATTTACGTATAGTATAGCGTGACCCTTCTATTTATAAGCAATTTATAATTTGAAAAATTAGTCCCTTTTAAGTAATTGAAATTTCGTTAATAAATGGGACTGTACAATGATTTATTTTGGGAGTGTGAAAATTTTCGGAAGAGATCGAAAGAACGACAAATTTACGTATAGTATAGCGTGACCCTTCTATTTATGAGCAATTTATAATTTGAAAAATTAGTCCCTTTTGAGTAATTGAAATTTCGTTAATAAATGGGACTGCACAATGATTTATTTTGGGAGTTTGAAAATTTTCGGGAGAGATCGAAAGAACGACAAATTTACGTATAGTATAGCGTGACCCTTTCATTTATAAGCAATTTATAATTTGAAAAATTAGTCCCTTTTAAGTAATTGAAAATTCGTCAATAAATGGGACTGCACAATGATTTATTTTGGGAGTGTGAAAATTTTCGGAAGAGATCGAAAGAACGACAAATTTACGTATAGTATAGCGTGACCCTTTCATTTATAAGCAATTTATAATTTGAAAAATTAGTCCCTTTTAAGTAATTGAAATTTCGTTAATAAATAGGACTGTATAGTCATTTATTTCGAAAATGGTGTAATTTCGTTCCCTGTAATCTGTAACCTGTCGAAACGATCGAGACGACAATAATGAAAAACGAATGATAGCAAATGCAATTCTATCCTCTGAATCTCACACGATATTAGATGTGTAGATGTAAACGAGATGTTTAACATACTCATAAGTTATTGTTACATTACAAATATTGTTAAATTAACAATACTTGGACATTTATATCGGATGGTTATCGAAGTGCGAACCTAAGATCGAAAAAAGTCGAAGGTATTAGGATTCTTGTTTGGAATATTTTATATTAAGGAACTTCATTTATTTATTGAACTTTAACGAGAATCTAAACTTTCCAATAAATTTCGATAAAATCTTCCTGCACGTTCGACGTGTCCGCATACTTCGGATTCTCCTCTCTAACTAATTATTTACGAAAATGAATTACGTTGATAACAAATGACAATAATAGAAACGCGTATGTACAATGTGATAAAAAATAAAAAATAAAAATAAAAATAGAATGCTGCTATTTGCCTTACGCGTCTCTCGCAATTGTTACGAATATTCCAAAACACTGGCGCGGAACGATCCGAAATGAAAGATACGTGGAATGTAGCTGATATTAATCTTACATTTATATTTTACAAATTATAATTTACAAATTATATTGAAGAGAAATATTATATCTCTACTGTTCCTATTTTATTTGCAAACGTGGAACGATAAATTCTAAATGATAGAAATTTAACGAATTGTACGACTCGCTAGTATTAAAAGTAGCGTGGAATTATTCATTGCCGAGGAACATATTCGTCTAACTGATTCTCGAAAGAATTATTCGTGTAATTTACATCTACTTAGACGAACAAAGAAACGGAAAAATCGAGTACGCCTTATCGGGATTTTTCAATCGTTGGAAAAGTCTCGAACGCTTTAGCACGTCGAAACAAACGAAAATGGAAATTCTTTCCAACTAAACGACGCAACGTACCTTGGACGCAATGCGCCTGAGACTTGCCTTGTAAATGCGTGGTATGAAAGTGGGGTACTAAAAGTATTAAAATCTTGAAATTTCGCGAAGAAATTACTGACCACCTTTTAAGTACAATGAATCCCCACAGAGAAGAAATGCCAAGTGAAAATAAAGTACTGGTCAAAAAGCATTCACATTTTCTGCAGTCGTACCAAGGGCCCGCGAGAAAAACGATGCGTAAACAATGTTATAAACGAATTTCTAGAATAAAAAGTAGAGAGTATACCTCGAAAAAAGGCAAAAAAGTAACAACATATTGTGATCGTTGTAAGGGCCAGCCGACGCTGTCTAACATGCTTGAAGAAATTGCATGAAAAAAGGAATTAATTATGTTAAGTTTATAATATTAAATTGTTACGTTTTTAGTATTGTATGCCTGCTTATAATGTTCAGATAAAATAATATAAACCTATTTTGTGAAATACATGTGTGACCCATCGCGATGCACGCCATCCCACGGAACAGATTCGAGTGACCCATCGGTAGCGCACGCCACCTCACGGGACGGACACGTGACCCGCCGATGGTGCACACCGGCGTCAACGTATTAATGCGCACGAGACGAGACTCGGGGTAGAAACGCAACGCTGAATGCTCGTTACGCTCGTCACGAGAAAGAGAGACGCAATATGAAAGCGGACCGGCTCTGTCTACGCTGTTAGCTCCGCTCGCGAAAAACGTAGGCAAACACAGAAAGCGGAGATGACACGAAGAAGAATCTGGCATTGAATTAATTTTTTTTGGCAGTCTTCCTTTTTTATCCGCGTCTGGTAGATATCTTTCTTCTTCATCTGAAACGCAGAGCAACGCTGAGATGTCAGTGTACAAAATCAAGCGACTGCTTGTAACCATACTAAAACGAGGTAAAAGCGCACGAACGACAAGGAAATGTTGCTTCTTGAAACAACACAAACAGACGATAATTCGTTCTAACTGCTTCTTTTTACGAGTCAATAACTACCAAGTGTATAACTAACGAGACAAGTGTTCGTACATGGCGACACGATAATGTAGAAACCTGCACGGTTAATATCGCGAATTTGCTCCAGAGAAACCGTACACGTATCAATTACGTAGCGATAAATACCACGTACGACACATGTAACACACGTCTGTCTATTAGGAAACGATCATTTACCGCGTTATCGCGTCGAACAGCATTTAATTCGTCGGTGTCTGTGCTCGCGTTTAGTTTCGTTCTATTAGGTTGGCAACTAAGTGATTGCGGGTTTCGTCATTAGGTGGTATTGATAAAATCCGCAATCACTTAGTTGCCTACGCAATACGATTCACAAGGTAACTAACTGAGATTTTTACTAGTGTTTTTAGCGACTCTGTTGGTAAACGTAGATCTTTCGTGGGTCCTAGATTTTCTTCGTTCAACAATCTGACGAATTAGCTTTAACTACCGCACTTGTTTCACGCTCACCCTCCTGCCAATTCGACCAATTTCTGGAACAATGTTTCTGGAGATTTTTTACTTTTATTTCGTCCGGTTTATTCTTCGAGAAGAATGCGCAAATGTCGATAGGATAATTTTCAAGAATAATTGTTTATCTGTTCATCTCGTTGATCTTTTTTATCGTCTTTATCGTTGTAACGAAATTGACACCGAGGCACGCACTGCGTGCGAAAGTGAGAGACCAGCGATGGTAAATGAAATTACTACAAAGAGAAGAATAATATCGAGGCGAATGACGATGAAAGATCGAAGAAAAGTAGGAGATTTCGGAAATTATCTCACGAGGCAAACATGAATGACGTTAGCTAGTGTTGATTAATTAATAACAAAAAAGGACCTGCCATCAAATCGGTAACTGTATTTTGTCCCAGACATTATACTGCATTTCTAATGAAACCGCAAGCTGTTCAGGAAATCGTTTCGAATCCATCAGTGGTTCTTCTTTTATCTATGATATGGATCTAAATGAGAAGTCCAATTATCTCACCAACGTCGAATACCTATGACATCGGTTTCTAAGATAGATCGATGATTCAATCTTATCTGATCGAAGTGGACTGGAAAAATAATGTGCTCATCTACGTATTTCTATCTATGTATATACGTAGATATACGTATATCTATGTATTTCTCTTGTATCGAGATAAGTGGCAGGCAGATCTAAATTACAACTACACGCGTGTACTTTTGATGAAATAAGTTCGATATAGAGGATTAAAATGTAACATGTCGAAATTCACTGAGCGATTCAGATCTCATACGATTTAAATATTAATATACATGTCTATATATATTATATTGTATCATATATTTATATAATATTTTATATTATTATATTATATATTATACATATTATATATGTAAATCACCCGCTACTTAGACTTCTGTGTTATTTGATTGAACTCTTTATAATCGGTTCAACCGATTAACACAAGAAAGCAAGTACCTGGTGATTCTTGTATATTATACTATATATTGTTATATATATTATTACATTAGTATTTCACATTATTTTGCCACATATTATGATATATATCATTATATCAATATTTTATATTATTATATTATTCATTATACATATACACATGTAAATCACCTGATACCTGATATCCCGTGTTATTTGGTTGAACCCTTTACACACATATATATATATATATACAGAGTTCAACTGGTTAGCATATGAAAACAGGTACCTGGTGATTTTCATACATTATACTATATATTATATATATATATCATTATATTAATATTTTATATTGTTATATTATATTATTCATTGTACACACATACATACATATATATATATAAATCACCTGGCAGTTGCTTTTTATCACGCAACAACAAGAAAATAACATAAAATTTTCTCATTTTAGGCTTAGTTTTCTCTCAATAAACTGCAACCAGCCTGAGTGCAAAGAATCGCAACGAATGGCGTACAACAATTTAGGATAATAATTGCAGCAACATCGTAAATTTGCGGTAGCAGTATCGAGATTTCATTTCACTTGTTTGTTCAGGTGTTCTTCAATTCACGTTCCGAGCTCACGTTTTATGTGTCTCTTTAACGCAATTTGTATGTTTCCGCGTGTATTTGTACACACCCCGTGTTGATTTCTCTTCCCGCGTGAGGAACATCACAAGAACTGGAGACAAGAGCCAATGTGGAAACTTTTGTGGCGTTGTAATTCCGTGTAACTTTCGTTAAATTGTATATCATTTCGAACAATACGTAGGTGCCTGCTTTTGATCTTATGGCAGATTTATCTAACGAATCAAATAATTCTATACTCTGTGTTGTTACATGGAAAAGTAACGGTAGCTGTGATGAATTTAAGCTGGATATTTAATCACGAATACATTATTATTGCAATATTTGACACAACAGATTGATTTCTTCCGCTTCCTTACGTCTTATCATTAATTCTTTTTTATTAACAATTATTTGCTTATTAGAGGAGGATAGATCGTGGTGATAATGCTGTTGTGGATGTTTAAGCTCATACATCTACACGTAGATTATCACCACGACCTATCCATCTCATTTTATTTATTCATACAAGAAACTCTATTTATCTGAACTTGTCAGTGGACAAGTCGTTCACGTGTACATTTGGAGTTGACGTAATTAGAAGTTCGATTTGATACGCACAAACGCGAATTTTTACGAAAACCAAACTGCATTCGTTCGTCCACGATTTATCTGCGGTTGTCCAATTAAAATTTTCGCTTGTCCTCGTCAAAAAATTTTATCGCCAAATTAAAATTAAAAAAAAAGGAGAAAAGCTGATAACTTTTTGTCGAAAAACCAAGGAACGGAATTTTCCGTTGGATAAATGTGGACAAATTGTAGACGGACTAATGTCCTTTTGCTTTTGTGAAAACTCGCACTTGCCAGCTTCGCAGCTTATTATCAATTATCCCCACTACGTACTATTTTTCATAAAGGGTGAGCATAATAGATGTATAATAGGAGGTTCACATGAATGAATTCAAGCAGCAAAAGTTCGGTTAAACGAGCATTGACTAAAGTTTCGTTCAGACGATTGGAGTCCCGCTGTATTTGACATTTAATTGAATCCAAGTGATTCAAGTGGAAATAATTACCACGTTACTATCCATCCGTATCTAATTTACTAAATTGATTTTAAAGACCATCTAAAGTAGATGTAGAAACTAATTCGATTCTGGGAACTTTCAATTCTCAAATTTCAAGCTGAGATAAGGAGGCTTATCCAGATACGTCTTTATCTCTTGATCAGATAAATTTCTATTTAGACAAAGGCGATAAACAGCGCGTGATATTAATACACTTTGCAAGAAACTACGTAAATTTCGAATTATCTTTGCCTTCGTATTCGCCAAACTTATTCCAACTTTAACTACCTATTTATCGTCAAACACCAAACACATTTCTGATCATGGGATATTGATAAACCACAGGCAATTTTAATTCATTTTGCAATAGGCTAAATAAAGAATTAAATTATGTACCTCCAATTTTGCAGCCAACAAACCAGCAAATATCTTTTCAAGTAAAATTTTACACGAATGGTTGGTGTCCAAGCGCATTAACAGCGAGAACAATGCAAGTGCACAAATACGAGTTCGATAGGAAGTGGATGCGAGTGTGTGCAAGGTGAAATATTGAAATGCAAATTACAGTTACTATATGAGAAGGAGCACGTCGATGTCGAAAGTCGATAGGTGGTCCTCGGTACTTGAACTTTCTGCCTCCATAAAGGCTTTCATCTTGAGGGACTTTCGATCCACTCGCCTCGCTATCTGTCGGCTTACCGCGTCTCTCTACGCGGTCTTTTCCAACATCACAAAATGCAACTGTCCAGATATTGATATATACATGAGAGATATATAAATTAAGAGGGAATAGTTTTTATTTAAAAATACACTAGTAAGAAGAAAATAATATTAATCAGGTATCATGAAATAATTGAATGTAATAATAATATACAGGGAAACCTGCATATGTTAAGCACACGTGGTAATAATATAACAACGTGACACTCAATTAACTCAATGGGATTCATATAATCGTAATAACTCATATAGAAATGAGCCATTATCCAGCCAACACTTTTTCCATTCTCTTGGATGAGCCTTTTGGATGAAGAAACTTCAAACGAAGGCAATTTTCCAACAATTACAAGATCAAAGTGGAAGAATGTTTGGCTTAACTTGTGAATCCTGTGACAAAGAGTCTTCAAAAATGTGAAAATTTTGAAAATTTTGAAAGCAAACTAACATGAGCCCTGCAAGTTTTTATTTTTGATAATATCAGCCCAATATTTAGCTCTCCCTGTATATTATTATCAAGTTCAATTAACAATGATACCTGACTAGGAAAATTATTCTCTTCTTCTAGGTACATTTTTTAATGAAATCCATCTTCGTTCAATTTTCTAAACTTGTAAATTCTACTTTTTACTTTTAGTCTTTAACTGTCATCATCACTGACAATTGAATCCCACCGTGAGATTTTTGCAAATTTCACTTCAGCCAACCAGATAATTATTTCCAACAAAAGAAACTATCGAACTTTTTGAAATTACAGTAGACTTCCTATCATCTGGCACACTCGGGTCCCAAGCAGTGGCCATCATTAAATATCTCAATAAGATTAGATTACACTGACGAGATGATAAAAACGAAGAAAATAATTTAGAAATCCAGCGTGGATGATATGACAATGGAATTTATTAATAAAAACAACGTACGAATTCCTTCGGTTGCTTTGTCAACTGTTCGCTACCAACGTCATAGTTGGATGGATTTCTTCGTTCGCGCGAAATATAATTCGCGACGATTGCCGAAGAGAAGAGTCGGTGCAAATGCGCCGGATAATCCGGCCATTGCGGATAATCGCAGCGCTGCTGTATGTTCTATTGTCATGGGAGACGAGTACGTGTTCAGTTTTCTAATTGATTTTGCGTTGGGCAATCGGTAAGTGGGTGAAATTTCGCTAACGGAATCCCGGTCAGAGACAACAGACGAAGTAAGCTTTTTATTTAAGAAGACTGCACACATTACACAGCGTTCATCGACGTCACGACGAAACCGCTAGCATTTACTTTGCCTGCGTCCTATTTCTGGTTGCGATACGACGTAACCAGCGTGTCCCCGCGGCTCGTCTTTTGTGGTTACGGAATGCCAGTATTATCGAACTTTAGCTTCGCGCTTTTATTTCTCCTGTCACCGACAGGCTTTACGGATACCGCTGTTCGCTTTTGTTCAGCCGCCTTTTCGTTGCGCCAGGGAACAAAGGTCGCCTCGTACAACGTAATAAGTCGACATGAAAAGTGATCCGCGTTAACAAAGAAATATCGCAATGCGATACGAAATTGAGAGCTTTCGCATTTACTCTGTTTTCTTTCTATCCTTGGAGCTTCTATGAGCTTTTACGAGCAACGATTCTTTTCAATTACAAGTAGAAGCTCGGTAACCGGCGCCTCAGGGAAAAGCGAAGATCTTTCAGTTACGGACCAATACGACCGATCAATGATCGTCATATAGCAAAGCTGTAGATGCGCTTGGAGGCGACGATGATACAATGTGATGATACTTACAGAGGTAAACTTCGAGTTGCAGGGATCTGGCATATCCTAAATTTCAGCTACAATCAGGTAAAATCTGCACACGTGGCAAGTGAATTTGAGTTGAGGCAAGTTTCATCTCGCAGCGAACCGGAAGAGGACGAAGAAAATTGTAACAATGAAAAGAGAAGAGACAACGTGGGACAATCCATTTGTCATCTTACGACACACGGCATAGCTGTGGGTAAAGTTCGAGTTGCAGAGGCAGCGGTGATGCAAGTTCGACAGTTACAGAGGCAGCGGCGATACAAGTTCGACAGTTACAGAGGTACACTTTGATCCGTAGAGGCATGACTACTTTAAATTTGAGCTATAGAAATAAAATGGACACGTACTATAGAGGTTTTCGACTGATAGAATTTACAGTCAGATACGTTTCGTTCAATTTTCACGGACTTCTTGTCTGTTGTACAGAGTTCTGCAACATACGATGCTTCGTTTTGTAATGTCGAAAATAAACCACGATATATACGATGATTATTCAACGATCGATTTCTAAGCTTCTTGGCTTGTCCAATTTCATTTCTCTCATTTGACTATCATTGGTCGTGTTTCTAAGCGCTGGACTTTGTTCTAATCTGAAAAATCGTCATACATTTCAACAACTGACGTCTCAAGTTTTCTTTATACAAGTTCGACAGTTGCAGAGGCGAACTTCTATCCGGTTGCGACAATCTACCTGATATTTGAGCTACAGAAGTAAAATATCGTAGTGCAACTAAGTTTTACCTGAACTTACTGACAGCTTTTCTTATCGGAACGTAAAGCAATGAACGAAATTATAGTCTTATAAAGATTTTCGAAATAGGAAGATCCGAGTTATCGAGATTCGATTGCAGGTGCAAATATAATATCCGAATAGCGAGAAATTGAACGTCTCTTTGAATTTGTGAGAGAAGCCAAAACGAGACGGAGCCGAGATACTTTAGTTTTTCTTTAGCCAGAAATAACGTTTCTTTTCAGTTGGAACTTCAATTAGAACGTAGCAAGAGCTTTGCTGGGAGAATTTGATATCGTAAATCCTCGTTTAATGAGGAAAGTTTGACCCATTGAAAAATCGTCAATTTATACAACCACAGATGTACCAACGATATTTCTGTAAGATGAAACTCTAGTCGTTGTTGAACGTTGTAGAGTGAAATTTTGAAATTTCTACAATTTCTAAATAAATTTTTTAATGAAAATGTTTGTAAGGAGTAAAGTGAAGGCTATGGGGCATCGAACGATATTTCTTGGCGAATTATTATTTTTAATAGCTGACAGAAAGATACGACTTTGATAGAGTCGATAGACTTTAATGGAGAGAAGGAAATTTTTATTTTCTCACTGTATATCAAACTATAAAAATGTATATATACAATTTCGTCAACTTTCGTCTGTTTTAATATTACGAAAAATTAGGATTACGAAATTAGGATTTATAATCATTTTAAATTCTCAATTTATATTCGCAAGAAAATTAAGTTTATAATCATGGCACTCTATGAGCGTATACTTCTGTCCGTAAGTATCCAGGCACTTACACGGAGGTTTATGCAAATGAAGCGTCGCATTTTCAGATTGAATTCAAACACAAATTATTAGACATTTGTCTCGTGTTTCTAAACGGGAGGCTTTGTGCTAACATGGAAAATCGTCATACGTTTTAACAACTGATGTCTCAAGTTTTCTTTATACAAGTTCGACAGTTTCAGAGGCGAACTTCTACCCGATTGCGACAATCTACCTGAAATTTGAGTTACAGAAGTAAAATATCGCAATGCAACTAAGTTTTATCTGAAACTGCTGACAATTTTTCTCATCGGAATGAAAAGCAGTGGATGAAATCATAATCTTAGGAAGATTGTCGAAGTAGGAAGTCTACTCCATGAGATTAATAACGAGACGTCATAGTTTGACCACATTTCTCAGTAGTTTGGACAATTTAGTTCAAACAATCAATAATTAAGTTGCAACAATTAGCAAAAGTGCATATGCTAACAGCATACATACCATTTCATCATATCGGATTGACATGATTTATCAATACTTAAGTTGCAACAATTAGCAAAAGTGCATATGCTAATAGTATACATAGTCCCATAAGCACACATACCATTTTATCATATCGGATTGAGATGACTTATCAAAACAATGAATAATTAAGTTGGGACAATTAGCAAAAGGGTATATGCCAACAGTATACATAGTTTTATAAACACATATACCATATCAAATCGGTTTGAGGATGATTTACTAAAACAATGAATAATTAAGTTGGGACAATTAGCAAAAGTGCATATGCTAACAGTATACATAGTCCCATAAGCACACATACCACTTTATCATATCGGATTGACATGATTTATCAAAACAATCAGTAATTAAGTTGGGACAGTTTGCACATGCTAACACTATACATAGTTTCATAAACACATATACCATATCAAATCGGTTTGAGGATGATTTACTAAAACAATCAATAATTAAGTTGGGACAATTAGCAAAAGGGTATATGCCAACAGTATACATAGTTTTATAAACACATATACTATATCAAATCGGTTTGAGGATGATTTATTAAAACAATGAATAATTAAGTTGGGACAATTAGCAAAAGTGTATATGCCAACAGTATACATAGTTTTATAAACACATATACCATATCAAATCGGTTTGAGGATGATTTATTAAAACAATGAATAATTAAGTTGGGACAATTAGCAAAAGTGCATATGCTAACAGTATACATACTCCCATAAGCACACATACCACTTTATCATATCGGATTGACATGATTTATCAAAACAATCAGTAATTAAGTTGGGACAGTTTGCATATGCTAACACTATACATAGTTTCATAAACACATATACCATATCAAATCGGTTTGAGGATGATTTATTAAAACAATCAATAATTAATTTGGAACAATTAGTAAAAGTTAATGAAAACTACTGAATTGAAAGTATTACATATGAATATTATTCATATTAGTTGTAAGGAATATCGTCGACTTTTTATCTGAAAATCTTGCAGTTGCTGTAGAGAATAAAAATTTTCCAATGCAAACGGTTAGTACTCGAGTAGGAACGAATTAAGAATAGATAAAAAATTTCGGAAATTCCATATGTTAATCTGAAATAACGCATCGCGTTTCCTTGACTAAGAAACATTTGAAAAAATTAGAAAAAATTCTCATTGCGTTTCTTTCTCTATGGATTTCTCCAATTTCTCCGATTCTGCAACTGTGCTTCTGCGAATCCGTGTTGTAAGAATATTCTATACCGTAATATAACCTGTTCGTATTCAAATTTTTATATAAATTTGGGAATTACATTGTATAGATACGTTTCGATATTTCATTCACAAACTAACGATCTCGCGTTAAATGGATGCATGGACATGCTTGATGCTTCGCCCATTATCAAAATTCAAAAATTGCAAGATTTAGAGAACTTTTTGGCCTCGTGTCAAATTTACACGCTTCTCCAGTAAAAGATCATTAACAAAAATTGAGAAATTGATGAAAAATGGAATAATCAGAGAATATACAGATCTACAGAAATTTGGACGATGAAAGGGAACAAAGATGAACGTAGAATTTTTAATTAAATTTTGAAACCGGTCATTTGACCAATCCTGGCAACATTCCGTCAATTATTTAGCTTAAAGCAGAGCTAAAAACTAAGTTTCACAATATTTGTTGTACACCGTATCTAAAACTAGGCAAATCTATTTTATATAGGTTTCACCTTTGGAAAATAATAATAGAAAAATTAAGAAATATTTACTGCAAGTATAAAATTCGCCAAGATCACGAAATACAGTTATTTCTCCTATTAATCTACCATTTGCGAAATAATTTCTCTAAACCTTTCCCTCTTTTTTAAATATCCTTCGCAAAGAACTTGAAACGTGAGTGAAGCAATTTCCAAAATGAATTATAATTTACCTCATTTCATTGATTTTTCACTATGGTAATAATCCACGCCGAGTAAAATTCACCATATATAGCTTAGAATGCGTAATTGAGAGACGGCTTGATGGACAGCATTTCAAATCTAAACGCTTCCCCGCGAAATTGCAGCCGCGTTATTCGCGTAATAATATTGCGTTGGCAACTAAGTGATTGCGGATTTTATCATTAGGTGGTATTCACAAAATCTGCAATCTCTTAGTTGCCAACGCAATAAAATAATCCAACAACCTCCTTTCGACCAAGATCACGCGTTTCCTAATGGAACGGCGTACCGCTTTTTGCGCGACCAATCGATTTCCTTTGTTCCTTACCACCGCCCTGCTCTCGTCTCGCATGTCGTCTAAAAGTCTAAACTAAACGGAATCTTCCGGCTTATCGATCCACCTCGGATCGCGTATTGCCTTTCCTGCAGTTCAATTTCCACGAGATACCAACCCATTCGTAGTTCCATATTACGTGAAATTCCATCGAGAACCTCTGTCCCCCTGTCTTTCTTTCTTTAACGCAGCTGCGAAGCCGAGGCACAGGTGTTGAAGCTTCTTCACTCGTACGAAGCGTAACGAGCGCTTAACACTTCACCGACCGACAGCCTATTAATCGGCTTTTTCTCGCCGATCATTTTTTCGCTATACGAGCAGCAATTTGTTATTGAGTTCCTTACTCGGTTTTATACCAATTTGAAAAACGTACCGCTCGCGATGAACGAAAAGAATGGTATTGGAGAGCCTAAGTCGGAACGGCGCCAGGGAGAATCTGCGTCTGACATTGCCGGTCCGACGTGCATATGCTGTTGAATCGCTAGCGGTCGGTAAAGTGTTAATTACGAAGGAACCCGGCGCGCGCTGTCTGACTTTCTTGCAAGAGTATTAAATGTAACGGGCGAGAAGCGGAGATTTTTTAGTTTGCAAGAACCGCGCCAAGGATGATCTGGTTTAACGCGGCGTAATGATTAGACCGCGCGCGTGTTTCAGCGTTTACGGCCGACTCTTAAAGACGCGAGAGTGCAGATAACGCGGAGAAATATGCAGGCAGGCGCGTAAAATAGGTGGAAAAAAGTACAGTATGTTACTACTCGTGACACTATACGTTGTAAGTACGTAAGCGTGGTAGCGGTGCTCGTCGATTATTTTTAAACGATGTTTCGTACGTGTACGACTATATAGACATGCGATGATTGGAAAATTCGCTGGTGCGTATGTTGGATCATTATGAAAATCGAGCGAATGTAGAGTATGCGAGAGTAAAAATTACTCGACCAGCTGAAGGTGAATTTCTTTATACGTAGATTGTAGTCTGAATGGGAGAAACAAGTTGCAAGCGTTTCTTTGGTTCGAGTATTCCTTTCTTTTCTTTCGTCGTTAACTTCTTTTAGCTTTTAAGAGGTCAGTCTGAGACACAGACGTGCCTTGCTCAAATGTAAATTAATTACAGAGATTATTGCAATATCATGAATCATTACTTCTTCTAATTTGTTGTCTACAAGCAACAACGTATATAAGAAAGTTGCATAAGTTTATGTACGTTCTTTGCTATTTATATTTTTATTTATAACGTTTGTAAAAATATATACAACATGTATAGTGTATGATCAATAATATATTATGTTATATACTATATTAATTTGTACGATATATATTATATGTTTTTGCAAATATTTTACATACATTTTATTTAATTTATTTTATTAACAAGAAATAATAATATATTTATATTATATATATAATAAATGATATTAATAACCAAGAACAAATATTTTATTGTAGATAGATAATAGGTATAGAAATAAATAATTGTTATTTAAACAAATATCTGAGTACATATTTCATTTCAATTACTTTAACTGTGTTAATTTGTATAAATATATCTTTTATTCTATTCATGCTAAAATAATGGACAATTTAAGACAGTGGATTGATAGCACAGATTATCACGAATGAGCTGAGGCAAATTCTACTTTATTTGATGGACATTCTTGACGAAAAATATCTAACGAAGGCAGAGGAGGCAATTAAATGTAGGGATATTTGGAAAAATTCGGAAAACTTTACAACTAAACTAATACGAGCCCGCCAGCTATTTATTTTTAGCGATATGAGTTCAACAATCACG
Source organism: Bombus haemorrhoidalis (assembly GCA_014825975.1). Classification (NCBI taxonomy): domain Eukaryota; kingdom Metazoa; phylum Arthropoda; class Insecta; order Hymenoptera; family Apidae; genus Bombus; species Bombus haemorrhoidalis. The sequence continues at coordinate 2,661,217 of CM026177.1, forward strand.
TGATATCCCATTATACGATTATCTCAACATATGCTCAACATATTTCCCTTGAACATTATTATTACATTCAATTACATAATGATACCTGACTAAGAAAATTATTTCCTTTCCTTTTGTACATTTTTAAATGAAGACCATTTTCTTCAAGTTTCTTTTAAATTTACATATTTTACTTTTTTATTTCTCAAACTTCAACTGTCATCCAACGATATATGTCCCTCCTATTGTGACCATCGTCGATATATTGAACCCCATTGTGGGATAAAAAGATTTTCTTCGAATTTCGTCTCAGCTAACCAGGCGATTATTTTCAATAGAAATTATGGAATTACGAATTAGATAAAAATGATCAATTTTTTCAGAAATTATATCGTATCGTATCTCCAGCGATCTTTTTCCTCCTCGTAATATGTTGCAATTTCGTATGGATGTATCTACGTAGTATATATACCACACATCAATTAAATTAAGAATATTTTTTTTAGGAGTAGGATAAAAAGAGAAGAAAAGTGGAAAAGGAAAGCAAATACTGTGTTGTCTAGGTTGATTAGCATGTGTTGCAAATATCAGCTTTTTAGCTGTTGCAGAAGCGAGTGAAGTTCCGCTGAGAAAATTCCAGCCAGACGGACAGAAAGAAAAGCTAGATGAGCTAAATTAAAAAACATTAATAAAAAGCAGATAACTCGTTATCGTCGTTAACAATTTTACTCTGCGTATAGATACAGACTGACTGAGTCACTGCAGTGATTTTCGTTCACATATTCTCGTCTGCTTCAAGGAAGATGCACGTGACAGTGTAGCATGGAGCATCAAACGCCGTTGCTAATTTCTATGCCAAAGATCCGAGCTAACAAGTGTACTGTTGCAATGAAATCCGACACCGGGTATGTTGCTACCGTCACTTTATTATTATCTTCGATTTATCCGAATTTATGATTTTGTGGAATCTTTATATTTTGTTCTTCTTTCAGCGAATTCGACTTCTCGCGTTCTCGTGTCAAGTGCAACTTTCAGTTCGAAGCGATCGGTGTTGCGAATAGCCAGGCTGGTTACGCGGAAACACATTACGGAAACAATAAATTTAGAATTAACAGCAGAGCCAGATCGTAAATAAGTTTTCCACGCTAAAATTAAACGACGTATCGAAGTCGGAACAGCAACACAACGGAACGATCGCCTGTTGAATGTTAAATACTTATTACGCGAGTATGTGTGTAACGTTTGGTCATTTGCAGCATGCACATTCAATATTTGAATATCGCGTAATGCTAACCTCACCGTTTTCTAATCGTATCTCTGTTAAACACGAGATATTGATTTGCACGGACGTGAATATTGCTATGCATTTAACCGATAGAAATACCAAGCTTCTTCGATTACGTTAATACTTGTAATAATTTAAATGAATCATTTTCGTTGTAAGGCTTGGTAGTAAACGAGATAACGTGCAATTTTCATGGTCAAAAAATATCCACGTGCACCTTGTATACATAATCGTAATTATAACACATATGTTGTATATAATACTGAATATAGAATATATTGTATGGAACATGTAGTATATATTATATATTATATTATATGGAATATCAGATGTAATTATATACTATATTTATATATAACTGACATATCCGCTATTTGTATATATACAACAATAGTATGTATGACAGTTATATATGCATATACTACGTCGCTCTTCTACTTCTAAAGACTGATATTGAATGATTAAATGCCCAATTTTGAGGATACAATAACCACGTGTATCTTATACACAATCATAATTGCAATACGTATATTATATATAATACCGAACATAGTATATATTATATATAATACTGAATATAGTACATATTATATATAACACTAGATGTAATTATATAGTATACTTGTATATAATTAATACGCTCAGCATTACTACGTATAATGATGATGAACATGATAACTATATACGCATATACCATATGTCTTTTCTAGTTGTAAAAATTGACATTAAATGAATTAATGTCTAACTTTGGGGATCCAATATCTTGTATATATAATCGTAATTATAATACATGTATTATAATATTGAATATAGCGTATATATATAATACTGAATGTAGTACATATTATATATAATATCAGATGTAATTATATAGTATACTTATATATAATTAATACGCTCAGCATTACTACGTATAATGATGATGAACATGATAACTATATACGTATATACCATATATCTTCCCCAGTTGCAAAAACTGGTATTAAATGAATTAATGTCTAACTTTGGGGATCCAATATCCACGTGTATCTTGTATATATAATGGTAATTATAATACATGTATTATATATAACTCTGAATATAGTGGATATTATATGTAATATTAGATGTAATTAAATACTATATTTATATATAACTGACATATCTACCATTAATACATATATAACAATGATAATTATATATGCATATACTAATGTCTTTTTTCTAATTGCAGAAACTGATATTAAATGAATTAATTTCCAATTTTGGAGGGTCAATATATACTATACATTATAATATATATCACATATAATACTAAATACAATTATTATATATATATATATAATAATAATGTATGTATATACTATATATTTCTTTTAATTGTAAAGACTGGTATTAAACGAAATAACGTTTAATCTGGACGATATAATAAGGAAAGGATATATATATATATATATCTCATACGTATAGAAGGTACACATGAATATTATTCGACCGTGAAAATTAGACGTTATTTCGTTAAATACCAATCTTTATAATTAAAAAGAAGTAGATATAGTAATAATATTTTATATGTAATAATTATGACTACATATTATACGTAACATAGTTACAGTGCTGATGTAAAATAAATATTGAAATTTGGATTTTGCAAGATGTTATGAGAAACATAAGATTAACTCTGTCGCTAATATGTAACCAGTGTAATTAAAAAATGTCCACCTTTTAACTTATTTAAACTATTCGTAACATGTGTTTTAAACGTGAACGTATGGAATTCGCTGAGAAGGGCGCACCGCAAGACGTTTGCTCGATTCTTTGTACGCGAACGACAAAGTCTCTGTAGCTGCACAACCGAACAAACGGCGCGAACGGGATTAACTGGAAATTCTGTCGTATAATTAGAAGATGTAAGCGACGTATGCGCGATGCAAATTGTCGGCTTATGAACATTCAACGATCGCGGAATGCATGTTTAATGAGTTGATAGATCGCCGAAGTGTGAGAAGCTTCTGGAACGCTAAATATGGAAGTTTCTAATAAAACACAGCTTATAATTAGCCTTTCTTATCCTTCAATAGTTGATCGTAACAGTGAGATTTTTTTAACCGCCGCGCGACCGTGACGGGTTTATCTTGACCCAATACGATATTTGCCAACGTCGCAAATGCGAAAATCATCGTATTCGTTTCAATCAGACACTGTGTTACGTTATATCGTAGATGTGTAGGATGGCTACTGTTTGTTTATATTTTGCTACTAATTTATCCTCGCGTCTATACTTCATTGAAAAATAATATAAGAAGAAAATTTATTTCTATTTCTATATGTATACATTAAAAAAAAAAAATTAGCCATTATTAGAATCGAAAATATTGGATTATGTTAACCAGAGAATAAAGCCGAGGGTAAAATTTCCTTTCGTTACAGAAATGTGCCGACGACCATAAATAACAAGGGTAGCGACGCACGTACACATTGCTGAATACCGATTACTATAACATATTACTGAAACAGTAGCGTGCTTGAATATCTCTTATAGCATCGCTTCTAATGAATCATTCTCCTCACATATCGGTAGGAACGGTCCTTAATGCATTCTCCAATGATATTATTTCGTCGTCGCGCGTAATATTTCCATTTAAATTTACATATTCACGTTTCAAGGAATTACCTTTTAAACTCAATAAGCAATTTTCCTGCCAGCAATAAAATAGCGAAGATAAAACTGTATGTAAACTATATATAATATAGTGTATAAAATATATAAAATATCAAATATATATATTATATCTACATTACAATACGTAATACATATTAATTTAATTTAATTTTCATTTACTAATATATTTAATTAATATATCCGACATAATATATTAAATTAATTATTATTTGTATATTAATATAATTATGTATTAATATAAAATATTGAAGATATACAAATATATTACGTATATATTATATGTTTATATATTTCTGATATGTATATAGTGTATATATATGTGTGTTGTGTGTGTGTAATATGTATACACACACGCAATACATTTACATAATTATATATTTATATTATTAACCTGATTATGTATTAATACAACATATTAAAGACATATAGATATATTGCATATATATTTATATATTTCCGATATATATAGTGTATAAAATATATAAAATATCAAATATATATATATTATATCTACATTATAATACGTAATACATATTAATTTAATTTAATTTTCATTTACTAATATATTTAATTAATATATCCGACATAATATATTAAATTAATTATTATCTATATATTAATATAATGATGTATTAATATAATTGAAAAATATTGAAAATATACAAATGTATTACATATATATTTCTGATACGTATATATGTGTGTGTGTAATATTTATATGGACACGCAATACATTCATATAAAAAGATATTTATATTATTAACCTGATTATGTATTAGTACAACATATTAAGGATATATAAATATATTACATATATATTATATATTTATATATCTCTGATATATATGTTATATATATATGTAGTATGCATATGCACGCACAATACATATATATGTATATGTTATATAATATGTGTGTCATGTAATTACATATATACATATTACACACACACAACACACATATATATACACTATATACATTTAATATACATATATATTCGTACATTCTTTAAAACAGAATATCTTTTTTACAATTGTACCGAACGACGAGTTTTCTTTTTCCCCTTTTTTCCAATTTTAATTTTCTCTCAATTTCTTTTACGCGCCATCCAACCAACTCTGATCCTGCTAGTTTCTGAAAAATGCCCAAGTGCTTCGCCGCAGTTTCAAAAAATTAATACCGTTGCAAACGGTGCACGAACGCTTCTCCGACGTAATTCAAGTTTCATCTTCGTTTTATGAATTTACTGCACCAACACGCGTTTACATGGACAGTCTCGCGTACTCTATATACATGGTGGCCCAGTGTTTCGCTGACCGTACGTTGCCAGTGTACTGCACAGGTCAAGATAAATCGTCACATAAATCGTGTCGTCGTTGAAAGCATCGCTGAAGAGTTACAACAAAGAAAACGATGTACGAGATGCTCATGTAACGTTCCAACGCAGGTCCAGTAACGTGCAGTGAAAAAGGTGTGACAATACTTCTACGACTGCACTTTTTAAGATGTTACCAATTGCTCCCAACAGAAAATTGGCAGCAGTGGAAGACAGAATTCATTACTCGTTGAAGTTGTAGTTTATTTATTACTCGTTGAAGTTGACTTTTAAGGATTGTACAAATGATCATTTGAATTTAATGGATAGCTGCTACCATTAGCTACCATTTATGTACTTCGAAGTTCTGTAGTGGTAATTTCTCCCTGAAGAATAGCACGACACGGAGGTCCAATAATTTCCAATCAGTTCGAACTTCGTAATTTCGTTTTCGTGCATTACTTGCATCGATAAATTTAATTATCGCGAGAAGATCTCGAATGCAAACAAAGAGGCTCACGTCAATTTCTTCTACTTTTGAATTCATGCAGACGACCCGTTATGAAAATTCAGTCACGTAGATTTTTCAAAATCGCTCGCTTTTTTTACGCCAGCAAATTCCAAGATTTCCGAATTTAGGTTCTCTAACCTGTGCTTTTATTTAACTGATCAATACAGATCACTCAGCTTGCTGTTACATCTATGTCTTTACAGAAAATTGATGATATCAGGAAGTTGCATAGGTCAAGTTAAGGGAACAAAAAAACGTCATATAAATGTCATTGGAAGCATCGTTAAAGAGTTGTAACGAAAAAACGATATGCAAAATGATCGATATGCGACGAACGTGTGCTACCACGTCAGAAAGCACGAAAGGATTAGCGATATATTTACGTCTAATGATAGTGAGAGGAATCATAATGTTTTTTTAAATGTAACTCCACTTGGAAATCTTCAGCATTGCTGTCAATATGAACACAAGTTTGACAACGAGAGAAAATCGAATTTATTATACTTTGAAATTGTGATGGTAAAATTATTACGATAGCTTCTGGTTACTACCGTTTGTACGCTGCTGCTGATCAATTCGTGTTTTGTAGGGTAGTAACAAACGTGTTTTATCGCCCATCTTGTATATCGTTCGTCTCTTTATCTTTTTACACATTTGTAGACCTTTAAAGATTATAGATATCCCCTATGTAGCTTATCTATAGACTATACTGGCGACGTGTAGCCAGAGAAAAGTGGACACCCTGTATACAAAGTCTAGGATTATCTACACACATATCTATAAACAAATTCATAAAACCAAGATGACACTTGAATTACGTGTGTGTGCACTTACAAGAAGCCGCATAATTACGTTTACGTACTGTTTTGCTGCTTGTGTAATTATTTTCATTGTCTTGGTGCTCGCGGAACAATTATTTGCCAGGTTCAAGAGGTAATTCCGAGAATTATGTAATGCGATTATGCAATTTTAATGAAAATGTAATGCCCGACGATGTAGCGTCATGAGAGGATCAATTTAGGGTCGTCCACACCGACGTTCCAAAAGAACGGTTCATTAGACGCTATAGTACAACAAATACTCAAATATGTTGCTATTTCAGTAGTATATATAAGTATATCACTCTTCTTATCATGTAATTTTAATGAAAATTTGACAAGAGACGATGGAACGTTTCGAGAGGATCAATTAAGGGTCGTTCACACGGATGTTCCAAAAGAACGTTTCATTAGACGCTATAGTACAATAAATACTCAAATGTGTTGCTATTTCAGTAGTATATATAAGTATATCACTCTTCTTATCATGTAATTTTAATGAAAATGTGACGAGTAATGAAATATTTCGAGAGGATCAATTAAGGGTCGTTCACAAGGATGTTCCAAAAGAACGGTTCATTAAACGCTATAGTACAATAAATACTCAAATATGCTGCTATTTCAGTAGTATATATATCACTCTTCTTATCATGTAATTTTGATGAAAATGTGACGAGTAATAATGAGACGTTTCGAGAGGATCAATTAAGGGCCGTTCACACCGACATTCCAAAAGAACGGTTCATTAAACGCTATAGTACAACAAATACTCAAATATGCTGCTATTTCAGTAGTATATATATCACTCTTCTTATCATGTAATTTTGATGAAAATGTGACGAGTAATAATGAGACGTTTCGAGAGGATCAATTAAGGGTCGTTCACACCGACGTTTGAAAAGAACGGTTCGTTAGACGCTATAGTACAACAAATACTCAAATACACTGCTATTTTAGTACTATATGTATGTACACCACTCCTCTTATTATTTATGAACCTAATTTGACATTTCTGTAAGGAAATCACATTGTTTTAGTCAAGTAGAAAGGACAATAAAGAGTATAATATTTTAAGAAACAACTGACTTTCTTCCCATATATTTAATTACCATAGAAATTATTAGTATACCATTGTAAACATATACTATAACATTTATGCAGTAATTAATTAGAAATGAGTATCATTTGGTAGCTTTTCATATAGCTACAAAATTAACATACTATAAAAATGAAATTTACAGAATCTGATAGAGCAACGCTTCACTGGAAAGTGACTTTTACATCCGCTCCACCTGCATCAGACGTTTCTCGTTTTACACAGTCGAAATAGGATTTATTCTAATCGGTGCATTATCAGTAACAATAATAAGCACGATAAATGTTACATCTACGCATACGTGTACACGTGTAAGGTGGACAGCATATGCCATAAGGAGAAGATGATTGCATGGCAGGGAAACACCTGTACAAAATTGCACAAATATTTTGCTTGGCGGTGACTGGTTGTTTCACGTTACCACAAAGTAATAAAATTGCACGAGCAATGACGTAAAAGCGGAATGTGAAGCGCAAAGATATTATCGTCGGAGAGCAAGGGGAAATGTTTATCTTTGGCTCGCTCGGCCTTTGATTTTCTATCATTTTGCGAAAGTCGCGTCGGTTCGTGAAAGAGAAACACGACTCGTCGAGATACAAAGTAAAATAAGATACGAAAGAAGCTACACTTGCAAACCCAAGAGAGATCGATACAAGACGATAAGATACAAAGTGGAAATTATATAACAGACGAACCGATCGTCGCATTGATGAAACTCTGAATTGGAAGAAATAAATATCTGTAGAATAATTTCATGTTTCATTAAATTTTTATTAGAAATTTGTGTATTTATGAAGATGCTACATATGTACAAAGCAATGAATTTTATTGAGACATATTTAATCTGTGCTATATTTCATAACTTTCACGTGAACAATTTTCATTGTAATTTTCATTCAAAGATAATGATCGTTGAAAGCGAGTAAAGAATGTCAGTAAGATCAACGACATGCCATACATCGTATACGACATACGACCATTCAAGTTCTCGATGATGTAACTGAATGAACTTGAAAGTACATCCCACAGTTGCTTTAAATGTCTGTTTAAACTCAAACCTTCTCGAGAGGAAATATGTACATATGTGTACAATATGTGTGTATAGGTAAATCCGATATATTTATCTTTGGAAGATTTGTCGTTATATTTTTCGTTATATTGTTGAAAATTGATTATTATTTTTAGCTATATATTTCTTTAATAATTTCATTGAACAGTAGAATCTCCATTCTTCGAGAATACTATAACTATTGGAATGTTGCATTCCTTAAAACTTATATTGTTATATAATGTAAGTATGATAAGATAGTGGTAACTTTAATAAGATAAAATAGCCAAAATAAAATTCTATTATTTGTATTGATTGCTGATAACAAAAATGATAAATTTCCTTCGTCGATAATGGTTATTTGTAATTCAAATAAAATTGAGTAATTTGTATTGGTTAGTGATAATCCAAATTAACTTTCCATCATCGATAATGATTATTCGTAACCAATACAGCATTCGATCATTTATAATGATTACTGCCAGCCAAAATAAAATTCAGTCATTTGTATTGATTACTGATAATAAAAATTAAATTTCCCTCATCGATAATGGTTATTTGTAATTCAAATAATATTCAGTCCATTGATAATTGTTACTGTAAAGCAAAATTGAATTTTCATCATTAATAATGATTATCCATAAACAAAATAAAATTNCATTCATTTGTATTGATTGCTGATGGGAAAAATTAAATTTCTCTCATTGATAATGGTTATTCGTAATTCAAATAATATTCAGTCCATTGATAACTGTCACTGCAAAGCAAAATTGAATTTTCATCATCAATAATGATTATTCGTAACCAATACAGCATTTGATCATTTATACTGATTACTGCCAGCCAAAATAAAATTCGATCATTTGTATTGATTACTGATAACCAAAATTAAATTTTCCTCATCAATAATAATTATTCGTAACCAAGATAAAATTTACTTCATTGATAACGATTACTGGTAACCAAAGAGAATTTCAATCATTTGTAACGTTGACTCGTAAGCAAACTAATTAATGGTATTAACTTGTACCCCATAATTTATACAATTTGCCTCACAACAGTAAAAATGTCCCTTCAGAATATAAATTTTGTACGACCAATAAATAATTTATTAAAAATATTATGTTGAATATTACATCGAATTATGTCACTCGTTGCTTACCATCGTCAATTATTTCCATTAAAATATAAAACAATTATTACAACGGAAATATCCCTATCCGAATGATCAAATATTCTTACTACAATAATTCGAATATTGCAAGTGGATAATTCGAATATTCCACTATTCATCTGCCAAATTATGCAATTATACGTCCAATGGGAACAGAGTACATATAACTAAATATTCAAGATAGAACCGAGTCTGTTTGAATTAATCATATAATAAATCAGATCAAAAATGTCTTATTTATCAACCTACGCGGTTCAAGCGTAGCTACCTATGTGCACCACAAAAAAAAAAAAAGAAAAAAAGAAGAGAACCGATAGCAACTAATTACAATAAAAAGAGAAGAAAACAGAGGACAAAGAAAAGAAAAGAAAGAAGAAAGGATTGAACGTTTCTATAAACAGGTCTCCGTATTAATGCGATCGGTCTTCAGAGAATATACCTGGCCTCTGTATTTAACACCCGGCATACGTCTGTATGTGGCCCGCAAAGGAAGACGGTGCGCCTATAATCTCGTGTTTCAACTCCATTAGTATACGTGGCACTTCAAAGGAGGAAAAGTGTCCTTCAAAGAACCGTGCACCGTGTACCAAGACCTTCCCTTATTATTAGAAATCCCATCGATTCCCGACATGGTTCATAGGTTGTTTAATTTCCCGTTAGCAGGTTCTTTGTACACAGGTCGAGTGTGCTCTTCAAGTAAACCAGCGATCGTCGATTTAGGACGAGCTTGAGGAATCCTCACAAGACGTTGTTTCACAGATACGCGCACCACTATGGCAAATATCGTAATCGTAAGAATCTCTCCGCGCTTTCAACAAATTCTTCTGAATAAAACAGAAACTGTGAAATAGCTGCAGCTTGAAAAGCTGTGCGCTGCGTGAGAGAAACTCAAATAAAAGTACAGTAGTGTAGAGTAGAAACTCAAGTAGAAGCAGAAGTAGGAACCCATCTAGTAAGAAATTATTTATCCAGACTCGAGTTACTTTCCTCGAGTTGCTGGCGACCCAAGATGCTGACATGTCTAACGACAGAATTGAAAATGTGCAAAATACCCGAAACTGACGTATGGTCCCAAATCAACGATAGACGAGAAAAGAGGGAAGAAGCTCGTGCGGATACTCTGCCATGCAGGCATCGAGAACAATGACAAAGCGACCAGGCAGCGGAAACAGCGATACGGAGCGACAGAGAGGGAAATCTAAAAGGACGAATCTGAAATGAGTGCACCTCGTGGTTGCAGAAGAGAAATCGATAGAAGACTATAGTCCGTGCAACGACTCCAGATACCAGCTGTAAACACATGCATGCGGTGGGATTTAAACGAGATAGAGCGTTTTCCGTGCTGGCTGCGTGTTTTGTTGGCTGACAGATCCGCTCCTGGTATAAACAAACGACCAGCGTTTCGCTCGACAAGTGTCGGCCGATAGTTAGGGTCTTTTTCCACTTGCGACCAACGCCGAACGATGGTCAAGTCAGCTTCATCCTCTTTAGAAGCACTTAGCTGTTTTTGGTGATTATACACGTCATGAAGAAATGGCAATATTTTGTGTTACGACGAGTATACTCGTTATGAAGAGATGGCAATGTTTCGCGTAATATATCGTGCGTACGATCTAATGACTAATGATTAATGACCATCGCTGTCACTATTGCAAAGCAATGAATTATTCTCATTGTTATAATTATTATTATCATTGATTATTCAACTTTAATAGATAGTTGGAAGGAATTTCAAAACGACTATGAACATTTTAATAACTCTGAATCATTATGTCGTCACTGTCGATTATGTAGGTATCTGCATACAGAGCGCCAAGGATTCCGCGAATGCTGAGATACGACTGTTCGTCATTTCCCCCTTACAATAATAATGATTCTTCCCAATGCTTCCAGAACAATCAGTTTCCACGCAATTTTCGTCTAATTTACTGTGATTTATGAATTGTCATACATAAATTTATGTACCAATTTATGTCATCTCTTCTTCTTTTCCGAAAAGTTCAAAGGATTAAAAATACGATGCTAAAAGCTTGCTTAAATAAAGCATCGAATACGCTACAGTAAATATTAAACAGACTTTGCCACGTGGAAATAAATTCGTAAGCAGCTGACGAGAGAAAATAGCAAACTAGCATAAAGCACATGAAACATAGATGGTAGGCAAGATACTTTATTTATATCCGTATTTATCTATTTGACGAGCAACTTAGAACTAGGAATTCCATCTGCTCGACTTTACCAACTTTATCAACTCCACTTTTACAGGACCAAATAATTTCGTTCTACAGTGTCTTCTTGTTTCGCAAGAAATCACCTGCAGCTCTTTAGTAGTATCACTCAATACCCGTATTTCATCATAATTAACGGTCGACGTCGAAGCTCGATGTCGTGGTCGTCGAGAATTTCTTCTCAAGTGGTTCACTAAAGCTTTTATTCCCCGTCCCGAGAGAATAAATTGGAATAATAACTAACATATATTCCGAATTCTAATGGTAGTGGCAATTTGTCTAAATTTTCTACAATATCAACTGAACCCCGTACAAACTCTTCTGTATGCATCGTCGATATCTTGTAATTTCGTATATCTTCCTTATCGTAATATTTTATAGCTAAAATGTTCTGAGACGAGCGAGCACAAACCTTACAATCTTCTTTTTTTCTTTGTTATTCATATTCACGTAGGAAATGTAAAATTTGTATAATTAAAATACTACATATGTATGATATATTATGGTATTTTTTATTGAGGTTTTCTCCTCAGTAGCAATATCACTGATAATCTCTAACAACATTATAAATTGTTATCAAGTGGATGGGATGCTAACTGAGGGTAATGGGATTTACTTATTTAATTATGTTGTTATTCAGAGGTAGGACCACAATAGCTATTATTTTATTCTTTGGATAAATCTACCACACCGTTCTGAGCCGAGAAATCTTTATTGCACATTCTTACAGGGATAAAAATAAAAAAGAACATCTTAAACCTATCGATTGTATCTAGAGCAATCTTCTAGTTACTATTTATTGTAACTAACGCATCTGCATATGGATGGCGAGCACGAACTCGCGTTGTCATTTTCAACGAGTTATCCATCATTTTGTATATGTATCATCAGTTGTATAATAAGCTCTAATATTTAAGAAAATGAGACGTTGTGCTGAAAACATTGGCAAGGAGCTCTGTACATCCAACTTATTGACGTGTACCTAACATTTCTTTAACAGTACCACTCTAAAGTACCTTGGTCTTCAGGTGTTGTGGGTGATAGTGCGCTACTGCTAGTGTGTAGGGTGAGACGGGGGGTTCTGCTGCGGGCTGTAAACTTCGCTGCCGGGGTGCTGCTATATTTCTTCTCATTTAAGAATCGTAAAAGAAAAATCGGAAACTCCGGTCGCCGGGATTTGAACCCGAGTTCCGAACGTTCATACTGCGTTGCCGTCTTTTTTTTTTTTAATGTCTATTTATTGACCAGAAAAATGGGTTTACATATGTTTGTTTTTCATAATGAACAATGAATTTCGGTTGTAGTGTGATTTAGGCAAAGATACCGATACGTGACGGTACGACATAGCCATATTTTGTGTGTCGCAATTTTAGCTGCGTCCGACACTAGTCTCATTGACCAAGCAATAGATTTCTATTATATTTTGTTTTTTTTTTTTGCGATCTCTAGATGGTCCCTTCAATTGTTTAACCCCTTGGCCTATAGCCATGAGTCTGACTCGTGGTAAGGGATTTGTGCCAGAAACGGACCCGTGGTAATTTACAAATTGCTAGCGATTCAATATCCACTCTGAAATAATAAATTGTTTTTGTTAACTGACGAATTGATCATGATTACGCTCTAGACGTCTTAAAAACGATATTTGTCCTCAAACGTTGTTTATTATTTCACAATTCCTTTTGTAGTTCCTAAATATACACGCGCCAGTTCGGGCACACGGCCGAACATATGAATGGCACGGCGCACCATCGAACTTCTCGCTTACTATGCTCGCGCGATCGACGGATAGCGTGTAGGTCAAGGGTCACTATGCCTCGCTAACGATACCAGTCGATAAAAGTAACAGAAGATTAGATCGAATCCGCTAAACAATTAAACTGTGCATCAAGGCTTCCATGGAGAAGAAAAATAGGGAAAAATGGAAGAGAGATGAGGCTAATTTGAACGAGCGATCGATCTTCACTAACCAGAAAGAAAATCGAGCAAGTAGCTCGAACGATGAAGGAGGAAATGGAGTGTTTCGATTATACCGCGGATGTACAATTTTATGATCCACGCGCGGAGCATTTCAATGACTTTTTGCACACATCCTCCGGTAGTGGCAGATTAGGCATATTACGATAGTGATAGGTGAACCAATAGATAGGCGTATTTGCATAATAACGACGCAGCTGCTTCGGGGCGAGAGCCCGCAAACTGTGCTAGTTATGACTTGATCGAATGATACGGCAAGTAGCATCAAAATTTAGCGGCCTAATACGCCTGATGGACCCGTCGATTCGCAACGATTCTCAGCCGCGAATCAACGACAATCTGGCATTGTCAGGGCGAATCGCCAGACTCGTCTAACGTGAAGCTTCAAACGTGGAACTTCACACATCTGACAAACTTGCACGTTCAAAAGAAAATTCTCATATTACGAGGTACACTTGTGTTTGACACAGTATCTCATTCGGCGATGAGACCTTACCTGGCGAGAAAGGGTGTGCAGAGCTCTATAATTGATTGATAAATTGCAATATGCAAAACGAAAATTAAAACTGAAAATAATATGGGGATCGAGATCAGGGGAGTCAAGGAGGGTGACGCTTTGTTACCATTGCTATTCAATTTATGTTTAGAGCTACTGCTGGATGCAATGGAGGAACAAACCAATGGCATAAATGTTAGTCACAATAGAAAAGTCCCAATCCTTGCATTCACTGATGACATCGTCCTACTTGGTGAAGACGAGAGGGAGGCACAACGTCGAGTGGATACTGAAGGGCCTAGGTACACCTGGTTCGTTAAGGACCCAAGAATAAGACTCAATGAAGTCCAAATACCTGAAATTGAGCCGGATCAGGCCTTCAGATATTTAGGCGCCAAAATGGGGCCTTGGAAGGGTATCCACTGTGGCATTATAGTGCCGGAAATTTTGAGTGTGGTGAGAGGAGTAAGAAAGCTCTCTTTGGAACCATGAAAATCGAATTAATGAGGAATTACATCTTCCCTCGTTACATCTACCATCTGTTAATAAATCCAACGGTGTTTATCAACGTTCTTCGACCTGGTCGATTCGCAGCTGAGATCGATGGATGGTGGATCGATGAGCAGGATGAAATGTGAACTTTCAGGCGTCTTTCCAATTAAAACTGCAGTGCCTCGAGGCAGAGTTTTCAGCGAACGCAGTTCTGTATTTGGTGAACGCATTCGACTTGCAAACTGATAGAAACCGACGCTATATTTGTATATTTCTATATTATTATATATTTGAAATGCAGAGACATTTGCAAGCCACGAAAACCTCAATAGCAACGTCGTAGCTTCAAGAACACGTGAATTGAGTGGAAAACTGGGTCATCGAATTTTCACGCGGCAATTAAATCGCCTGTCACATTTGTAACGTGGCGACGCGTGTATTATCAATAGAAGGAATTTATTATTACAACTCAACATATACAGGGTGTGGCAGAATAACGCGTCAAACAGATGGGAGGTGACTGGTTGGGGCAAAGTAAGAAAAAAATAGAATTTGTTGCGATAGAATTTGTTCGTCCGGGGCTTAGTTTTAGGTTAATATACTCGTCACGCGTAAATAAAAAACTGGAACAGTCGTTTCATTGCAATTTAACTCTACATTACAACAGCTCGTTACATACACATTCTGTGTTTGACGATTATATTCGCCGTCGCTTACTTTCTGCCACGTGTACCATTTTAGGTACACGGTTTTCAAAGAGGTCGCGACAGCTAAGTGACCAGGCGCGATCATCACTACTAAACATCGAATGCAATTGCACTATAGCATACTCGAGCAACGATTGTATCATCCGGCAGATCGATCTTCTCATCAGAGCAAATCATCAGATTCGATGGTCGCTCGAGCGTGGTCGTATTTTACGCGAAGGAAGATTTCCCCGCCCGCGCACAGCTGCCTTCCGCATTGCACCAGATCGACGTTACGTCACTGTTTCACCCTTGGCAAGCGGCGAGCGCGGCCGTTTTTCCTCTTAAGCCGAGTTTGCAAGCGTGCGACGCCGCCATTTGGCGGCCAACAGACGCAGAAACCATGGCAAGCACCGCTTAATTACACCGAGCGTAACTCTTTCGTCGATGTAAACGCGAAGCGAACTCGCGTCAAATTAACGAGAACCGACTGAGCGATTCTTGTGTCGCGCGGTATAACGAGCTTGCGACCACAGAATGGAAATTCGACGAGCAAACGGAAATTTCTGAATGGGAAATATGGGAAAATATTTCTACGTGGAGTTTGCTGGAGAAGTACATGACGGTCATACGAGAAACGATAGAAACGCACTTTAACTAGACAGCTGTTGCGACCTCGTTGAAGACGAGTATACTCGTCAAACACGGATTACGCGTGGCTGTCACGATAAAGAGTTAAGTTGTGACGAAAAGACTATTTTATTTTTTAATGTTATTGCTGACAGCGCATTTTGGTAAACCGAATGTGTGAAACAAGAAATTGTTTGAAGCGAAATAGTTTCATTTCGCTCGGATTAAAAATTATAATTTTTGAAATAATAATTTTCTTCTGGAATTCACGCAAGCAAAGATATACATTTTAAACTAGAGACGTCGTATTGTACGACAATTACTAACATTTGTTTATTTATTTAACTGAAACATGTGTAGTTTGCATATGAACAAAAAAGATTCAGAAAGAACTCAATTAATTAAAAAAATGATTAGTTTAAATTACAATTTTAATGAAAATACTCGATATCGTTTCGCAACAGACAATTAAACAGCAAATTCCAACTACTTTTTACACATAAATAACACAAAATATTACCATTTCTTCGTGACGAGTATATTCGTCAAGAACAGCTACCTGGTGAAAACGTTCTCTTCGTTCGTGATTTTCGTATACGCAGCATGAGTCGCTTGAGAGTTTCAGCTGAAATATTTCCGATACTATTAGTCGTAAAATGAGAAAATATTTCGAACAGAAATGTCCAATGGCTTCAGGAGGCCGTGTTTTCGTGTTACAATTAATTGCTAAAAAAATAATTTATTTAAATATATATATTTATAATATATAATTATATATATATACTTATATATAATAAAATCAATTTTCTCCAATTTTTTGACAAAATTAACAATTATTTGATAAATTAAAATTTTTAAATAACTGTAAAAGCTAATAAATTAATAATAATAAAATTATATAAAATTAAATAGTAATTTCCATTTTTTTAATATTTTTTTCAGCCTTGGATGAAACTATACTAAATGGAACCATATATTTTGTAACATGTGACTATAAAAGATTATCAAGTTATTTCCCTGGGAAAACTATTAATTTTATTAGGAAACTTTAATTTTTAATTTGTTAGGGAAGAAGAAACGTAGGGCGTTATTTTTCTATTTATTTTCCTTATCTTCCGTACGATAAATTTTACAAACTAAAAGTTAAATTATCTGCTAGCTAAACTAACAGTTTCTCAACAGAAGTAGCTGACTCATTTTCTACAAAGAATGTTGAGCTGCGTGGATTTATATTATATATTTATAAAAATATATGACGCCATTTAGAAACATATAGTTGATCTTTACTACCTGTTATTTACCTATTATTTATTATCTATTGCTATTTACTATTTATTTCACCATATAATTAATAGTATCGAAGATATCTCGGCTTAAACACACTTCTGACTCACCCTGTACATTAAGTTACTTTTCGATACCAATTTGAACTATCAGCTCTATTTCAACATTTATCGTAGTGTTCTACAAGTTTTTCTATACATTCGTCGTATGCTTCTGCCGTTTGTTCACGTAAGTAACGTTTCACGCGGTCCTTTAAACCCGTTAACTTTGTTCGACGTATATACTCGTCGGGTGAAATAAAAAATTGCCATTATAATATAACAATACTATAATAATATGAAAAATGAAAATTTCGATCAAAAATAACACAAATGACATTTAGCGGTATGGTCCCTTTATGCTTTCAGTAAAATTATTTTGTATTAAAAAAAAATTATTTTGGAAGGGAAGGGTTCGATTATTTGATTGTTCTCTTCGATATGTCGCTTATGCTTCGTAAAATGTGCAGGTTTTCATCAACAAATCGAGTTGATTATTTCCCACAATTCATCGGCTATTCTCCGAATTGTTTTCTCTACTTTATTACTGTTTTGTAATTTTTGAGCTTTTAATAACAATATCCTTTTTCAATAATAAATTGCAAATTTTCTTCCTCGTTTTGCTTCACTTTTCTCGTGAAATTTATAACAGCAGAGCATTCGTCCTGCCTTCGACGTATATACTCGTCGTTGCTCGATCTTAACTACGCACCCCGTAGTCGACTTTTCGAACTAAATTCCGCAGTTAACTGGTTAAATCATTGCTTCTTGCGAAGCTCTTGAAATTTTGCAAAAAGACGGTGATCACCGACACGTTCGCCAGCTTCGCCGTAATGAGAGACGAGCGCGTACGAACACACACGCGCGCGCGCGCGCGCGCTGCCTCACTACTCGTCGAACAGCTTCTAACAGTTTCTTACCGTCGTTTCTAATTGCTGTAATTTGACGACGCAGTTCTTCTGTGAAAAGGTTTGCAGCGTTGGAAAAACGCGAAAGCGCGGCTTTTTCAACGAATTTTCGGTACGACGACGGAAAAATATTCTGTCTGAATATTTGATACGACTTGTACGAACGTATGAGTCAAGCGCAGTGACCTTGTACGAGCAAATTCCATCGTTTTATGTGGTTTCGATATGTGAACTGGTGATATGTGCTTTTTACATTTACGGTGCTTTCTGGGACGAGGAGTCTCGCAGCCTCTTTCCCCTCCTTCCCACTTGCAAAATCTAAGCGTACACACGTTCGTATTTCTGCCGCACAAAGATGTGCATCGTTTAATTTAAGGAAACAGAGGTGACCTTGGCTTTCCATCGAAGCAAAGCTTTTTTTCGAAATTCTCGCTACGATCACGTGTCACGACTTGTGGTCGATGGGAAGCTGATTAATTTTCCCTGGAAACGTCCTTCTCGCTACATTAACAGAAATAGCTGACAAAATCACGAGGACTGATTCTTAGATCACCCTGTATATGCATATATATATTAGGCTATTATGTATATAACACATGTACAGTACTTCTACAGTCTGTTACTTTTATATATATATATACATAAATTGATTTGGAATAAGCGTAAAAAAAAGATGGAGTTTTTCAACGAAGAAAAATTTGCGTACTATGAAAACCACGTTTTTCGAGAATCTGTTTCGAGAAGCTTTTCAAAATCTACGCTTGTCGCATTCGCTATATTCTTCTATTCTTCACTGCAAGACGATATCACGCGAACTGCCTCTCCGAAATCATCGCCGTATTCATCGAGCAGCAGTATCGATTTCGAACAGTTGCCAAAAATGTTCGAAGGAGAAGAAGAAGATCCGAGTTCGTTTGCCTTTGCATATGATCACTGCGAAACCACGCAACTGCGTAGCTCGTTGAAGAGTGCTGGTCGTCGTTTGATATTTTCCGAATTCCATAACGTTTCATCGTGTGTTTGAACGCGTTTGACCGCGTTTGAACGTGTTTGAACGCGTTTGAACGCGTTCGAACATGTTTGAATTGCTTCTTGTATACAAGCGCAATTCGCGTGGAATTATGTAATTTCACAGGAACGCGACTTCGCTATGATAAAGAAGATTGCAAAGATATGCTGGACGAATTGATACAAAATGAAGGTGAAAAAGAAAAACAGAAAGAGAGAAAAGAGGAACGCGCGTATAATCGAAACCGCATTGTTTGAGACAGCACAATAAGGTTGATGCTGAACATGGCGACGAATGACCACTGCGAAAGCATAAAAAGAGATTAGAAATGTGCTAACAAGATTGTTATCAGAAATTGCACGTCATTGCGTGCAGCTTGTAACGATTTACATTGTCTCGTTCCGATCTCACAGAATAAACCTCGTTTCCGTATGAAACGGAAATTCATTCAGCTTTCGCATGGAAATTGAATGTAGAGAGAGAAACAATGAATTTAATAAAATGTACTACAAAAGGTGTGAACAACTTACTGTCGTGAATGCTGTAAGTTTATATTACCACACGTAATATAATTTCATATAATCTGAGGTATCGAATATTATAATAAAATATATGTATCAGATTACATATATCAAATTACATATATCAAGTAACATATAATATCAGATTATACCGCCATATTGAAATTACCATTTGTCTGAAGTTTGAACAAAAAATTACTTGAGACCAACAAACGTATTGTTCATGCACAGTTAAACAAGGTTCTTACAATTTCTACAAACTGTTTGACATTTTATATGTATAACTGTACACGTACACGTTGTCTGTGATATGTTTCTGCACGATATTTTTTGAATTTCCTTTATCTTTTTACATTTCCGTGAACAGAGATAAATGCAAAATAGATAAAAGCAGAATTATAGATAAATACAGATCAATAACAAATTGTACCGTTTCAGATGAACGAGGGAAAAAGTTTCTATCAAATTTTTCTACCAAAAGTATGCATTTTGCTGTGAACAAGGACAAAAGATGGTACGTTTTATCATTGCTAACACTGTGGAGGACACAAAATGTGTACCTTTTTCAACTAACCATAATTTAATCGACTGTGACACCTACTATGGGATGAAATACAGGTTGCATAAATGGTGAGTTTGTCGGAAAAATATAAATAGAAGACGCTAATGTTTCACTATATTCGCTACTCCGCTATATATATCTCACTATATTATATACAATGGCTCGAATAGACTCGAATTTCTCAAGGTCACCGCATAACAATGACACCGTGAATATTTTTCAATCGATTTTACATCACAAAAAAAGCAATTGATGCCAGACAAGTCTTCCATGAAAAATACGTGAGTCGGAAACGTTCCACGTACAGGGTGTCGGAAACTAAATTAAGCTGCGTTTGACGAGTATACTCGTCGTCGCTCGTACTTATTTACGACCTAACCCCACCACAGATTTCTAAAACGAAATTTTGCAGTTAGCTGATTAAACGACCAAACTACGAAAACACGCACGAACAGACAATGACGCAGTTGTCGAAACTCGGGAAAATTCTTGGAAAACTCCGCGACGTAATTAGTCGCATTGTTTATCGACGCAAAGTTTGTGTCCGGGCGCGAGGGCAAAATATTTCGAAACGAGGAAGATAGCGGGCAATCGTGTTTATTATATTGTTATATTTAATAATTATCAAATTGTTAGCTTGCGTACACGAAATTGTTGCCATACGATAAAGAACATGTAACTACGCTGACACGATAATACAGTGGACTTCTGCGTACTGCGATGGAAAATGCGTCGTTGTTTATTTCGTTTATTTATAACTCTGTGTACTCTACACTATGTACTGTATACTCTATGTACAATTTTATTTTAATATTGTGATACTTTAATGACGAATCAATGGCAATTCGAGACACAGACCACCATTGTAATTATTGCGTCTCAAAGTATAAATAAACATTTCGATGACTCATAAAATTGGAATTCTCCAGCTGCTCAAGTGCATTCATATTATAACAATTACGTAAAATGGAGGGAAAAAATAGGAGAGATCTTACGAAACAGGAGAATCTAATGTGAAACTATACAGAGTTAAGGTACAATTACACATACAACATACCGGTTTATCTGGAATCACGAAAATATTTCGAAGAATACACACGATAAGAAAAAATGTTTCAGACAAAATTTGCTATAAAAACACGCTATGTATTTGTGTGTTTGACCTTAAAACTTGATGCGAAGATGACATTGGGAGTTGTATAGCTTGAAGGTCTTCGTGTTTTCTTACGCGTTCTTGTAGCTGACATTGGGGCGTTTTAAAAACACTACGAACTTGTGCTTCTCGCACCATCCGCTTAATTCATGAAAACGTTCGAAGAGCAATACAAGTCAGATAACTAAAACTGACTACTCGACACTGAATGACTGTTTTGAAAACATTAGAAAACAACAACTCTTCTCCTCGATATAAGTTTTGTTTGAAACGGTTTCTTCTACCATTCAAATTCTTCGAGATGTTTGAGCACTCGATGCTACACAACTTTAATCTGAAATCTGTTCTCCTCTCATTCGAACTATTCGAAATATTTGAGCGGCTCTTCTGCTCGATATAATTTTCGTCCGAAACATTGTTTCGAATTATTCGTGCGTTTCGAAATATTTGAGCAGCTGTTCCCACGATACAACTTTTGTCCCGGTTCGAGGTACACCGAACACAGTATAGACATACCTATATATGTAATTAAATATTTTTAGAAACGCAGGTTTGTACGACTAGAATTTAATTTCCATGGAAAAGCTATCGTTGTTATTAGGCGAGTTGATAAGAAAAGTGTTTCAGCTATTGCAGAGCGACCTTGCATGTCCAAACGATTCGCGATTACCACGCTATTATTCTCTTCCGTTGGCAACGCGTATAACGCTTCCACTATTATAGGTTTCCCTGCCAAACATAAAAACTTTTGCCGCTCCTTCATCCTTTCTATATAGCTGTCTATATAGCTACGTATATAGTCAGCGACAAGAAGATTCGTACAATTGTAATTGCCGAGCTCTATATTTTCAGCAAATATAGTGTTATGTTACAATAGCCCACATAGATAACAGAAAAAATGCATTCGAGTTATTGTTTGTTATCTGTATTGTTGACTAAATATTAAGAAAAATATTTAAAAAATATATTAAGAGGAATATTAAAAAAAAAAAGAACACCGAGGAAGTTTGAATTTTGATATCGCAAAATGTTGCAAATATCAATGCTAATTGTACACATAAAATTAAACAGCAATTAAATTATCCAAATAAAACTGAAATTAATTATGATTACTCACGAAAGTTTAACGTGTGCTTACATGCTGTCCCATACGTTCGACGAAATGGTGTAAACGTTTTGGCATATTGAAAATACAATTTTTCTTAAGCAATTAACACTGTTTCCTTCCCAATCTTCCGCCAAACGTTTCTTTTCTAACGTAGCCGCTACTTTGCCAATTCTCCAAACTTGTATATCTGCTTCTGCAACTTATTTCCAACAGCCTAGTAACACGACTAACACGCGCTTATGAAACCCACGTGCTCGCGCTTCAACCGAACGTCCTTTACAGAAATTGTATACAAAACACAGGCAAGGCCTAAAGGAGAAAGGCTAAAAAAACTGGCAAAGATAAACCTCGCGTGAGAAACTTTTTCTAACGTAGAAATTCACTGGTTTTCGGCGTTTGTCCTTGAGCGTTTAGACAACCATAAATAATAACTCGACAGTGTTCTTCCAACGTTATGTATATTGTTAGTGGCAACTAAATGATTGCAGATTTTGTCCATACCAACTAATGGCGAAATCCGCAATCACTTCGTTGCCAACCCATTACAAGCTTGAAAAAGTAGGAAAACTTTTGTCTCTTCCCGTCTTCTTTTATTATTTTCGCATCGATTTTCACAAAAACGATGATTTACGATCTTCGATCGCTTGCGGCTAATGCAAACGAGCATCGCCACGTAACTCGCGTGTCCTTTTTGCCACGTGACCGTGCCACGATGGATCACAGCAAATCGATCGGAAAGATACGCGCGGGATAGCGGTACTTTCGCTAAACGATAAAACCGAGCAAAACAACGATATCATTCGCGAGTCGGTTTTTCAAACAGACGTTGGTTCGTCTGCGCTTTTTGCGCGCTTCTTGCTCGTTCGCCGATCGTATCGCGTCGCGTAAGATACGAACGATTTTGAAGCGCAAGAAAGTTGTTGGCGAACGGTTGTTAAAAGGAGGGCGTAAGGCAATGGAAGGAGAAAGAAGGTGGAAAAATGATTGGATGAGAGAAGGTTCGATGTTACCGAGCTACAAAACACAGTATATCAACGACGACAAACCTGGAACCTTAAAAGGGAAGATGAATGTCTGCGCGAGCATATTCGCAAAGTGTTTTGCATATTTTCGAGAGATTATTTGCATATTTTGCATAGAGAGAAAAACAAACGAGCTGAGAGAAACACGGCTGTTTATTTTGCAGGAAACAGTCGCAATGTTCAAAGGAATAGCTCGTTTCTTCCAACAATAATATACAGTTGTTAGCGTAAATATGTAGAACAGGACTCTTGTCTTGAAAAAATGGCAATATTTCGTGTCGAAACAGGTATATTTGTGCATAGAAAAAAATCACAAGTTGCTGTTTAAATTGCAATTTAATAAGAAAATTGAGAAATGAAACAGCCGTTTCGTTGAAATTTAATTCTGTGTTATAACAGCCACGCGTACTCTCTGTTTGACGAATATACTCGTCGTGCGTAAAAGGTAACTACAATTTACTGTTCAAATTTCAATTTAGTAGTAAAATTGAGAAATGAAACAATCGTTTCGTTGAAATTTAATTCTGTGTTATAACAGCCACGCGTACTCTCTGTTTGACGAATATACTCGTCGTGCGTAAAAGGTAACTACAATTTACTATTCAAATTTCAATTTAGTAGTAAAATTGAGAAATGAAACAATCGTTTCGTTGAAATTTAATTCTGTGTTATAACAGCCACACGTACTCTCTGTTTGACGAATATACTCGTCGTGCGTAGAAGGTAACTACAATTTACTGTTCAAATTTCAATTTAGTAGTAAAATTGAGAAATGAAACAATCGTTTCGTTGAAACTTAATTCTGTGTTATAACAGCCACGCGTACTCTCTGTTTGACGAATATACTCGTCGTGCGTAAAAGGTAACTACAATTTACTGTTCAAATTTCAATTTAGTAGTAAAATTGAGAAATGAAACAATCGTTTCGTTGAAATTTAATTCTGTGTTATAACAGCCACGCGTACTCTCTGTTTGACGAATATACTCGTGCGTAGAAGGTAACTACAATTTACTGTTCAAATTTCAATTTAGTAGTAAAATTGAGAAATGAAACAATCGTTTCGTTGAAATTTAATTCTGTGTTATAACAGCCACGCGTACTCTCTGTTTGACGAATATACTCGTCGTGCGTAAAAGATAACTAGAATTTGCTGTTTAAATTTCAATTTAGTAATAAAATTGAGAAATGAAACAATCGTTTCGTTGAAACTTAATTGTGTGTTATAACAGCCACGCGTACTCTCTGTTTGACGAATATACTCGTCGTGCATAAAAGGTAACTACAATTTACTGTTCAAATTTCAATTTAGTAGTAAAATTGAGAAATGAAACAATCGTTTCGTTGAAACTTAATTGTGTGTTATAACAGCCACGCGTACTCTCTGTTTGACGAATATACTCGTCGTGCGTAAAAGGTAACTGCAATTTACTGTTCAAATTTCAATTTAGTAGTAAAATTGAGAAATGAAACAATCGTTTCGTTGAAATTTAATTCTGTGTTATAACAGCCACGCGTACTCTCTGTTTGACGAATATACTCGTGCATAGAAGGTAACTACAATTTACTGTTCAAATTTCAATTTAGTAATGAAATTGAGAAATGAAACAATCGTTTCGTTGAAACTTAATTCTGTGTTATAACAGTACTCCGTGCTTGACGAGTATACTCGTCGTCACTCGCTTTTTGCCACGCGTTTTAGCTACACATTTAACTGTCGATTTATGGACAAATTGCATAACTTTCACAGTTTGTTTGATACTTTACTATCGCAGATTATCAACGATATTTCAAATACGTTTTTTCCATTTTTCTATCGTTTTCTGTTTCGTTGGCAACTAAGTGATTGCGGATTTTCGCAATACCACCTAACGACAAACTCCGCAATCACTTAGTTGCCAACCGTAATGTGATGTCTTTTTCTATGCAAACTCGCGTGCTTTCGAAACGAAGAACGAAATTCAGGAAATTTCGATCGTGAGATACCTTCGCAAAATGTGATACACCATTTCGACGTGTACGACCGACCGTAATATCCGACAATTTTGCGCCGTTGCCTCGTAAAGCAAGAAAAATGTACATAATCCATTTCAAGTCCATTAATTCCGTGTTTCATGACATTTGCTAAATATCATCTTATCCTTTTCTCGCGTAATTCTGCGTTTATGTCAATGGGACAAATGACAAAAAAAAAAAAAATTGAGAAAAAGAATAAAATTTTATTAGAGTCTACTCCAAAAACCTTTTTTACGACCAACAACAGTAAATATTTTTCGTACAATTCGACGTTCCTTTTTATACTAAAAATTGGTACAGTTTCATTTTCAGAGTTCTTGAAATTGTATTTATAATTAAATTATATTTTTAATAAAATTGCTGCTGCCATCATGTAACGTTACCGCTGCTCAGAATCTGTGGATCATCGTAACCACTTACCCACAGCATTTCTTTTCTAAAATTTCTTTCGAAATTTCGCTATTTAAATTTGCATTATATGCTTCAATTAATAATTAACTTTTTTTATAATATAAATATATATAAATTAATTGCAAATATCAATTAAGCAAATTCGAATTCATCCAATTTATCGAATAACGTGGCCGATTCTACTGGAACAGCTGTCTCTTCAGTTTCGAATATGAATAGTCTGTTTAATGCTGTTTCATCGCTGGCGTTAAAATCGACTTTTAAGACATTCGCAGCTGGTGCAGATCATCTTGCGTTTGACGAAGCTTTTGCAACGAGTATTCTCATTGGTCTATACTTTCCCATTGAATTTGCTAATTTTAATCGACTTCACAAATTTAATTAACTTACGATGAAATTAAAGTCAAAGCCACTGGACTTATTTATTTCGTGCAACGATGACAATTACCTTGACCATCATCTTTTTTCAAGCGGCCCTAGACATCTGACAAACGCTGCGCTGTTCGTTGAAACGAAGCAAATTTTGCGGGAAAAACGAAGCAAATTTTACACGTAGGCAAATGGCAATTAAACTTGGAGCTGCGAAGTTCGCAGTTATCGCGATCGCAACGAACGAACCAGCAGCAGACGATTAGAAAATATTTCATCGTTTGCGTTTCCATTTCGCCGTGCGAGATCGCAACGTGTGATATTCGTTCGCAAACTGCGAGCAACGAAACGCGCGGAAAAAAAGAAAAAAGGAAGAACGGAGGTGTGTTATACGTGTGCTTCTGTGTTCCTCAATATCCAATGTATTGGGTTGGCGACTAAGTGATTGCGGATTTTGTCATTAGATGGTATTGACAAGAATTGTAAATTAATTGTTGATTAAATTAATTTACAATTTTCAATCGATTCAATCAATTATATTTGTAGACAAATACATATTTAAATATGTATTTCTATGAAGATGGCTAAAAGAACGGAACCATAATGGCTACATAACCTCAAATATTTTTTCTATCAATTTTTTGTATTCTTCAAAACTACGCGCACCTTGGCAATTTCCACTTTTCGAAATTTTTCATAAATTCCATAAATTCACCGATTTCGTTGTAGACCCACAACGACCTTCGAAATGACGCGGTTTCTTATTCGCATGGTCAGCGATCGTAGTGGAAAATGGCTACTTCTAACGTGGATTTATTTCCGCGTTGAGTGTGGCGCCACGCGGAATGGCGATAGCTACGTATTTCGAATTGGCGTTGGATATCTGGTTGACTCGATATATCAAAATATTTCTATAATATCCTGTGAGTCATTTCACCAAGATAAGATAAATTTCAAGAACTTGTAGCTTTGCTCGCTATAATTAGTAGCAATTACCATAACTAGATACGTATTTCGACATGAAATGACTTTAATGTTAATGACTCTTGTATGACGCGCTTTTTATCATTTTTATCTGTTTTTCGATTTTAAGTTACGTCGAACCAGTTGATACATCCTCGAGTCTTATGTATATACGTGCACACATACAATGCAGCCTCGACAACACAGTAGATTAGGCACACAACGCGTCGCGTAGACGAAAATCTGCGTATCATATTTCAGTCTTCGAAAACTGAACTATTTACGTAGACGTACGTGTACTTAACAACCTATTGTTGACTGGCAGCTTTATTCTACATGTTACGTGTATTATCACTGTGTTCTGATAGTAAAATAAGTTAGACAAAAGTAAAATAAGTTATTAAGAAAATTACATGCATAGAAGGGAGAAGAAGCACGTGTGACGATATACGTACGCAGCGTATACATACATAGACACGTATACAAGGTTTGGAGTGGTGATTCTACGTGAAAAAATAACTAGGAAAAGAAGAGTAACATTTTTTCGTTTGAGGCTTCGTTTTCGAGAGAAATGAGTTTGAATAACCGTCGGATGACCGTATGCTAATCGTAAGCTTCGAGGTGCTCGACTTCTTTTCGCTCGCGAGATGCGCCGTACGTGCGTTTGATTCTTTAAACAGGGAAAGTATGCTTATGGCGCAGCAATTTCTTACGTGTTAAACGTACTACAATTTCCATCCTCAAAATTATAAAAATATATGGGTGTGCTATGGCGAATAAAAATGATCAAAGCGATCAAAAATGTGAAAACAAAACTCAAGAATTTAACTCGTTCGAGATTTTGCATAAAATCTCAGATAAAATTCCTAAGTTCCTCGTGTTTTTCATTTCCAGAAAAAAAAGGTGGAAAATCTACTTGCTTCTGAAAGCGTGTTTTACGTAAGAATTGGGGGAAATTCTGGGGAAAAGTAGCGCGACTAGATCGCTCTGGTTCGATCGCTACGTAAAAAAGTGGTCCAGACGCTGCGCTCGTACCACGACTTCATGACTTCAGCTATTGCCAGAGATAAAGAAGTCATTCATTCGGGCGGAAAAAACGAAGCAAGTAAATCGACAGGACTAATCGATAAATCGGTGACCCGAATCGATCTGATCGCATGATGGCACTCGCGACGACGCGAACTCGGCCGACTGTGCACTTTTTTTTCGTTGCTCGTGGTTCCGATGCACACGACAGTGCTCTCCCGTTCGAAACTCTCGATTCTCGTTCTTGTTCTGTTTTTCTTCTTCTTTCTCCTGTTGTTTTTTTCTTCGTCCACCAACGACTTCGCTTCGTACTATGACTAGCGGCCAGATTTCGGACTTCCACGCGTTTATGGGAAAATTCGAGAGTGCAAAACCGCACATAATGACGATGAAAAAATATAGAAATATGTGTTATAAACATGTAAATATATATGTAAAATCTATAGAATTCAAATTACCCGCCAATCGATAGTTTCACTTTTGCTTTGTTTCACCGCCATTTTGCTTTGTTTTACTATTTTGCTGAATAGATTAGATCACGAGAGAAGAACGGATATTTAGAACTTAGAAAATCGATTGTCGATTTTGCAGATAAAATTTGTAGCAGATTTGTTATTCATTGTTATTCTATATAACTTCATTTATTCCCAAAATAAATTCGATTCTCCAGAATTCATCGTCTTATTTACCCCAAGCATTTACGTTATTATTGGCAACTAAGTGATTGCGAATTTTGTCATTAGGTGGTATTGACAAATCCGCAATCAGTTAGTTGTCAACCCAAAATATAAATAGAAATGTACAGAAATACAGGAGACACCAAAAGTATAGTAAGTACAGTACATGTTACGATACATTTGGCGATTGAGATAAATTGTTCATTAGATGCCATTTGTTTAATCATGCGAGCAAAAATACGAATTTCCGAATCCAGTCATTGGTCATCAATAACCTGTTTTCACACGTCCATGCATTTGGGAAAAGTTGAAATGTATAGAAATGCACAGAGTGCGTATGCTAATGAAAAAATATAGACACAAAGATATACAGAAACGCGGGATATACCCGAAGTATAGTAATCATAGTAGATGTTACAATACTTGACAATTGAAACAAATATTTTATCGCATCCCATTTGTTTGATCGACAAAAATACCAATTTGCGTAAACATCTGCAGTCTGCTAATGACTAGTGACAACTCTGCCAGCGGTTTCTGACTCCTCAAATCGAAATAAAGAATCGAAATGCAAAATCGGAACGAGGAATCGAAATGCAAAATCGAAATGCAAAATCGCAACGAGAAATCAAAATAAAGAATCGAAATGCAAAATCGAAATGGAAAATCGCAACGAGAAATCAAAATAAAGAATCGAAATGCAAAATCGGAACGAGGAATCGAAATGCAAAATCGAAATGCAAAATCGCAACGAAAAATCGAAACGAAAAATCGAAATGCTAAATCGAAATGTAAAATCGGAACGAGAAATCGAAACGAAAAATCGAAACGAAAAATCGAAATGCTAAATCGAAATGCAAAATCGCAAAGGGAAATCGGGACGAAAGATCGAAATGGAAAATCGAAACGAAAAATTGAAATGCAAAATCGAAATGCACAATCAGAACGAGAAATCGAAACGAAAAATCGAAATGCCAAATGGAAATGCTAAATCGAAATGTAAAATCGGAACGAGAAATCGAAACGAAAAATCGAAACGAAAAATCGAAATGCTAAATCGAAATGCAAAATCGCAAAGGGAAATCGGGACGAAAGATCGAAATGGAAAATCGAAACGAAAAATTGAAATGCAAAATCGAAATGCACAATCGGAACGAGAAATCGAAACGAAAAATCGAAACGAAAAATCGAAATGCCAAATGGAAATGCTAAATCGAAATGTAAAATCGGAACGAGAAATCGAAACGAAAAATCGAGATGCAAAATCGCAACGAAAAATCGAAATGCAAAATCGAAATGCAAAATCGCAAAGACAAATCGGGACGAAAGATCGAAATGTAAAATCGAAACGAAAAATTGAAATGCAAAATCGAAATGCATAATCGGAACGAGAAATCGAAACGAAAAATCGAAATGCCAAATGGAAATGCTAAATCGAAATGTAAAATCGGAACGAGAAATCGAAACGAAAAATCGAGATGCAAAATCGCAACGAAAAATCGAAATGCAAAATCGAAATGCAAAATCGCAAAGACAAATCGGAACGAAAGATCGAAATGTAAAATCGAAACGAAAATTTGAAATGCAAAATCGAAATGCAAAATCGAAATGCAAAATCGAGATGCAAAATCGCAACGAGAAATCGAAACGAAAAATTGAAATGCAAAATCGAAACGAGAAATCGAAATGAAAAATCGAAATGCAAAATTGAGATACGCAGAATGTACAGAACACGTATAACGTGCAAGAAAGTGTGAAACATCCAATGCTATCTCTAACAGTTAGAGGACGAAGAAAATATTTATCCAGATCCTATTTCTTTAACATAAGATTAAGACATAACATAAGAATAAATTTGCATAAAGGTGTGTGCTTTGCTAATTAACGCCTGTAACAACTTTGCCAGAGATTTCTGATTATTATGGGGAATTTAGATTAGATCACAAGAGACACGACAGGATTGTTTGTTTACAAAAATTGTAAATAATATATTATTACGATTAATTAGAAATAATGAAATTATTTTAAATTGTAACATAAATATTAATTAATTAATTAATTATAACAATAAAATATGAAATATTTCACTGAAATTTTTAATTTATTAAAATATTTAATAGTTGCAAGTTTCCCGGAAGCATATTTCTAACAAGGAATTTCTATATATAAGGAATACTAATTTTTAACGTACGTTCATATAGAATAGAATAAAAACAAAAAATTCCTCCAATTATTCTGCCAATTAGGATACGTGTCAAATTTGATGTGCCAATGATTATAAAATTTGCCCGAGACGTGTATTTTTCGTTTTGTTTCAGACACCTGATACGTGTTGCGATACTAAAAACCGTTTAACGATGCACTACGATCAACTCGATTCGGCGATTGCGCTTCTATTGTTCCGAAAGAATAGTTTCAATTTATTGTAATGTAAATCGTAATAAACGTAAAAAAAAAAAAAATCGGCAGAGATATTTGCGAATATAAAAATACAATTGTTTTCATATACCTCGTTTTATTATCCAATTTATCAAATTTTACGTGCTATATTTTATTTAGGAAATATAATTTCGCGGATATTCCACTTTTTTGTTTTTCAGGTCCCGCACGTGCCTCTGAAAATCGAAAAACAGAAAGGAAAAAGAAAGGCGAGAAATACAGCGAAATACAGAATATTCTACACACTCGTCTCACAGCTTTATCTTCAGTGTACGTTCTACTTGCAGCTGTTTATTTTCAATTTTCCTTAATCTTCCATTGCACAGCACTCACTGTGCAATTATGTGCTCCTTTTGATTAAAAGAACACACAAGTGCCACTACCCTCGTTACAACGTTAAATACAAAGATTATGAAGATTATCCAGGTATTGGGAAGCATAAATAACAGCGTGGTAATTAAAGGTGACAGGAATGAGATATGCGAGGGTAATAGAGCGAAACGAGCGAAAGTGAAAAATAAAATAAATTAATGAATAGAAGCAATCAATGACAAGCATCAGTGACGAAACACCGTGTTATCGTGAAACTCGAGCTTCGTCATTAAATTCCCTGGATGAACCGATTTCCTCAAAGTGCGTAATTGCTATATAATTTTCTAATATCCTTCGTCTCGCGTTAGTGCAACGAGCACATGGTGTTGATGGAGAGCAACTGTGAGAAAATAATAACATCGTCGATAAGTCAATTCATCCGTGAAATTAACACACGCCGATTCGCGTCTTTCGTTTTCCAACTGTTGGTAACTGCAGACGCCAATTCACGCGGCTTCCCATAGAAAATGTTTGGTGAAACTATTGTTCGGGATTTGCATTGGCCACCCGTTTATGACTTAGCCGACACATTTGCCTATTTTGGGACAGTCCGAATTTCCCACCTGCCAAGTTGTAAAGCTTATGATCTGCACCTCATTAAGAGGCTAATAAACAGCCTAAGTAGCCGATGGGTCAGATGTAAAGTAAACGTCTGATATCAATCAGCAATACCAGAGAGTACGTAAATACAAGATTTGAAGTAATAGATTAGCATGCTATAAAGGGATGGTAAAAAGGAAAATCGAGAGATGGAAAGTTAATACATAAGAACCAGGCGAAGCTTTTTGAGGTAGTGTGAACAGAGTCTTGAAACAGTGTTCATCAGAGGATAGAACTTTTCGTGCTACACTAAACCGTATTGAGTAAGTATAATTTAGTTCTGTATCTTAATGTGCTAGTGATTCTCTTTGCGTATAATAAAGAGTGCAAATAAATAACCTAAACGTACTCAACACTTTTAATTTACCTGCACGTTGAGCATTAATTTAATCGTAAATTATAATCGTCAATTTTCAACGTATTAAATATATTATAATTTATCGTAAAATAGCTAGGTTAAATGATAAAAAATATACGGTGTGTTTTTAGCAAATCACAT
This sequence comes from Bombus haemorrhoidalis, assembly GCA_014825975.1. Lineage (NCBI taxonomy): Eukaryota > Metazoa > Arthropoda > Insecta > Hymenoptera > Apidae > Bombus > Bombus haemorrhoidalis. Next base: position 2,694,586 of record CM026177.1, read on the forward strand.
GGTTTTAATTACTGCAAAATCGATATGAGAGTTAATTGTTCTGAAGTTGTTATTATAGAATCAAGATACAATTGTTGCTTTTATTTTCAATCGTGAACGAAACAAATATGTAGAAAAAAGTTGATCGCGATAGGTGGCATCATTAGTGAAATTTTATTATTACGCATCGTTAGGAAACGAATTGCAAATACTTTATTATCGATAATCATTATTTCCAGATAATTATTTCCAGAAAACAAACCGTAAACGATAACACGCGTTTCGTTAAAATGCAGATCGGTTTTCGTACAATCCGAACGCAATAACGTAAACGAGAAATTTTATCGAGAACGACTATTAAAGGATATTAACAGGCTCGTTTTCAACCAATTATTTTATTTCATTTTTCATTTTTCCCCTATTTTTGTTATAGATGCGTTTTTCTTACAAAAATTATTATAATAAAAATGAATTATTCGTTGGAAAAATTCAGATAACATTGGTAGCAACAAACAGTATCGTATGACATTCTAGAAGCTTTGAACAGCATTCGAGAATTCTGTGGGATTTTTTTAAAACACGAAAACCTAAAAAAGCTTTAGGGGTCTCGAACGACCCAGTTCGCAGACGTCGATAAAAAGTAGGCAGGTTTGAGCCAACGAAAGACAGGAACCATACAAAAACGACTATTAAGTAATGTATATTCTAATCAGTTGGCTGTTTTTGACGAGTATACTCGTCATGCAGAAATGGCAATATTTCGTATCACGACGAGTATACTCGTCGTGCGTTACGAGTAGTTACAATGCACTGTTTCAATTGCATTTTCAGTGGTAACTAAAATATATTCATAAATTTCAACATGTTCCGAATATTTGTAGACCAAAACGAAACAAAACGAGCAGATAAAGAAATATAAATAATTATTATGAAAAAACTGCATATAGCGTGAACAATGGGACACATTTTAAAAACACACTTTTCAAACAGCTCGCGACAACTAACTATACTACAACTTAAATAATAAATTATATATATACATATATATATGTATGTATATTCTATATTCATCTTAGTTACTGATGAATACTGATAATAAATAACATATATGAAAGAATAAATAAATATAGCGATAGGCGAGTTGAATATTAAACCAATTAATCATATCCTACATATGTTTTCTCGGTCATAGTGACTCATTTATACGCTTATCGATTTATACGATGACGAAATTTACATGCGACACACACACATATACGTTCGCACTTTCTTCGAAATGTGTGTGTGTATGTGTGTCTCTGTGCGTCTCTGTGTGTGTGTGTGTGTCTGTGCGTCTGTGTGTGTGTGTGTGTCTGTGCGTCTCTCTCTCTCTCTCT